>BCHT01000001.1:1567955-1894543 GCA_001599695.1 Phaeotremella skinneri
AGTGCACCTGCGAGGACTGATTGGACGGTGGCCCCGCCCTTGGATCAGGGATTGTCAGATATGAATGATCCATTTGCTGTGAAGGTGTTGATGTGGAGTTGAGTTGGGGGATTGTGTTGAGAGGGTCTGGGAGGAGACTTGGTCATATTTATGCGCTGAGAGTTCCAATGTACCGCGTCGAATATGACAAAGAGGATGACTGATCGTATCCTCGTCGAAAAAGTCGAAAGGAGGGTGTCACGAAGGCATTTCGTCCCCATTATGCAAATGTCAAGAGACGTGAGTGACACAAAGCAAGCGCTGGAGTTGATGACCGATCTTTTGACCCTTCAAGTCTTGCCTTGGCACATAGGATTTGTGCATCCTCACCTCGGCCACCGAGCTTCGACGGTTGACCGAGATGGTGCACGAAAAGGAACATTGTCGTCATGTATATTCGACCGACACCGAGGGCGCACCTTTCTCCCTCCGCCTTCCCTCCGCCTGCAAGGATTCCTGTTCTGCAATCTCGACTGCGGTTGTAAGTCAGAGTTCTGACATGCGCCTTTGCTCAGACAACGATATGATCACCAAAAATGACTACATAATCAATACAACCTACTTATGCTGCTCCGCTCAGCTCCCTCCCTTCCAATGGCTTCATACGCTCGCAGAAACAACAGTCCTCTCAGCGTACCTTCTCAATAGACCTGAGCAGTGCCGAGTGGACTCGAAGATTCGGGTTTCTCTAAGACCCTCGGAAGATGAACCTCTCGAACCCCTGGGGTTGTGAGCGTCGGCGAGGGACCGCCTGGAACAGACAAGAGCTTCCGGGCATTGAAGATTCCGCAAATGTGCCTGCCAATTCAAGTCAGCGTCAGAGCGATAGACGTCCAGGCGTAACCAAATGTACTCACTTCTTGCCATCTCCCGCACCTTCTGTACCAACGCGACATCCCCGAGAACAAAAGACCATTCTACATTTCCGGCACTCAGGGAAGTTGACACCTGCAGCCCCGCATACTCCGCAATGCATCTTCTTCGTCATCTTAGACGACAGCTCAGCGGCCGCCAGGGTGGGGTCAATATCTGCTATCTCTGGTTGGTGGGGCCTGAAGGTAGTAAAATTGGGTGAAGAGGCGACGGGACGCAAGGGTTTTGCAGGAGGTTGGCCGGTCTGGATGGGGATGCCTGACACTGCAGTGGACGAGGAGCTATTTTCTGGGCCAGACACTCGATCGTGTCGATCGACTGGGTCTTCGCTGGGAGAGGGACGACCTTGGTTCTTAGCCGTAGGCGCTTTATATCGCATGGTCCAGTTTCCTAATGAAGGCCACCAAGGTCCCTCGCGACCACCTTCTTCCAGTCTAACTTCGCGTGAATCCAACGTGATAGGTGTCGATACCGATCTGTTACTTTGAAGGGCAGTAGTGGACTTCCGAGCCACTAACCGCAGACTGGCCAAAGCGTCTCTCCCGCCAATCAAATTCTGATTTTCTTCAGCTGCATTTAATCTGGCTCGAGCGCCAGTATTGCGCTTGTCCAGGTCGTCAAGCTCGTCCCAATCTTTTGATAGGGTAGCGAGAGACGCAGAAGACATGACCAGAGTTCTTGTCAGGCCCGACTGGGGTGTTGAGGATTCAAGTAGAGACAGGAGCGATGGTGGGCGTTTGAGCTGTGGGCTAGATCTTGATGACGCTCGAACATGGGAGTGACCATTTCGAGACAGATGCGGAATCTCGGGAGAAAGCGTGGACTCTTTGAACCGTTCGGTGCCATTGTTTGGGAGGTCATATGTGGAAAAGTTCTTCGCTGGAGTCGAAGGATCCACGGGAGACGTCGACTTCGCCGCCTCAAGATATTTCGTCGTAGAGCTCAAATCCACCGATGGGAATGGATATCCCTCTCCTCTCCCCTCCGATCTCTCCTTGCCCTTACGGCTCTCAATGTGAGAGCTTCCAAATCGCGTGCTCGTCTCACCATACGACCGAGACAAGAAAACAGGTTCAGGGGGCGTCTGGGAACGATGGATAATCTCCAGCCGCAACGCCGCCGGTTCAAGCAGGCCGTCCGCAGTTTTCAGTCCGCAAGGACCAACGTTCAAGATTTCTCGGAAATGGGTCTCAGCTTCAAGAGGATGAGTCAGGGCAAGCTAAGGGAGGTATTGGGATAGTTAGTGTCTGTCACTATCTACTTTCGGATGTGCCATCCGCAGGAGATCACAGGATAATGTAAGTAGGATTTAATGAGCCACAAGAACGTACAATATAATGTGCCATCATGGCCGCTCCCTTCCGCCTTTGTTTGATATCCCTCTCTAGTCTCCCAACAATACCCTTAGCGTTCTTCTTCATGCTGCCCGCGTCACTCCCAAGTTCTGCGAATAACGGACCCTCCTTCACGCTTAGCAGATCCAAGAGAATCAATTTCGCAACAACTGCACCCCCCAGTGTCCACGTATTCCGACCTTTCTCCAAGTCACCCGATGGTCTGACAGACTTGGGCAGCTGGGTAGGTTTGAGGGGTGGTAGGGCGACTGGATCAGGAAACTGAATGTGTCCATTCCGATATAGAAGGAGAAGGGGCCGAAGGAGGTCACACTGTGTAGATTGTCAGCAAACCATACATCGAGATCATCGTAAATAAACGCGGAGAAAAACTAACCACAAGATTTAGTTTTCTCAGTTCTTCCTCCAGACCATCTATACTTATGCCCCCATTGCTATCAGACAAGACGTCATCGACACCTGGAGTTTGTAAAACGGTTGAATCAGTGGTATGCTTTGAGCCCAATCCGCCTTGGGAGTCTACTCCGGTCGAGGAGGTCCGGCGTGAATTGATGAGCTCTGGAGTAGCGAGGTGGTCATTATCAGTCGATTGAGGAGGAAAGCCTGGTTGCGTCTGAGTGATATCGCTGGCTGAAGAAAGATCAAGACGGGAGATAGGAGTATGGACCGAGGCGGGTGCTACGCTAAGAGGTTTCCGAGTTCGTTTCGTGTCGAAGTTGAGAGTGCCCTCCTCGTGGGTTGGTTCGGAGTTTCCGTTCTGATCCGATCTAACATGTGTTTGCAGATCATTCTCACTAGGCACACCCTCATCATCTCCGACTCCCCGGACCTGCACTTCATTGACGACACCGTGATTCGACCTTGCACCTGCAGTCTCTGTACCCCTTTTCGCTTTCTCCTTTTCAAGCTCATGCTCGCGATCGACGATCCATCCTAGACCAAGAACAAACCAAGCCCCAGCCCGTCCCATACCTTCCACATCACGTAAAACCCTTCTTCCAGTCGGGTCAGATGGGTCTCTGGGCAATGCCCAGCCGTCAGTTTCCGTGGGTGAGGGCAAAGGCTTGTACGTGAGTTTAGGAGGGGGTGTCACCATGTTTGCTAATTCATCGAGAGACGACGAGTTTTTCGAGGGATGAGACAGATTGGTGGATGACGTGGTGGATTTGGTCGAGAAGGTGGGGTTGAAAAGGGAAATGAAACGAGAAGCTGCGCTAGTCGGTGGGGATGTCGAGGGTGTTGCTGGTAGAGGTTGAGAGAGACCACTAGCGGAGCTACTATTGGCCGAGTGGCTTATTTGGACCTGACCACCCCGAGGGCCAGATCTCCGCGACGACGACGAGGGCGAATCAGCACTTGGGCGAGATGCACCGATCGTGGGATCGGATTGGGAGAGACTAGATCCCCGTGCTATCAGGCTACCGGAGGCAAGGCATGCTCGAGGTGAGCTGTAGGGCGGAAGAGAAGCTTTGGCGTACAGTGCCATGGCTTGCTGGGGTTGATGAATGATAAGGGCATTCTAAAGTACATAGCATTAGTAGGAATCTCTGATCCATGTACAAGATCTTTGAAAGCAGCGGGAGCGCAGAAATTCTAGAACCCAGCAGAGGGAGGAGAAAAGAAGACAGTGGGGATTAAGACCGCTAGATCTCACCTGAGCTTCCCACATTAACCCTTCCTCATCTACCTCCTCACCCTCCACCAAACTGTCCTCCTCCGACCCACTTCCATCTCGAACATCGCCCGATGCTCCGCCTCCGCTGACCAACCCTACCAGTCTAGCAAAAGTGGAAGCCTGTCGGAGGGGTTGCGGTCTGGATGTCGAGGCCGTTGCCGATGGTGCTGGTGCTGGTGCAGGCGAGGAGTCGCTCATGTGTTGGGAATGCTTGAGACGAGTAATACGACTATGTGAGAAGTAGAAGTATGTATAGCCTCGGCCCAAGGCAGCAATACAACGTTGGCGAGTTACGAGCTAGAAGCTAAAAGACGAGAAGCGTACGAAATGTGGGGTCACAGGATTCTGATCGTCTGTTTACCTTGCCGAGAACCAGCACTGGCCCGTCGACCCGAATCTCTCGGGATTGGAGCGGCGATCTGTATCCGTGTATGTGTGTGTATCTGACGTGCTGGGGCTAGGAGTGGTCGTGTGAGCTGAAATGCCTCGTGGATACGGCGGTGTCGATCACAGAGCGGAAGATGATGCTATGGCAGCTACCTTGACAGCGTTGGTATGATACAATTAGGTTGTGATGAGCCGGAGGGAAATGTGGTTGGGGACGAACAAAAGATTAGTACTCTAAAGCTGAAGGATCTGACCTGCTCTTACGCAATTCGCACGTTTGCCTCCCGGCGGATATAGTCCGGTTTGTAATGACGTGGCATTCCCGCTGTCGGCTGTCAGCCTGCACGCGCTATAGCTAGATCGACGCGTTTAGTCCGGGTCTTACTTACACACTCGCTCCCTCACAACTCGCTGGCTCCGGAATAGCAATCCACTCCCGCCATTCTCTATCCTCTCGTTTCCATCTCGTATCCCGCCTTCTTTCACCCCTTCTCCAACCACCGCCATGCCCTCTCCTTCTCGCTCTCTACTCCCTCTTCTCCTCCTCCTTCTGACTCTTTCAACCTTAGTCCTAGCTTCATCCGGAGACCGGAACCCAACGTTTCAACACTGCCTCAAAGGTTGTCAACTGACGTACTGCCAACCTACCCAAGCCCCTATCCCCTTCCACCTCCGCTTACTAGGCTGGACATGTCCTGAGGACTGCGCCTACTCGTGTGCCCACTCTTTCACAGACAACATCCGACCCGGATCACGGTATCATCAGTTCTATGGGAAATGGGCGTTCTATAGGTTCGCCGGAATACAAGAACCCTTTAGCGTGTTGATGAGCTTGGGGAACCTTTGGATTAACCTGAGAGGACTGGCGGAGGTACGGAGGAGGATTCGGAAGGAGAATCGCCTGAGACGGTGGATAGAGGCGTTGAGCTTTGTACAGATCAATACGTGGATCTGGAGTGCAGTGTTCCATTCCAGAGGTGAGTTGATCTTGCATCAGCGGCTGCCATGGTGGTGCGCGATTCTGAAAAGCTCCGCTTTTTTCGGTAATGCGTGTGCTGTCCATCGCTCTATGGCAACGACGTAGGCAGGATCTTGCAGTACCTACCTTGCGGATCCACGCTCTTCCTTGTCGCAGGATGTCGCTGACATCATGTTCTCCTTTTTTTTTTTCCAAAGACACCCCGACTACCGAGCGCTTTGACTATTTCTCTGCAACATTGACAATAGGCTTCACACTGCTCTACTCCCTCGTCCGGATATTCAACCTCCTAACCCCCCTTTCCACCTCGCGCACGCTCCCCTTTGTGGTTCTGCTTATGGGCTGCATCATTCTCGGGCACATCACCTACCTTCTCACTTTCCCCCGACACGCGTTCCCGTACGGATACCACACGACCTTCAACCTGTTCCTCGGACTTCTCCATAACCTTCTGTGGTCCCTCTTCTCCCTCTCCTTTCTCCTCCCTCTGCCAAGCGTCTCGCTCGCTGGACGAAGATTCGCATGGCCAAAACCATATCCTCCTAAGGACCCTCTACCACCCACACCTAAACCAGCCCACTACTTCCAACCTTTCCTCCTGGTGGTCGGGACGACCCTAGCAATGGGTTTGGAATTGTTCGATTTTGCTCCATTGTTCCGAATGATTGACGCCCACTCCTTATGGCACGCAGCTACCATCCCACTCACAGTAGGATGGTACAGCTTCCTCTGCGCGGACGCAATAGAGCTTGAAGGGTCTCTCCTATCCCGTGGCGGGGGCAGTGGGGGKGGGGGKGGGGGRATAGGKCTTGGATTAGGCCTGTCAGGCTCTGAGGAATATTCAGGCAACGTGACGTCTGGAGGGATGACGAGAAGTTCGAATTCAAACCTACTATCTACTCCCAAGTTACCGCTATCGCAACCTACACTCTCAGCGCCCAAGACGCCAGAGTATAGACAGCTCGCGGCGAATGGGCCAGGGTCCGCAGGGGGTAGAGCTAGGAGTCCAGGCCGGAGGAGTCCGGAGGGGAGAGAAAGGATGGATTAAGGGTGGTGTACAGCCACGTACAGACCCGCGCACATAGATGGCGGACCTACTCAGGATGGGATATATGACAATACGATTAGGAGACTGGGAGTAGGAGTTAAAAATACTGTGCCCACAGTACGGGTGGCGCTGCCTCGAGACAACACGGTGGAGATTCGCTGAAACCGAGTGGTTCTTGCACTTTGACAACCATCGACTGTTGACTATCAACAGGCATTGATTACATGCATCGCATCATAGATTCTTCATGGGGGTAGATGTCGGATGACCTGCTGTATTATTGTGCATGTTCTGGTCGTCAGAGGAATGTGGATGAGAATCCCTTAGCTAGCTACCCAGACGATTGCCACGATACGTCATTGCCACGAGAAATGTCGATCGCCGTTGTTGACGATGATCGTCGGTACACTTCTGTTGTTTACTTGTTTGTTTCAATCATCGCCAAACACGCCACTGCAATCTCCCTTCACCTCTCATCCTCCACATCCCATTATCTAATTCCTGCTCGACGCTCACATTCTCATACCACCATGGTATCATCAAAGGGCAAACCAACCGATCCAACGCTGCGCGAAGAAGTTAAAAACAGTTTGTCCATCCATCCATCACCGTCACCGTCACCATCAACATTCACTCCTGTTCAATCCCGGTCACGATTATGCTTCATACCATGACCCTTGCATTCACATTCCTTCCTTCCGACTTATACCAGAAACTCTGAGCTGCATGCAATGTTTGTTGGCTGATTACTATCCCATTCTAGAGGTCAAGAACGAAACCAACAAGGATGGATCAGGAAAGGGTCAATGGTCCGCTTGGAAGGTATTTCCTCCTATCCCTCTTCTTCGGCACTTTTCTAATCAGATATGTTTGGCTAGGCCTCAAAACTAGCGAAAGAATACGAAGCTGAAGGGGGAGATTACGAAAATGAGGCAGGATCGAAGAACAAGCCCAAGAAGGGCGTCCCTGAGCCTAAGGCTCAAGCGAAGCCGAAATCCAATTCCGGTGCCAAACCGAGATCTAAAGATGATGGCCAGTCCAAGGCTAAGTCTAAATCAAAGAAAGAGGAGGGAGACGATAAGCAAGAGGATGAAGAGGACGAAGAGGACGAAGAGGACGAAGAGGACGAAGAGGACGAAGCGGACAAGGAGGACGAAGAGGAGGAGAACGAGGAACAGAAGCCAGCTAAGAAAACGCCACCAAAGAAATCAGCGACCAAAGCCAAAACGACTACAAAGACCAAGCCCGCGGCTAAGGGGGTTAAGGAGGGTACCAGGAAAAGTACGAGGACTAAGCGGAAGAGCGGGGATGGGCAGGGTGAAGATGGAGAGGAGGATGCACCAAAGACGAAGAAGGGAAAGTCGTCATAGGTGGGGGCGAGCTGGCTTCTGACATTCTATCCTGAAAGGTCGATTTATCCTTCCTTTTTCCTTGGCGTTGTACGGAGGATGAGCATCGGTCGAGTGTATCTTACCTGATCTCGGGTATGAACTTCAAGTTGTACGATCGTCGTGATCGAGCATTCAGAGTGTACAGAAGCAAACATCCGTGTAAGTCATCTTACCACGACACGATAACTCAGTACAGTAATACGTCGACCTCCAAAATCGTCCGAATTAGAAAAACCCTGACCCGTACTCATAGATCCTAAGCGGAACTCAATACTGATCACTACTAAAAGAGACTCCCATTCATGACGCTGTCAAAGGATCCCTAAAACCCCTCACTCACGAGCATCCCTTATCCATCTCGCCACCCTTAACATCGACCACTGTCGTCAGCCCAACGCTCACAGACGGTTGATTCGCCGCTCTTACCTCCATGCTCTAATTCTCTAAACCATCTCTTACCCCTAAACTCCCACCACCACAACTCGAGACTCCACATCACAACTCGTCCCCTCCCCTAATCCACCCCTTCCTCGCCCGCTCCCCCTCCGGGAATCCCTGCGCAATGGGAGAAGGAAAGACGAAGACGAAGTCCAACGCCAAGGCCAAGGCAAAGTCCAAGTCGTCCAAGTCGGCGGATGTACAGGTACCAATGACCGTTGAAGAGATCCGGCAGCAGATGGATAAGCTCTTCTCGCCTTATTTCAAGACTAAGAATCTGAATCGTCCCTCGCCGCCTCGTCTGGCTCCTTCTGCCCTCTCCCTCCCAGCGCTGTCACTTAATGCAGACACGGTGACCGAAGATGACCAAGTAAGTACATCTCAACAGACTATTCCCTCTGGCCGTCCACCACCATACAGTACCCGTCCTCCAACAATCCAACCTCCTCGGTTCCGAGTTCGGAGATTCAAACTCTGGCGAGACCATGTCCCTTCGCTCTTACAGTCCGTTCTCGATCCGAAGAAACGAGGTATGTGCCCTCATCTTCACCTATACCTCTGTCTCAAAAGAGTACTAACCGTACTCCTCGTTTTCCAGCCAATCTCCGCCGATATCAAATCTTCGCCATCCCGTCGACCCCAGTCTCTCTCCGGGGAAATCGATTCGTGATCGACAATAACTCAAGGACCGCGGAGTTTCATACCTTGACTCTAGAGGACTTACCGCCCAGGGAGGAAATCGCAATCGGTAGTTCGGCGGTGCCACTCTCTTCCGTCGATTCCCAGTCTCAATCTCAGACGACTTCCCAAAGCGAGGTACAGCAGTCTGATGTTGGACTTATGATGGGAATACAAGGGGACATGACAGTGGGAGAGCTGGCTGATACCGATACCTGCTTGTCACAATTCGATGTTCCGCCACAGAACCCAGCCGGAGATCCTCAGCCTCAGCTGACGGACAAGCAGAATGAAGGGAATGGGGAAGAACAGCGATCTGGTACGATCATAGGGCCACCTTCACCCCCACTAACCCCTCATTCCATCATCCCTGTCCAACGAAAAGGAAGCACCACTGACCCAGTGGTCTTAAGAGCCACAAAACCACCTAGGACAGTCACAGCTCATCTGAAGACTATGAATGCTCCTAACCGTGATCGAGACAATCAGGCAAGCCGGCAAGGCAAGGAGACTCCCGAGCCAACGTTAGGTAAACTCGTTGAAACCAACCTCGTTGACGGCATTCTCGACGAGCCAGGCCAAGGCGCAAGTTCTGATGAGACAGGCCCCACAATGCTCACTACTCCTCTTACTGAACCACCAGTTTCGACGCCAGAAAGCAACGTTGTCGCGCACCAGACTGTCCAGTTGCTGCCGAGTATTCGTACATCTTCTCCTTCTTCTGTTTCAGCAGTTTGTTCGAGTCACCTGATCAACAGTTCCAAGCCACCCATACTCGTCTTAAGACCTTCTCAGAATAATCTGCAGCTCCCTACACCTCCACCCACTCCTCCAGCTGAGGACTGCCATGAACTACCCTTGGAAGCATCGTGGAGTGGCATCACCTCACTCTTTACTTTGAAACCACTCGAGACAGCACCCGCGACTGCAATCCCTGCCTCGGCGTCACCTCTAGGCCAACCTCACCAACCACAAATACCTCCTACAAGACCACTCAAACCGTCCAAACCACCGAAGCCATTCATCAAAACCCTAGTCACACCGCCACCCACGCCACCTGTCTCGACAACTTCGATCATAAATCCTGCAACACAACCTCCTCCGCCACCGATACCGCCATCGCCAATAGCCAATCCAGAGAAACGGAAACCTTGGTCAAGTTCCGGTCATCAGCGGTTACTCCAGTATAAGCATGTCTTGGATTTGGAACATGAACGAAGATTTCGAAAAGGAATGCTCACTGTCATGACTGAGATTCTCAGATTTCAGGTGGAGTCTACGTGAGTGATGATCTAGCCTCATGGAACAAGGGAGCTCTGCTGAATGATAATCGTAGATTACCTGCGACCGACTCTGCCGTTGGATTCAGGTGGCGTCCGGATGTGGACGTGGAATGCGTTGTAGCGTTGTGAGTCCGATTCTGTTATGGTTTGCTCCATAAACCGTTGATTGGGATGTCTCCCGTTCCCTAAGCAGAATCGAGACTGACACAGTTGTGGCTAACCCGACGCCACACTTCCCGCAGCACCCAGTTTTTCAAAGATGTTCGCCAGAAATCCACCAATATCTACCTCTATCTCGACCCGCATACATTACCGCCAGTAGCAGAACGTGATCGCGTACACGAAGAAGTGAAGCAGGCAGAGAGACGCCGGAAGAAACGTCGGGAGGAGAGGGAAGCTAGGCTGGGTAAAAGCACGGGCACAGCGGTCGCTAACGTCGCCGGCGACTCCGTAAGCATCGATCCAGGAGGACAGGAGAAGGCTGCGACGGAGACGGAGGTGGGGAAGGTGAAGAAAGGGAGGAAAGAAGGGAAGCGGCGGAAGGGTGAGGGTGAGGCAGAAGATACAGGTCAAAGTGGCAAGGCTCCCAAGACGGAGTTGACATCCGATGGTAGGTCTGGTGACAGTGAGGACGTACAAAGGGAGAGGAAAGGTGACAGAAAAGAGAGGGAGGGAAAGCATCGGGAATCTCCCGAAGACTCCGTCAAGAAGGCGGCTGAGGCCAGTGTAAAGGTTGAGAAAGTTCGCAGACACGAAAAGGCCAATGACCACAAACACGAGAAGAGCACCAAGGTCGAAAAGAAAATCACGCTTGAGAGAGATACTCTTCCCGATGACAAGGTCTCGGCTCGCCCGAAAGAAAAACGAGACAAGATTGTTACAAGTGGGCCGAATCAAGAGGACAATGTGGCGACAGTTGTTCAGCCAGTGATCAAGCTCGGGTCAGACGGGAAGGAGCGCAGAAAACACAAGGATGCCACTCGTCCTGAGGCTGAACAAGACGGGTCATCCTCACGCTCCAAAGATGACAGGAAGCGACAGGTCCATTCTCACTCAAGAGAAGGGACCAAGAAGGGGCATTCTTCCAAGCGATCCACTGACGACACGATGTTGACAGACATTAACACCTCTCCGGTCATGCTGCCTGAAGAGCATCCAGGTCAAGGAAAGGAGGGTCGTATTGCTTCTCAGAGGCTATCAAATACCAATGTGAGCGATGCGGAGCTTCCCGATGTCCAGATCTCGTCATCAAAGAAGAGAACTAGTCATAGAGCCGACTCACTACCACCCTCCACCGCTATTGGACCTTCTCCCCGACCCCGGCGAGAGACTGCCATACCCAAGTCACGTCCGAAGCGGCCCGATAAACCTTCAACATACACTGAACCAGATAACACCGGTGATGGTCATTCCTCCTCCGAACATTCTTCAGCCCATGACAAATCCGCTCGACGCTCTCACGACCAGACCAAATTCCAGCAACTTTCGCCCGCTACTTCTGCCAGCCCGACCCTGAAACCCGCAGACATTCCTACACCAAGAGAGCAAGACCTGCCAACCCGTCTCAAAGGCCTCCTGGCAAAGCTCCACCTCTCCCCTGACGCACCCTCGGAAGATAATTCGTCTTCGTCGGTTTCCCTACAGCCTGTACCAGCCACAGAGGCAGAGTCACAACACGAGTTACCCGAGCTGATCTCTCGGTTGAGTGACGGCGAGCTTGATGAGCTCGGTACGTTACTTGGAGAACTCTATAGGGATCAGGATACCGTTTTCCCGCTCTCGGCGGGACTGACTTCTGCCTCGAGTTCTGGTGGAGCATGCTGAGTGTGTTTGGAGCGCTGGGGCTTACGATTGTAGGAAAGGACTAATCTACTACCGGTCTATGCATACATAACTTCCATTTAACTTGTTATGTTTGATTTCAGCAGTTCTAGGACATTCCCGTCTTCTAAGGATGCTCCGTATCGTTCTTGTAGTGCCGTCTTTGTTACCAGCAACAGGTAGACCTGCGCTGCGATTGCTTGTTCGCTCAGCTCGAGAGCCACAAGCCACAAGGGCGCTCTTCACCAGAGAGTGCAGATATTATAGCGTACCCACATACCGAAACGCGATTGATATCCAGATACTTGTCCATATTGTGAATGATTCTATATAGCCCCAAACTCGCCAATATCGCCAGTGACAATGAATAAGCAGTCAGGATTACGATTAAACTATCAATACCTTTTTGGATAGAATCCGAGTCTGTATCTGAAAATGTGGCTGTGTGATTAAGAGAACTGCGATGGCGATGGAGGAAACATGAATCGCGCCTATGATATGTAATGATGATTCGGATAGCCCTCATAACGTCCTGCTGGATTGATTTCCCCCTCCGGCTCGACTCCGCCTTCCATCCAGTTTTCGTCTTCCCGCCTTCCTCCAATGTCGCACCTCCTCCTCGGCTTGCTACTCCTCCACCTCGGTGATGACCACCAATCCTCGCGGACTCTTTTTGATCACCTACTGTTTGGGACATCAGCAGGAGTGTCTCACAAATCAGCTGCCTGTGTCGTGGAAAGGATCCAAGAGACACCGAGCGTCAGGACCTCAGGCTCACCTTGGACTTTGAGGATCCTCGAACGCTGGCATGCCCGTTTCCATTGGCAGTAGCTGGGATCGATCCATTGGTCTTCTCCGCGGCAATCTTAGCACGTTTAGCGGCGCTAGCGGGAGATCAGCAATCAATCGCTGGTCTACACTGAACTAGCCGTCATGGGCCTCCAAGTAACGGCAAGCCAAATGAATGGATGATAGCCAGATACAGCAGTAATAAGGATGAATGGGAAATGCACTACTTACCCGGCCTTCTTGTAGGTGGATCGGTAAAAGCTAAAGTCGACGGTTAACAGTCTGTCGTCATACCAGCTGCAACCCGAATATTCTCGAGTTTCCAGAATGTACAGCTCTGATTACCGCTGTGGGTGGAAGGGACTACTCACGCGATGAACAGGAACAGGTAACTGGTCAGAAGCCCACAACCAAACGCGGCAGCGCCTTCTGAGCCGGCACAATCACCCTTGACGGGTAGGAATGGAGAGTAGACGTGCGCAAAGTGGTTGTAGCCTGTGAGTCAAAGTCAAAGTCAGCAAAACCCGATGGGGCACAACCACGTCTTTGGATTGGGGACGGAGGTGAAAACGATGGGCGAAAGGATAGGTGGCATGAGGGAACATGAGGGACATGGTTCTGACACCCATAAAATATTAACAGCAGAAAAAAGCAAAGAGAAAATAGATGCCAACGTATTAAACTCGACAAGAATGGGTAATGGTTGTGCGTAAGACGGTGTGAGAAAAGGAACGTGCTGGCAAAGAATACGATAAAGAGGTCGATAACGAATTGGGTGATCTGCATCGACGTGAGGTATTTCTTCCACTGCAGAAGGACGATGCAAGACAAGTTGATAGATCGTCAGAGGCGTGGCAGCGGAATGATTGCAAGAAGGGTTCGAAGAGGCGGCCGGGTGAGAAAGAGAGAAGGTGAGAAAGACAGATTATCAGCGATTAATACTTTGAGGGAGGACATTTGACCAAACAAACCCAGATCTTGGCACCGCCGGCGGTAGCGTAGTAGTAGTAGTCTGGACATCGGCTATTAGTATTGACCATTAAATCCGAGAGCCAAACCCATGACAGCAGGGAGCGAAGACGGCTGGATGGATCATTGACTCACACATGATGACATGAACGGTAAGGTTGAGAACGATAACGACCCATTGCTGTGAGATCCCGTCAGTGCTGACCTTGCATATTTTCGTCACAGCAGCAAGCGCTGCCCATTACACCCGTGGCCAGAGCGATAATGCAAAAACGTGTATTCCAGACACTCACCACCGAAGTCGTTCCTTCCAGTTGGGTGTAACACAGGATGGCAGTCGCAGCATGGTGGAAAACGTGGAGGAAGGCTGAACGATCGTGAGCCAGTGTATAGAGGTAGGTGCCATCCGATCAAGCGCAGCTATAGTCCACTAATTGGACATTGTACTCACCAAGGGGCTTCTTCTTGAGGACAAGGAAGACAGTGTCAATGAGCTCGACGTATTTGATGTAGTAGTTGACCATGTAGTACGTGACGAGCCGCTAAAAAGGCATAGCAGTTAGTATAAGCACTTTCAAACTGATGGTCTTAATCCGAAGTAGAGTTGCCTCCAGGGGAACTCACGGGAGTGAAGGCGGACGTGTCGCAGATAGACCAGAAGAAGCCGTGCTTGAGGTAGAGGGGGAGACTGAATGGGAAATCATTAGCGTTGACGATACGACCAGCTCAGGGCACTTGTATACTTACATCTCCTCGACCATGAGCAACAACAGAACCAAAGACCCAGACGAGAGGATAACATTATGGATTTGGAAGAGGGTAGTAAGCTTGAATGGGGCCCGAGAGCTGGAAGCGTGAAAAATTGATCGTCAGCGTATTCGTTGTGCAAATGAAGAATGACACGGAAGGTAGCTCCAAGGCAGCCAGCAATATCGCAAAGGCAAGCGTGAAAGATGAAGACAGAGACGCGTTTTCAGCAAGTGGAAGAAGCAAGCTTTGCAGCAGGCGCTATTCGATGCGTCGCCGGGAGAGGAATGGCCATGACGCGGTCATTGCCCCCTTTCGTCCTCAAAAGAAGGACGAGCTCTCTCAGCTGACCCCAACAGACTCCATCTCCAACAGGCTGAGACGATGTCTGAAACGTATAACGCCCGCCGAGCCCGTGAGTGCCGAGGAGAGAGGAAAAATAGCTCGAACGCGCGAACGAGATCTGGTCGCCCACTCACCGCATGATCTCCCTGCCGCCGAATATGATCAGAAGATAGGTGCCGATAGCAGCGACGACAGCCTTTTGGGTGCTCAAAGGCGACTCGCCTGCGACCCAGTGGGTGAGGGTGTGAGGCGGGTTGGGGAGGTTGAAAGTTTTCCAAGTGGATGTGAGGGTGGTGTAGAGCGGGCCTGGACCTGGGAGCCAGGCTGCAAGGGGGTTGTAGGACGACATTCTAGAAAGATTGGTGCTTTGATGGTTTGGCAAGTGGAATTGAGAACGAAAGCCAGAAAAAAAAAGGCAAAGGTCCGGAATGAAGGATTACCGGGTTGCGAGCTTGTGAGGGGTGAAAAGTGATCCGCGTGGACGTGGATGCGGGCGAAAAGGCAAGGAAACGAGTGTGGATGTGGTTCGAGAGCTGGGTCTAACGGGGGGGTAGGGATGTGATATGCAAATGTGGATGAGAGAGAGTGAGAGTGAGAGAGAAGCCCGACGTGTGTGGTGCGATGCGATGCGAGTGGGATGAGATGTGTGATTTAGGTCACAGAGAGAGAGGGGGTCAAGTTATCAAAAAACGAAAGAGCGAAAGCCCATGTCAACACTCTGTCCGTGCACCGCGCGCACGGTGCACATGCCCTTGCTAGCCTTGCCTGGACCTCGTAGTCCCTGACGCGGTCAGTGCACCTTTAGGTACCAGGTGCCACAAAGCTGTCAGGCAGCTGGCAAGACTGCAGACCGTCCGCGGGGTTAACGGGGAGTTTCTGCAAGGTCATTGCGTTTGATTGGCCTGGTTAGTCAGCGGTGTTGCAGCGCGCGACAGGCAACGACGAGAGAACAAAGAAGGGCGACACCGAGGTTACCGAGAGCCGAGAGGATGCTCGCTGACTCAGTACTCAGATCCCATATCTGACTGGTCGGTCTATCCGGATTTCACGGCACCACCGCTAGGCGCGCCACCAAATCCTGTAGCACAACTTACTGCAGACAACGTAAACGCCCGGATGCCAAAGTAAGCGTGACTCACCATTTATATTTTACATCCATCTGCGTTGTATTCATCATCCATATCAGGCTTACCAGTTCCACCACAGCATGAGCTCAACACCCAGCTATGCTAGTCCTTTTCGACTTCCTCAAAAACCTGCGCAACCATTCGTATCAGCCGACCATCGGCCGGTAACGCATGATGGGGTCTTCCGGGTAGTTATTATCACTACTGGCAGCGTCGCTAGTATCAAACTGCCTAATATCGTTGGGGCTTTGGCTGTAGTGAGTGCGCTTTGTTTATATCGCTTTCAGTATCTCCGCCATTCACGGATGCCCACTGACGATTTCTTAATCTTTAGGATCCAAATATCTCTGTGCAAGTAGTCGCAACCCCGTCGTCCACCCACTTTTACACTCAGGAAGCAGTTGACTCCTCTGTACGGCACGCATTAAACGCGAAGGAGCTCATCAGCCGGCATGGGTTAGATCCTGGAGCGAGCGAAGCGAAGGCCAGTGAGGCAGAAGAAAGTGGGGTGAGGATCTGGAAAGATGCCGATGAGTGGTCTGTGCGTTTGAGTCGATCTAAAATGATTTGTCATGCTCTGCTGTTCTTTCTGGCTGAGACTGGCTGAGCTGACATACTTCAATGCTGTGTATTACAGGATTGGAAGAAAGTTGGCGATCCAATCTTACACATTGAGGTATGTTTTCCTTTATGATATCTCATCACACTTTTCACAATCCTGCCAAAGCATTTCGTTGGAAGGGCGTGTAGTTGTATAGGTTGTCTGTGACTGTAGCAAGCCAAATGCTGACTTCAACCTCTCCTTACTTCCAGCTTCGACGCTGGGCGGACTTGGTGGTTGTTGCACCCTGTTCTGCGGATTTCTTGGCCAAAATTGCTGGCGGACTGAGCGAAAACTTAGCAGTGAGTTTCAGCAGAGCAGTCTTCTGGCCGGACGAAAGCATTCGACCTTGCAGGATCCTGATGAAGGAGCTACATAACCTGTCTTTGCTTGCTGGCCATCATCGCTGATCGTCTTGTTCCCCAGCTGTCGCTCCTCAGAGCTCTCCCTCCTAGCACTCCCGTGATTCTCTGTCCGGCTATGAATACCCAAATGTATCAACATCCATTTACCGCTAAACACCTCAAGATAGCTCAAGAGGAACTTCAGTATCTTATTTTAGGGCCTCAGGGAACTGGTCGTCTGGCTTGCGGTGACGATGGTAAGTGGATACACTACTATGATCAACGTTTACAGTCCACCTAACGGACGTCGGCTGACCCACAAATTCCCCCTTCTAGGTCCAGGAAAGATGACAGACTGGCTTGAGATAGTTGATACCATCAAAAATTTCGCAGCAACATTCCACCTCCGCCTACGTATGACGCCGCTTTCCCCGACCGTGAAGCCCTCATCTCAGTCCACATGATAGTCTCATGTTCCATACCCTACGATCAGAACAGATCAGAGGGAGCCTATCACTCTCAATGGCAAGTCAAATTCGACGTCAAGGCCAGATAATGCCCGCAGTTCAGGTCGAAGCTCCCGTCCGCATCGGGGTAGCCTAGCATCGTCGCCGATATCACGAAATCTCAATCTGATCCGTCCTATTGTACCTTATCTTCGAGGAAGTGGAAAGTTGTAATGAAGAAGTGATGGGCTTAGCGGAGGGTCGGGTCGATTTAACGGTTCCTACGGGTTTGGTTGTATTGAAATCGTTTTAGAGATTAGAATAGTCTACTGCATTCTCCATATACCGCGCGCCCTTCATATTGGAAGCTATCCCCGGCCCGACACGAAGTACGACCACGCACGTGGTTATCCCATGATGCTGTATGGGGTCCCGCGGATTCCCGCATTCGGCTCAGGAGATCGACGTCACTTGTCCCGCCACCAGCTTTGCATTTGCAGGACGAGCAAGCGTTCGTTCGATCTACTTAAATCCCCCTCCTGGTCTCCCTTTGTTCCTTCTCTTCTTATTCTCCGCTGCTCTCTCTGCATCCGTCCTATTCATCCTATTGCATACTACCACATCAACCAAAACATCACACACCATGTACATCCCATCTCTAGGAGGAATCATGACCGCCGGCTTGGCATTCAGCGGTCTCATGAAACGTGAGCGGCGTGTTACATAGCTTTCCCCCCTATACCCTAGCATCACTATCCTCTTACTGTCTCCCTTGGACATCTACCCTCTTTTCTCGCCGAGGAACATCCGGACAACCTACTGACTACAGCAAACAGCATCAAAAGTAACATCTGGTACGATCATGGACTACGCTGTCGAGAAATGCATCGACAGCGATGGTAACCAACGGTGCACCAAGCCATTCCCAGTCCTAAAGTCGACATGCTACAAGCTCGAATGGTCTACCGAGGGCACGATTAGTCATACGACGGTCGAGGTTAGGGATGCGGGGAGTGATGAGATTGTCTACTATCGGGATACGGATGGCGAGTGGACGCCTGAGAAGGGAGAGGTGAGTTGTTTACCATGACCTTTTGGCACGATGCAGGGAGCGTGGTACGAGGGCTTGGAGTCTGTGTTACCAGGACACTTGCATCTCTCTGGGCTCATTCATGCCGCTCGAGCCCATTGAAACTCCTTCTTTGTCAATGTCAGGCTTCTCATCAGATTCAAAAGCTAACTTCTTTCTCCCCTTTCAGCTCGTTTACCTCGACTTCAAGCCCAAAGTCTGGAGGACCGGTAACGACACCGTCACCTACTCTGTCACCACCTGCGAGTAGGCGAGCGTGGTGGAGCCGTACGATTCTCAAGTAGTGATATGGATCTAAGCATAGCCGTAATCTGTAGTTGAGATGGATTCTAGCATTGGAGTGAATACGATTTGAGTAAATGGACAGTCCTTGTACGATAGTGGGAATCTTCGAAGGAATGCACATGAATTTCCCGTATAAAAGGCGAGCGTTGGAACATCGACTGCGGCGTGACGACGCCCCTTGCTGGCTTGTTGGCTCTGCATTACCGCTGCAGCATGTAAGAGAGTCTGCACCATCGGACACCTTTCGAGGAATGAGGTTCAAGGAAGCGAGTGGAGCTGTCTGCTCCGACACCCTGCTCCAACGGAAATCACTTTACCCACTCCGCTAGTCGCCGCTCGGCTGGATAGAGCCGGACCAGACTCCGACACCGGTACGTCAAGTCTACACTCTCTTCGTAGTGCGTACTTTCCTTTTCGTCCACCCTTACTACTGATCCAAGGTAAGGGCGTAACATCAGAGCAGTCTTTTACATCATATTACAGCTTTTACATCATGTTACAGGATGATACGATAACGATACAAAGTCATACATTTTACCAACCAAGTCACCTCTGGGATTACGCATAATCGCTCACCGCCTCACCACTGGCTCTGCGCCCGGCTTGTGCCAACAACTTGCTTGATAGCTCGCGATATGTCACCCTCGTGGATATAGCTAAGCGATCAAGGCTCCCGGGAACCTTTCATGAATAGACATCATAATAATTTCGGCTGGAGTGGCGTAGACCAAGAAGCAAGCTGTTTTTGGGTCGCGCTCGGTGTAACTACCCGCCGTCACGATACCTCCTATTCGTCCGCTCCCGTCGAAAATAGCGGAACCGGAATCGCCTTCCAACGCAAAGATCTCTCGAGGCTGCTCAGGGATGACCATGCAATCCCATGACTCTCCTTGAATAGCGTTTATACCGTTCCCCATCAATGTCCTGGTATGGGAATAGACTTCATTGATTAAACCGAATGAAAAGTTCGTTTTGAATCCATTTTTCATGACTTTGATGTGTTTGTCCTCTCCGTATCTTATGCCACGTTGTCTATGAGTATCGGAAGTAATCGGGTTGGCAAGCTCATTGAGAGGAATGATTGATTGTAAATACAACAATCGATTTTCCGGTATGTCGAAACGAAAACCACTCTCATTGTACGACAGGCGATTCTGAAGTGATCGATCGTCGTCTTCCACGAGATCAGCCCGGTATTCCCAAGAACTCGATGCTCGAGCCGGGAACATGATGTTTCGGGTATCGACATCGGTAGGACCAACTGGACCACATAAGTAGACGAAGTTTGGGCGTTCGTGGAATTCATGACTGTCTACTTTAACCACAGCATAGTCGAGGACAAATCCCCCTGATCCGAGCTGCAAGGTCGCTGGATGAGCTTCGATTGGTGGTGAGAAGACAACTTCGCCGATAATAGCGACATCCGACTGCGTTGCAATTTTGTTGAGATCCTCGAGCTCTATCAAAGTAGACAGTTGAGAAAACAGCTGCCTGTTGTATATCTGGGGATCGTCATTGTCAGATACACTTGAGATCCTTTGACTCAGCGTCTCGCATTCCGCAATGATACGCTCATGAGTCGTCTCCGGGATTATTCCGAGGGTGGTACGTATTCTCGCAATTTCGTCCGCGATTGCCTGCCTCGCCGTATCGCGATATTGGCTGGGTACCGTGACTTCTACTCTGGGAGTTCCGTCGACGGTAGCATCGAAAGGTTCATTCGCATAAGAGTCAAACGGAAGAACAACATGACGGGAAGTCACGAGATAGAGCTGTCCCTCGTATCGAATAAAGAATCCTGCGGTGCCTATCGACGAATGTTGCTGGGGCTTCGAAGGACTGTGCTGTATAGGGATTCCTAATGATGGAGAGAAAGGGCGGTAAAATGCACTCAGACCGCGATTAGATGGGGGGTTCGGAAAGGTCCTGGTCTTCGAAATCCACGGTAGTTTTTCGGCCAATGGCAAGTAAACAGATTCGCGAAATTCTACCTGGATATCGGGGAAACGATCCTTGAGCCTTTCAAACATACTGACAGCCGCAGCGTTACCATCCTGCATAGAGAGAGTTCCAGGCTGGACACCGATCCAGATAGTCGGTACCAGCAATCCGTCGACAACGCCAATTCGACACAGATCAATGGTAGTCCACTCAATAGGATTCATGATACTGGGATTACTCAGGAAAGCTTTGGTCTCCAGCGCAATATTCTTCCAGTCAGCGTTGATCTCGTGATCTCCAATTGGTCGAAGCGTTTTAATTTGCCAGCTCGTGAAGTTCCCGCTGATTTTGGTAGAGTTGCCTTGCTTGGATTTTCCGCACAAGCGTGGACGAGACGGTATGCCAAGGTAGTACATGGCAATCTGATCTTCGGTCATACCAAAATCACCGGTAATTGAAGAAGGCGAAACACGTGACTGCTCAACGGGGACGGGATCTATGGTAACTAGCTTAGCCTTGTACGCGATAGGCTGATGACCGGAGATTACGTCTGGGCGAGGATGACGTGTGGTCGAAGGTAAGGAGGGTCCCGAGAGGAACGGGTGGGCCTTGAATGTGATCACTCCCTCACCATGTACGGCAGTGTGTTCCCTCTGGCTGTCTGAAGGATTCTGAATATTCTTCTGTCGGAGTGCTTCGAGGAAAGAGGTATATAATCCTTCCATGATCTGTGTTCATCGGCAACGAACTACATGTCAGTTCCTTGGGCTCAAATCTGGTGACGTCCGTCTTCGTAATGAAGTCCTTCTAAACGTTCAACGTGATATGGAGAAGAAATCAAGTAACTTACGACTGGAGAGATTGATGAAAGGATGGGAGCGACAAGGAAGAAGTATCGAAACGCCCTTGCGATTCAGCACTTGATTGATCAGTAGGACGGGGCGAGTGATTCGAGGATTATTCGAATCTTTGATAATACCAGAAACTGTACTTTAAGTTGTCGATTATTCGAAAGACAGTATGCTAGGAAGGCGGAGTACATGGACGCAGGCATGGGAATGAGTGGCAAGTGCACGGTTTATTTACACGTCATTGAAATCCAGGTGTCAAGAAAGAAACTGGGGGGATGAAATAAAGCTTTGCCCTCTACGAGTTGCAAATTGTGTTTGATTGTATGATGAAGTGGCAGTCATATCCAACGTCTTCCATGCTTGAAAAGGTTGCGATGCTGAACGTGCTTATCATTGTGTCCTCATCCCTTCATTGTCGCAAGCCAACTCCCCCGAGCATCATCCCCCTTCTACCCTCACCCAAGATGAGAGGAGGCCGGTGGTCTGGAGGATACCTCCTTACCGGTCAAATTCTGTCTAAACGATAGTACTTCCAGATGAAACACTAGTGATAATGCGCAGCTTCTGGTCTTGTTTTCATCACCACTCAAGCACTCCTTTCAACCATCTCGGTCTCGCGTAATAATGGCCGTGATCTTCTGAACTCAGCTCGATTTCGGGGCATGACATTCAGTATATGATAAGGCCCTCCCCAATAGCAGAGGTGATGCTATCCCACAGTCGTTCATCACCTCGCTTAAACATCTTGATTTCGTTCCCCACTTATGACTGTTTCTCACTTAGACGTTTACGGGATGCACAAGGATCCGGGGAGCTACAATGCGTCAACCACACATTTCATTTCTGCCACTCGTCGGCTTATCCACGGGTCACTGAAGCGTGTGGCTTACGACGATATTCTCGAGGACGACCCATGATTCCATCAGAAAACTCATGATACGTCGTACACCAGTAATCGAAGCGAGCTTACAAAATCCCATAGAAGTCCACGCGAAAAACTCACCTCAGCCTTGTCCACGCTGACAACTGAGATTCTCGACGAGCTCCCCGAGCTCACCATGACCGCTCCGACGGCGTTGAAGGGACGAACTCGCGCATCAATAGTTTTCACAGCCTACCTCGGCTTCGATCCGAACAAAGAGGATACGAAGATGACGACTCTGTTCCCTACCCAATTGACGGACGCCAGATTTCCTATGCGACTGTGTGCTCAAGTTTTCCTTGTTGCCAAAAATGGAAAGATGATAGAAATGGTGGATGCGGATGCGCCGGATTTGGAGATGGATGTCGTGATACCCTTCAATTCTGAGCGTGACGCCATAATCAGGAACCTCAGGCCTCTGTCACTGTCGAGACAAAGCCGTGAGGATGAACCGTCCTTGGCTGACGAGTTCGGGGAGCACGACTTGCTCGCAAAGCAGATCAACGACGTGGATTCCAAACGAAGTTCCATTGTTACGATTACTCAGGACAATTTGACAAAGAGCGACGGGGAGAAGGGGCACTTGAGTTGGAGTTGGAGTGTCAAGCTGGTTGAGATACTACAAGGTTTGGCAAGGCTGTCGACAGACCTTTCTCGCCCAGATAATTCAGCTTCCACTAAGAACACCCTTGTTGTCTCACATTAGTTTTCAGAGTATATATCGGCGTCTTCTCAGATCTATAGAGGGAGAGGTGTGTAGTGGTTCGAATTGTTTCATACTGTTTATAAAGTAGTTTTAGACAATGATTAGATGACTCGGACACACATTGGTCGCACGCAAATCAGCTATTGATATCATTGAAGGGAGTATCTCAAACCGGAAAGCCTCCTCCTCCAGTTGTACCCGTTATGGGTGCTATATGTTCAGCCCAATAGTCTTCTGCGAAGTGAATTGTTCGACGTTACTTTGGTCATGCTTGGTACCATTCCGGATATAGATTTGGCCTCAGCATCGTCTCTCCACTCGCTTACTTCAGGGATCAAAATATAACGAGCATTAAGAATTCATGGACCGAGTATGGCGAGGTGTGGCAATGCCATACTCTGTAACATTGTTACGGAGAGTTGTCTACTCTGTGCTGCGTGCTCTGACATCGAAATACAGGGGTTTCAGATACAATATCCCTGCATTCGTGATAACGAGCTTGAGCTTTCTGACATAAGTACAGACTACAAAGACATCAGAACAAAGGTGATATTCACACCAGCTCACCCTCACCGAGAGTACTAAGGAGTTCAAGCGTACTCTCCATTTACTAAGCGTGCTCTCCATTTTGGCGTATCCGTTCATCGGCCATCTGCTGTGCAGGATCTGGTTTACATCACTCCCTACATGAACCTTTCCTGATCTCCCAGACTGAGGCTTCTCGCTGACACAGGAGAGTGGCTTTACAAATTCAGACTCCGCGGTTTCCCGTCCGCCAAGACGATATTTAGTAAGCATATTTAGAGAAAATCACCAGAAGAGTTCAGCACAACCACTCGCTACTTTCGCAAGACTGCACTGCTATACAAACAAATCAGGGGACTGGTTACACCGTCTGGTTGTGGTCGCTACAACGAATCCAATGTCATCCAAACACAATGCGCCGATCCTAACTTCAGCCAAACATGAGGACGACCAAGAAGACGAGCCTGCTAACCCCTTTCTTTCCGAGAAACAGATTTTGCTGAAACAGGCTCTTCGAAGAATGGCAGAGCTCAATTCCCATAGGCTATCACTTCTCTTGTCAAATGGGGCATCGCCAGATCAGCGGTTGGGTCTGGCCTTCGGTGCGGCCATGTCTGAGAACTCGGAGGAGTATGGGGAAGTCATGGGCATGAACGAGATCGAAGAATCCAGCCTCTCGGAACTTGAGATCCAGTTGGACATTCAGCCAAGACAGGATCATGCCACTGCTGCTTCCGGGAGAGCAACCTTGGTGGAGGTTTCTCACTCGTTAGAGTTTCACAATCAGCTGCACATCGATGGAGTGTATAAGCCGCTGTCAACTGTCTCCGCCACCATGACAGTCCGTGGCACGGATATTGCGATTTGTATTCAAAATGCCCTGAAAGATTCGGTCGAGCGTAGTCAGCGACGTGGACGAGATAGTCTGCTGAGTAACACTACAGCAGTCTCGACCATCGTCGACGTGCACACCGGGCGCTCAGCAGGTATGGATAGGAAAAGAAAGAGTACTCATCACAAGACGTCAACGGGACTTTCCAAAGCATCAACAGTCAGCAGATCATGGACAAGGGGTCATGGTTCACACCGCCGCGCGAAAGACAGCCTGCAATCTTTAGAAGACGGGGACGGGGACGACAGCGACAGTACTGTCCTAGGGCCATAGATACAAGTGGTACCAGCGGACAATGCCTTATTGCTTGTACAGGATGTCACTCAGATTCATCGAGTTTAACGCTTGAATTATCCAAACAACATCGAAGCTGCCACATCTACATTGCCTCCCGAAGCCTCCAGAAGCTGGATGGCATGATCGCGGGGCGCACCAAGGTTAATGAGCTGGACACGTACGAGTTAGCTTGCCTCGATCAGATAGATCCTATTCTAGGACAGCTCACTGTCTGTATATCGGATTCTGAGGGTCTGCCTCCACTGCCAGTGTTTGACGATTGCCTTGCTGTTGTTGACGCTGGAGGTAATCTCGAGCTTGAACCCTGAGCATTACTACCTCCCAGACTTTGACCAGAGCCAGGGAAGGTCTTCTTAGTTGTAGGAGGACTTGCTATTCCAGCTTGTACGCCTTGCGTCGCCGCGCTTCCCATCTCTTCTGCTACTTCTTCCGCAACATGACGACGAGCTTTATCGGGCAGCTCGTGTTCAGAAAGGAAGGGAATGTCGACGCCACCGATTCGAAGTGTGTTGGTTGACAGATCGATACAGGCTTGGTGACGTTTCTGAGCAGGGCGTGAGCCGGCGTCATATGGAGGCAAGCTCATGTTGCGCGGACATGGGTGTCTGTAGTCAATTTATGAAATGATACTCACCAGCATATCTAGACCGAAAAGTAAATCCACAGCCCTCCCTTCTAAGACCGAAAATGCCACGGGCAGATGTAGACTTCCCAGTTTGATTTGTGCAGAATGGATTCGTCCAAGAATATTAGCGGTGCCTACTCCTTGAGCGACACCTGCAAAACGCCGATCTAATAAACGCATGATCCTTCAATGACGTCGCGTTAGCCACATTCTCTGAAGCATTGGAAACAGTACAACAGCTTACCCGCAAGCCTCCGCACACTCTGGTGAGACTAGTTGCAGAATGTCAATTTCGCAGTTACATCAGAACTCAGCCCGACTCACTAATGGTGGTTTGCGCTCCAGAATCCACAAATGCCTTGACTTTATGACCATTGACTTCGACATCGATATAAAGCATCGTCACGTTGCCGAAAGATTCAGGCTACATGTGGGGGACGTCATTAGCCATTGAGCTCAATTGAGAGATTCCAGCTAATCCACCGAATGTTGGTAGTTGAGAAATTCAGCTTACCGAGTACTCCATAGCATGCTGCATATTTTCCAGTACCGCCTCCATCCGTATAGCTTCCTCAATTTTCTTCTGAGCCTTTGCGGGGGAAACATGTCAGTCTATCAAATAGTCAAGGGAGTGTGACAATTCCTCTAAAGACGAGCCCAACATACTTCGATATCATAGGGATCGGCATTAAGTAACTGGGTAGTGGGTAGTATGGCACAACCATTAGCTGATTTTCCGCGAAGAGTTGATCCACACTTTCAGACAAGTACCTACCTCAATTTGCCGTTCTTTCTCCGCTGCTGCTTCACGTTGCCGTCTTTGCTGTCGCTGCATAAGTTCTCGGAATCGCTGAGTATTGCTTTCTATAGCGGAAGCCATCTCGGGATCATCCTGCAATCATTCCTCAGTCAGTAAGGATGATTGTTATGTATCAAGCTATGACATCTTGCTTCACAACGACTAGTTTGCGCTACAGACAAATGCCTGCGCTATCGTAAGCAAGTAAAGAGCTCACATTGCGGAGCTGCGCCATGAGTCTGGGATCACCAAGTATCTGAAGTCGCATTCGTTCGAATTCCGCGTCGGCCGAAGAACTTGAAGAAGACGATGCCAGAGGTTGTTGACTCCTGAGAAGGGATAGGACAAACGACACGTCAGCGCCATTCAACATGTGTGGATTTCTTGCGGAGTTGCTTAGCAATATGGGCTGATGGGCGGCGGCAACATTATTGCGAGGTTGCCGAAGACGTGGGTTTGCCTCTCATAACTTACCTAAATGTCAGGAACACGGTCCCATTTTCGCCCTTCAAACCATAGCTCTCCAAGCTTTTGGAACCGTCGGTAAGGGGAACACCGGAATCTGACGACAAGAGCTGTGACGAGGTCGGGAGACCGGTCTAACGTAACAGTGGGAACAAACATAACTGGTCAGTATAACAAGTTCCATACATTCGGCCAACGAACAGGTCTGACTTGAGGCTGAGCCTCTTAGAGACCAACTTCTTCTGCGGACCTACCTCGGCCTCAACTAGAGCTTGAACATCTTGGATGTCCATTGATGGATCGACTTCGTGTTCATACACGCTATCCGGAGCTATGATTGTGAGACGCATTGAGGTGGTTATATAATACCGAGTATGAGCAGTCAGAACAAAATGTGGGTTCAAGTGAGTGCTTAAGAGAAGGAATCGAGATGTTACAGTTGTGCTGAGTAGAACTAACTGGATGGTACGCGAGCGAGGCTGACCACCTCCACCCACATCGAGAGCCACAAATGCAATTTCCGGTTACCTCCGGGCTCATTTGGCCAGCCTTAAGCCCCGTTGCATGTAATAATTTCTACTTCTTCTTCACCAACACCCGACGACGACGCCTCGCTATCCACTCAGTAAGCCCAGCAGTCTCTCCCCGTCCTTCCAGCTCATCGAAAGATGGTTCTCGAATCTTCGGGTAACGGTGTTGGAGATGAAAAATCTTTGATATCCGCGTCTTGAGTACGCCTCGCTCTTCATTTGATGTGGGTTGGGCGTAATTAGATGATCGGGACATATTATTTTCGCTGTGTATGATCGCATGGATTATGATCAGGTGATTAGTGTTGAGGAGCCTTGATGACGTAACAGCTTGCGTTTGTCGCTGTCCCAGTTAACTCTCGTTAGTCATCTCATAGAGCAAGTCTGGTCGTTACAACGAGAGGCACCTCAATGTAAAGTTGAGCTCGGCTTAGTGAAGTGCTAGATCATGCCATTACCAGTCATCGTCAAGCTACGTCGATTCATCATGCATCGCACGTTCCGATATCTTCACCTCGATCAACTTTGTACAACAACCCTCGACCTTACAAAAACTTGGCAGGTTCTCCGAATCTCTACCAACTCTCCCTACTTGGATCCAAACAACGCCTTTTGAGTGTCGTATGTGTACTGCAATTGACCATGCCAGTAAGGCGTCGAAGTCCCCTTGCAGAGAATCCAAGCATCGTCCAGAGTTTTGACGACTTCGTCAGGCAACGGCCCTTTCTCCAGGTCGGTCAAGTTGCTTTGTAGCTGGGCCAAGCTACTGACTCCAATGATGATCCCATCTCCACCGTTGTCCTTGACGTTCAATGCCGAGTGGTGGACACACCATCGCAAGGCGATTTCCAGCGTGGTGAGATCATACTTCTCGCCAACCTGTTCGATCATGGCCAGTGCTTGGAAGGTCGCGTCTTTGTAGTATCGAGCACGGTAATTCGCACCTGAGGAGGACTTGGTTCCAAAACGGGAGGTATCTTCTAGGAGATGGTCTTTGGACTTGATCTTTCCCGAGAAGAGACCACCAGCTAGAGGGTTGTAGACGACAACTTCGATTCCGTAACGATGACAGGCGATGATAGTCTCGATGTCCAGGTTTCGTGCTAAATGAGAAAGTCAACCAAGCCTTATTTCAACAGAATGATATTGTTGTGAAAGGAAGAATGTGGAGAGACTTTATCCCAAGGGACAACAAGATAGACCCACTGATAGCGTTGTACATCCCCTGATAGATCGTAGGACGAACCCATCCCCTCTCATGGCAGATCATGGTCACCTCAGCAACCTCAAAACTAGCGTAGTTGCTGATGCCGAGCTGTTTGAATTTGCCCTCCTTGTGAAGCTTGTTGCATTCTTCCAGAGTCTCGGCAAAATTGGTTCCTCGATCAGCCGCATGCAGATAGAAAATATCCACCGAGTCAGTTCCCAACTCCTTCAAATTGTGTTCAAGCTTCGCTCGGATATTGGCAGCATCGTGGCCACCGTCCTTGGGGCTTGGATAGTATTTTGTGGCAAGCTTGAGGTGACGCTCTTTCCAACCTGCAGCGGCGGTGAAGGCTTGTTGTTGACCGCCAACGTAGGAGTAGGCAGTGTCTACTTCGTTGTAGCCAGCCTTTTGGAAGTAGTCGAGACAGGCTTTGAAATCGTCCAGGGAGGTCACTCGGGCGCCTTGGGACTCATCAGGCCCAAAGGTCATAAGACCTAAGATAACCTAACGAAGAAAGCGTGGCATAAGGTCAGAATGCGATGGGCTGGGAGGTGGGTATTCAACCCCGAGTTGAACTCACCCTCCTTTTTGCTGAGACTGGGGCAGACGACATGGTGTCTACGATATTAAAGCGTCAATGGAATGTGAATGCTTAAGCGATATTAGTTAAATGGGTTGAACGACGTCGGGCATGCGGGTATAAATAGGTGAGGTGGAGGGACAAGTGGAGTGGAGGTCTCGTTATTCGGTCCGTTGGTCCCGGTCCGGACCTCCACCCGCCTTGCCCATCTGCTTGTGGCCGAGGTATATCCATGACATAGAACTGCGATACAACTGGTACAACTGAGATACTGTGATACCATACAAGGATATTGATCAAGACATACTAGTACTGACATGGACGAACAGATGGTAGCAACTCCACTCATCCCGTAAAACATTGATCCCTCGCTCAACTCAACCATCGGATGAATCCCGTGCCCGCTTGTCTTTGGTATGACTTGAGCCTAAATCAGCCGAACAAGACCATCCCTTCTTGCTATCCACATCTGGCGAAGCAGCTGCGAGCAGCAACATTACAGATCGCCACATTTCCTGGTGAATGGAATGTATGTCAGTTATCGTTCGACAAGAACCCCTTCCTTGATTATATAATATGAATAGTAAGAACGTACCGTACACCTTCATACAGCTCAAGTAAGCGGTATTGCAGGTCATGCGGCAAGCGAAGAAGGGATTCCAAGCCATGGTCGATGGTAGGAGAAGGAGGAACGCGATCAAAATCAGGACAAAGACGGAGAGAGAGATTGATTGTGTTGTCCTCTTCATTGGCGGTGCTAGTGGCGGATTTCGGTTGGATGACGAAGTCGTGCTTTCAACCGATGAGACAGATAGTCAGCCTTTCAACGAGGGTATGTGAAGATTCTAGCCGTTGGGACAATGGAATGGCGTGTGAGATAATCTCCTTGTGCTCACCTTACTTTGGCCAATGAATATTCGGTCATCAGCGGGCGACGAGAACGATTCGGGTATATCCGTCTCAGAGAAGCACTCTCCCAAACAGTCCTCTTCTATCTCGCTTTTCCGAGCCGTATGACTTTTATACGGCGGCCGAAGCGGTCGCCTCAGCTGAGCAGCCTGCATCTCTGGTGTCAGTACGGCTTAGGACCAAGGGGAGATGTGAATACTCACAAAACCGTGAAACTGTCTGTTCTGTGGGATGAAGCCACAGCCAACGTGTTTCAGATTCTGATCTGATGAGTGAGAGCGTGTGGCGTAATGTGGGGGCGCTGAGTAAGTGGTATGCAATGGGCGTCAATACAAACGTATATCCTGTGAAGTGAGTTGGGTATGAATGCGTTGGGTTGCGCATTTGATATGGGGAGGGGGAGACGTATCTTATACCTTTCTCTAGCAACATTCACCGGCATTGCGATCCGGATTATGCGTCACCGGACTGGTCACCGGGGAACCATTCCATGTCGCCATTTTCTTCGAGTCTACTGACTGCCGTTGTGAACTAGGCAATTGCCCCGCACTAATCGCCGCCGGCGGGACGATCCTCCTTCTATTGCTTCGCGCTACGAATCATGAACGTCAACAAGCTCGTTGATTCCTTTAACTTCCCCCTCCTTTCAAACTCGGATTTAAGTCGTGCCGTACCGGATGGTACGGCGTGATCGCTCCACATCGTGGCGAGGAAAGGTAAGGAAGTTGTGTGAAGGTCGAAGTGCATTCCGATAATGTCGGTGAGGCGTGTGCCACCGGATTTGCCGAGAAGTTATGAAGCGACTCGCCACCAACGAACCAATCCGGGCGCTTCTCCATGCATGAGGAAGCGTAATGCGTCATTATCTTTGCCAAAATTGCTCAAGAAACTCACAGTGTGTATAGTTGTATAAAGGAAGTTGTTGTCGAGAATTATGGGTCTAGCGGGTTCCTCGACCAGAAGTTTGGAACTCGAAGGCCACCGGAATAAACCCGTTTGCCCCACTCACGGCGCCCCGGCGATGTAAGGACACGGGAGAAGCCTACCGTTCGACCCCGATGCGGTATAGATACATGTAAGGCTGCCGTTGAAATGTACCATTATCGCTGATTGGGTTTGTAATGAATCGGAAACGGAAACGGACTTGGAATGGGGAAGGCAAAGGATTCCCCATGAGGAGGAGTGGCGAAGCCACCACATACTGTACATATTTTTAGGTCGGACCCGTGCGTGTCGTCGTGATTTCCTTTCGAGCTATGGAAAGAAGCAAAGGCAACGAAGACAACAAAGGATATTTGTGGGAGTAAGTGTCATGACGAAGCATGCCCAGTCAGCTATGCTTCTCAAATAAAAGGAACGGAACTTACCTCCGAAATAAGATGATGCGGGGAAACCTAGGAGGCCGAAAATAACGAAGCACGAGATACGCTAGCGCTGACTCTCGGCGAGCGTATGCTCAGAGCGGGAGCTAGGCTCTTCACTTCTGAATCTAAAGCATCGCGCTGCGGCGCATCCCGGATGCGAATTCTCACCATCAGAGATCAAAGCTAAATCCCTCGAGGGACGGTGAAGGTCACCGCGGTGTCCGAGGCGATGCTGCTGATGAGAGGGACATACGTACTGGAGACGACGCATGCAAACAACTCCCTCGCTCATTCCTCGAGGACTGCATGGGAGAGGAGGGCGTTACACATCCATCACAGTCTGATAACCCGATCGAAGGGGGAAGTGATGACAGTCTCCATATTTCGGGGGACTAGTGCCGAGCCAATCTCTTCAACGCTATGGAAGATGACAGTCTGTAAGCTAAGAGCACGCAGATAGACGTACTTATTACGCATGGTTTATCGAACAGTGCCATCGACGGGTTTCAAGAGGTCTGATTTCCAACGGGAAGATAAAAACGACCCTTGGTGCTTGTTGCGAGCGAGATTTCAAGATAGACTCGATACCGATTGAACCAGAATGCAAGGAAGAGAGAGCGAAGACGATAGGCTAGGAGGCTATATAGCGAGGTCCATCAGTACTCCTGTAGACGTCATAAGGTGAGAGGATAGTGGAGGCTACCTTCGACTACCTTGAAGCGAGGTCGTCAAGACCACAAGCTTCGAATGATGTAGGTATTCGCGTGCCGAAAAGGAGAGCTCGAAGAGTCAAATAGAAATCGGGATGACAATCGATGATCCCTTGGTCACCGTCCGAGACTTATACAGTCTAGTCTCGCTTACAGTCAAGGACAGGAAGGAATGAATGCGTGATACTGCCGTTGCCTCACCTCGCTTCCGTTCGGATTTAAGGAGGTCAGGTCCACTCGTTTGCAAGCTTTTACTGACCGGCACGGTTTGTCTGCGGAGAACAGATACCCCAGATCTAATGCACCCGAGGAGATATTGATAAAGCAGATCCAAAGGAAGGGTCATGGTGCTGAAATTCAGCACATGTCCCGACATGTCCCGATGCTATGCAACAAATCATCGGTTGTTACCTCACAAAGGATCATTCTTTGATGTAGTTACCAAGTCGATGCAAAGCTGAAGAAGATGGTGCGAACGCAGCACGGCTTATGCTGGAAGAATGCATGCTGGGTTAAGAGTCATCTCACCCAAGCTACAAAACGCTTCCCGAAACTCCTGATTATCATAGTGAGCCCGACCCCGAGTTAGTCTCAGTGACACCTTCCATAGGCTCGTCCTCGACCGGCTTCACAACATCGATGGACGCCCCAGAGCTGTCACTCGGCTCTCTCGGCTCTTCCCCGTCAACCATCTGGACAGGATCAGCCTCGCTAGGCGTCACAATCTCGCCTCCATGTTGGACCTCGATCGGTTCACTCGTTTCTCCAGTCGATGAATCAGACATTGGTTCCTCGCCCAGCAAATCGTCTGGAGGTGTTTTAGCGGGACGGGCTCCCACTCGTGAATAGATGAAAAAGTATGGCCCGCCATCCATGTATATCCCAGTTCTATCTGATTTTACGGTCTCCCAATCGACCTGGATGTCTGTCAGCAGCTACTCTGCGAGAGTTGGACGCAATGTTGAGCGTGGTATGTAAGGTTGAAGATAGTAGTGACTGCAGCACTCATTGTAGCCAGACTGAGTCTACTCACTCTGGTAGCCTCGTGTCCTTGTACTTTCCACCATGATCCGTCATCTTGTCGAACATATACATATAAATGGTTGCCTGCAACCAGAGCGCCGTCATGGAAGAAAACAGCTCGCAGTATATACTGACAGGCGATGTCAGTCTATGCCTTGTGGCCGAAGTCTCCGATGAACTGGGATGGACGATAACTTACAACATGCTGGTTGAATTGAGGATCATCCGTCTCGAACAATGTACCACTTGCTGATTTCTCTTGGATTTCAAGTTCTTTCCGCAGTTCGTCAACTTTCGTTCTTAGGATCGTTAGGGTGTTCTCAAGCTACGTCGAGAATCGAGTGACTGAGGTCAGCACGACGTTGAACCGCGTGGATATGAGATCTCCAAAGACGAGTGATGATTCAAGCAGTTTCAGATTCTCACTTTGGCGCGCATTTCGTTCCGTGATTCAGTCTGAACAAGATCGCTGGTGGGCGGAGTGGTTTCAAGGTGCGATATAAGTCTGAGCGGATCAAAACGTTAGCTTCCAGAGCCAACTAACTAACGAATCGAACTAACGTCCTAAGGCTATCATGGATATTTTGTTTCTACCAAGTTTTGTGTATTTAGCGTCATACCTTGAGCAGATAATACTTGACACCTACCTTATACATGGTCAATTGATCGATACGATCTCTCATCCGCCTTACGTTCCCTTGAGCGACCCCCTGCTGGGCCCGAATCTGAGTCGACCAAGCGGCGTTCTCACTCAGAAAACGATCTATACGTGACAATGAGCATGGAATCCAATCAGAAATAGAATTCCATATGACAAAACGGGACTCACCAAGGACGATCCTCTCATCCAGTTGAAAAACCTCTCTCGGCGCGCCGAATCCCCACCCCATAGAAAAGCATAGAACGTCGCTCAATTCTTCGATACTTTGTCCGGGAGCCTCTGGAGTCCATAATAGAGATGCCAGCATGGGATAAAGGGACTGTGGGACGTCTGAGGATCGTGTGAAAATTACATGGTTTGTTCTTTGAATTGGATCAGATAGAATGACAGAATCGTACAAACTGGAAGAAGAGTCAGCGAATATACTACACGGTGGAGGTAGAGGACGGACGCTCTCTGATGCACGGCCTAGCCAAACCATCAGCCAAACCATCACTTACAGATCATAGTTGGTCACGCCGGGGTCTCCAATCTTGCTCTTCTGCAAGGCATTGACCAACTTGACACGAATGATCTGATGTAATGCTACCAAGGCCACAGGTTCAAGTTAGCATTCCCCTTGGAGCTTCAGTAATCCGAAGTTCGACACGACGAACCGATTATGGGATGATTCGGTGGCAGCTGGCCCGGTTCCTTTCCGTCTCGTAAGATCCTCATGAATTCGTCGACTTCTGTATAGTTGACGTTGCTGTAGCGAGCTTCCTCAAGAAGATCGGCAATGATGGATACTTCTTTAGCACGAACGAGAATTGTCAGCCCAGCCAAGATGGACCCTTTCACATCCCCGATATGATAGTCACCGCTTGGTGAACGTCAAGAAGCAGCCTGAGACCAGACATACCTCCAGAATCACTCGACGCAGCAGCAAGGATAGCTTCGCGCAATTGCGGAACGACAGCTATAGCCTGGAGGTAGTTGGCGGCATAGGTGGAGTGGCAGGACTCCGAGAAGAACACCAGGGGACTTTCAAGACAGTCACATCAGCGCCACGGCCATACACTGGACTTAGATGAGGCCTCGTAGGTATATTACGGGATTGCAATATGTTGGAGCAGGGAACAAGCAACTCACGCTCCCGCCTCTCTACCCTTCTTCTCTGGCTTATCTGCGTCCATCATGGCGGAAGCAGAGTGGAACGAGGCAGTCATGAGGGAGTCTTGGATTGCTCTATTCAAGTCATCGTCCTCAGTATTAGGTTGAGCCCAGGTCTGGCGAATTGGTCAGTCTGGGTAACCTGTTTACATGGCATGCACCTGACTCACAATCCCAGAAGTCACCGTTACCATCGTTCCATCGTTACCTTCCTTCTCACTGGGTCCAAATAATGTCTGCATGACCTGCCCCTCATCCTCTGTACCCTCTATCACCTTGTCCGGTTCAGGACTGGGGGGAGGAGCGCCACTTGCGCGAACTGACCGTTCTCTTTCTTGCCGGATGCCAAGATCCAAGGCCTCGTCGTCTATGCGGCCTATTGACTCTCCGGCCAGGTCTTTCGTCGAATCCTCCATGTCTGCCTTTGAAAGGGCAATGGCTCTAGCCAAATCCGCATCTTCTTCATCGACCACTGTTAGAGCCGGGGAAGGAGGTAGGGGCTCGGCATTGGCATTGTCGTCGAACGCCGAGATAGTGTCAGGATTATGGGGTGTGCTTCGATGGTCTTGGCCTGCTTGACTGGAGGCGAATGGGTGGCTCGGGAATCTTTGTGAAATAACCGATGGTCCAGCGGGAGGAGAGGTTAGGTGTTGTATCTGGCGGAAAGGATTTTTGTCTTGAAAGATCGAAGGGGGTGCCTTGGGAACCTCGGGAAGATTGACAGGGAAAGGACCTTGAGCTAAAGACGCGAAGGTGGTTTGAGGTGTATGCTGAGACCGGTATTCGGGGGAGCCTACAGGCAACAAGTCTGTCACGATGGGGGAAGTGATGGTCGATGGGTATATTGTACGGTGGTGTCTACGATCCCGGGGCCCTTCAGCAGACTCATAGGGGGAAAGGTTAAGAGGTGTAGAGGCCGGGCTACGTTCTGTAGTCGTTGCTCTATCTTCCAGGGGAGTTGAGCCGGTACCGTAGACCACCGTTGACGAGGAGGATACAGAATCAATGGACGACTGAGAGAGGACGATGGGGAGGAGCGGTTCGGGAGATTGTTCGACTTCTCGGTGTTCCACTGCACTTTCGTCAGCCTCCAAGCAAAGAATGATGTATGTGATGGACAATCTTAGAAACTGCTTACCGGTCACACCATCCTGAGCTCCACTTGATCCTGAAGCAGTCTGACTGTAGCTTGGCAGCTCATCATCGGTTTCTCTCCTTCGCCTGGCGGGGGGAACAGTCCGTCTAGGAGGGGGTGGAGCGCGGTAGTCATCAGGTCGCAGAGGTGTGGTCGTCATCAACGCAGTGGGGGCTGCACCGGGCTTCCACTGCAAGGAGCTTGCGCTATTAGCCTACGTCTCATTTCATACTTGGCATCAAGCTTTGCATAGTTGCGTCCGCAAGCCATTGAAGCCTCTCCATGCAAGAAGGAAAGCTTACATTCTGACCGTCACCGAAACACCACTCCACGGCAGCCGCTGGCGTCGAGAAACGAAGCGCTGCTTCTCGAGCTAGGACTGGGTCGATACCCATATCCTTCAAAGCGGTGAACGTCGGCTGCGAGATGGACATGATGGCAGGAGCGGGGGCACGATGAACGTGTCCGGTGTGGGGAAGTCGTCTACGGTATCATGCAGAAGTGACTCTTGGCTGATGAAGTGGACAAGGAAGTTGACGGTGAAAGTGTATGGCGCATTCAAGTGGATGACTCGTCCGGCTATCAATGACTTGCCTGATCGGCCACTGTATCACTTGGACAGATACTAGCTACAGAAGCCAGCAGTCAACCAGCTGTAACGGCTTTTGGGAAGGTGTCTATTTACATTCACGGAGTTCCTCTTCTCAGCGCGCCCTTGTTACAACCCCGTCTCCTCTAGCACGAGTGTTCGAGCCCCAGCAAAGTCTCATGATTTTGTTCATATGGTTTACCGTCTCGGTGATCAAGTTCATATGGTTTACCGTCTCGGTGATCAAGCCAGTCTGCATGTTCTTGGACATGGCGGATAGGCCGGCAACGGATCAATCCGGCTGGTTTGGCATTTGGGCTTCAAGAGGTTGGGACGGTTGTAGGAGCGCAGGGAGAGCCGGGTGGGCACCAACTTTTTGCGAAGAGAAGGGAATGATTAAGGGGAGAAGGCATGGGACAACCTGCTGGATATAGAATCCGAACCGTGATTGTGTCACTTCATCTCTCTTACATTTTGCTCCTTTTTCGCTTTCTACCGTTACTCAATCATCTATCTACATAATGTCCGTCGCTGGACCATCTACCAAACCGGTGCACCCTCTTTACTGCGCCATTTGCTCCCTTCCCACCGAGTACTGCGAGTTTGGGACCTCGGTATCGAAATGCAAAGCCTGGCTTGAGGAGGACGACAAAGAAGAGTACGAGCGAGTGTGGGGCGAGAGTGAGTTGACTCCATTCGATGAGTGACATCCTTGCGTTGTGGATAGCAACCTCGTGTTGAGTCCTCCCTGGCTCCGAGTCCCTCGTCTGTAAGAGGTACAGGTCTTCGCAACCATTGACAATGTCCGGAGATCTGTGCCCTCTTTCTATAACATATGAAGCCCTGTCCTAATCCTTTGAAACAGGTTCCCTACCTGCCCGAATCGGTACATTGAGTCTAGACAAGCAGGAAAAACTCGAAGCAGACGCTGCCAAAGCCGAACGAAAAGCCGAGAAGAAAGCCGAGCTCGAAGCCAAGAAGAAAAGTGTCAGTCCTTCTTCCCCCTTTCGCTACACAAAGAAGCTGACAATCTTCATCTTAACCAGGCAGCGAAAGTATGTCCATCCTCGGCGCATATACATTCCAAGCTAATACTGTGCAGATCACTATCAAACGTTCCGAACGAACAAAACGAAAACACCAAACCCATATCCACGGTCTTGAAGCCTTTGGCGTGGACCTCAAGAAGGCTGCCAAGCAATTTGCATCGAAATTCGCAACGGGTAGTAGTGTTAGTAAGAATCCTCAGGGCGAGGATGAAATTGTTATCCAAGGAGATGTGGGAGATGAGATTGTGAGTCGGTGGGGTCTGAACCTCCTCGAAGATATTTCGGAAGGGATGTAAGGGGAATACGAAGAGGTGCTGATGTATTGATAGGTGGAGATGCTGGAAGCTCAGGTTGGCGCTCTAAAAGGTGCTCCTGCAGACCAGGTTGTACGAGTAAGTCCTCCATTTGCTATTTCTGAACAATGACGAGACATCGCTGATGGTGCGTATAGGTGGAAGAGAAGAAGAAAGTCAAGACTGGTCCAGAGATTCCTCCTCAATGATCTCGAGTTCCAGCTTCAACGTATCATCTGCACCGCATGTATGAATATGTGATTACATTCAGTGACAGGTGCGCATGAACGGGATTTACCGTACACACGTATCCCTTGCATCACAGCGTCAACCTCGGTAATCAAGCTACATAAGTGTCACAGCAATGATATCAAGCAACGAGGTATCTCCCATCTAATTATCCCTTTTTTCTAGGCAATTTGTTCCCATGAAAGAAACTGGCCGACACACTCGACCTTACAGCATCTAATTCATCTGACTCAAACCAAGACTCAAGAATGTCCAAAGCTGTATCTATCTCCCCTGACCGTACGCATACGAGCCCCCATACTCCTCAGGTTGGGAAGCTATGGGTGGTGGTAATGGTCTCCGGCCCGACGACCGGTGGCTCAAAGCAGGTTGGGCTGTTGGGAATATTTCCGTCCCTTGGCCAGCTGTCGCTGTCGTCGCTGTTGGCGATCTGTACGATTCCTCCTGCACTGCTTGTCTCCATTGGGGTTCCGTGTAACCTCCTGGGACATTTGTCCATCCCCCCGTTTGCATTTGGTTGTACTGTTGCTGAGGTTGCGGTTCGGGGAACTGCGGTGGTGAGGCGGCGTTACCAGGTGGATAGACTCTGCGCCCTTCCTCAGCGCCCCGCATATCGGTATGATAGGGCGCGTATCCTCCCTCTAGGGAAGTCCGCTCTTGTAATCTCTGATAGCTAGAGGCCGATCGCAGTGGAGTTGGCGGTACCACAAAGTTTCCACTGAGTGTTCGCCTAGACGAAGGTTGATCTGCGGCATAGGAGTAGTCCTTCCCTGACGCAGCTGGGTAGGATGTGTAGCCGTTGGGACCGGCGAAGTCGGTCATCGGTAGCTGGCTCTTATCGGCTGATGCGTCCGGCATCCACCTGGAGAGCATAACGCGTCAGCGAATGACTACTTGAAACAACGCAGTACGAAAGCTGGATCAGGTGCTTTCCAAGTAAACATACGTTTGATGGTATTTAGTCTTCTCAGCGTGGGTTCCTGGCTTGCCTCTCATGAAGTTCACAAAGAAGCATAGCGCCCTCCAAATCTCGACAGCAAAGTCCGACAAATTCATGGCGTCCCATATGGCTTGACAGTATGTCTTGAACCCCGTCTTTCTCACATAGGGGTTTAGTTGAGGATTTGTACTGAGGGAGGCAAGGCGATCGTCAGCGACGTCTCTCAGAGATAGGACACTTCAACTAACTAGTCGGTCCAGGAGTAGGCCCATCCCCTATAGAAAGAACATGTGATTCAGCGCGGTCCCTTCGAGAGCAAAGGTCGAGATCACTCACATGTAAATACTGAAGAAGACCATCTCAACACAAGTGCACAGCGCGGACAAGCCGTTGGAGACATTGTATGCCGTCCAAAGGGAAGTAGCCTTGATGACGTTGTAATTTTGGAGAACGCTGAAGACGAAGCCTGGGATCAAGGACTGTCAATACGTGTTCGCTGAGCAAAGGCGTCTTTTGGAAGCTCCGTGCCAAATGATAGGTTCAGATAAGCGAACTTACTCTGATAGAAAGTAAAGAAGACAATCAACTTGATCGCCAAAAACTGAAAGGCGGGTGTCATGAGTTTCACCCTTTTTGTACCACCGACCTGCGCGTTACGCCAAAATAGATAGACAACTTACTTTGCTGAGTGGTCTCCTGCCTTTCAGCTCATCCTTGCAGAGAACGTAGAATACGATCAAGCCATAGAGTGCTATCGAAATAGAGACGAAGTCGACAGCATCCAGGTATACCTCAGCAAAATGGACGGAATACTTTTGGGGGCAAAGCTGGATGGTAAAGCACACAGCCTCGTCAGCTGAACAACTCATTAAGGGTTGTAGAGTCTCAATACCAACGCACCACATCATAATATTCGCAGATGATTCCGATGATCGAAATCAATGGCCGGAGGATGACGTACTGCATCACGCTAAAGCTGAGCGTGTGCATGAAGTAGGGCTTGGAAGCTCGGAACCGAAAACAATTGAAGGGAAATCTATTGCAGAAGATCAGTCATCAGCTAGTTGCAGAAGCTATCAATCTCGGTTTAGGCTGACGAGTTGACAGGTGAGTGGTACTGAAGAGTTGATCACTCACGGCAGCTTGCGCTTATCTTTCATCTCCAATGTTTTCATGATGTCTTTCTCGGTGTTGGACATGCTGACAAGCTCAGTCAAGAGCATCAAGAACGCTGACAGAGTAATAGCTTCATATGCGGTCTGTAACAAGGAACACAGGTTGTTAGCAGTCGAATACCAGGAGAATAGAGTACGACTCACCTCAGACAGAATATAGTACTCGTATTCGGTGTAATACCGATATGAGAAGAACGAGACAATTGCATATCTGAATAGCTCACGGTCAGCTTTGTGAAGAATCACCAACCATCGGCATGTGTAGATATCTATTCAGGAAGCAGACCTACACTGCAGGCATGAGGAGGATTCGGATGACTTGACGCTGAGCGTCAGGTTGCTGATAATGCGTAGCATGCATGGTCGTCGTGAAGAGCGTTATTAGGGCGGTCTGACGAGATGAGGAGTCAGACTGCGCTCTACACCGTTTGCTGATGATCTAAGCGTGTACACCAACTCACCAGAGCCGCACATCCACCAGCGACAGCCCATCTAGGTTAAAGTTCTAGATCAGCATCTTTTCTGTCAACGGTGCCTTCGTCATGCAGCATAATTTTGTGCCCATATCTCGAATTTGGAAGGCCCTCAGCCTAACGCTTACCCTATTCTGTGTGCATCCCAGTCCACGGTACCCTAGAGTCGGTGTCAGTTGAGCCTTCCCAAACATTCCATCCTCATACAGCCTGAAACTAGAGACACATACATTTGTAAAGAAGCTGTCCTCGGACTGATGGAAGACATGGTCGGAGACAGTAATGATGAGCAAAGTTTTGGTATGACAATAACGAAGCCGATCGACAATGATCAGAAGTGGGGGAGATGGGAAATCCGTTCCTAGTCAGCAATGTGGACGATTGATGTAGAGTACTAGTCAGGATCAAGGAAAGAAAGACTCACGGCTCCAGCAACGTTCGTATCTGGACACGACATATCGCCTCGAAAATCAGAATATGTCCTCTGTTCTCAACCGTTGGTTTTATTGGGATATAGAGGTACGTCGAGGCAGTATCGTACACGAGGTGTGTGAGAGCGCCGAGGGCTATATGTAAGGAAAGAGGAGACGCCTCCGGGCGCCGAGGTGGCGATGACAAGCAAGAAAGCGGGAAGCGAATCTGGCGTACAGCTATGACAACTTGGACACACCGGTATCTCGCCCGAGCCGAATGTTATTGTTCCGCTTAGCACCGCTTTGCCAGGTAGTCCGCTATCGGTCAAATGTAGATGGGAGACGTAGTAGTATCAGCTCGGGGAACCGAAGGAGAGTTGAGGCGGGGAGGATGAGGATGAGGACGAGGATGAAAGGATCGATGAATGTGGGTTGCGAGAAAGGTGTTCGGTGTCGCTGCGGAAACGTTGACTGCTACGAAAATGGCGGTTAGCCGCAGTTGCAGTTGACTTTTGACCTCGCAACATTTCACAGCTAGCGTCGGTCCTAGGACGTACCCTTAGTCTCGATACCGCGTTCACGTTGTTTACGTCGGGGACTTATCTCATTCCAGAATGATATATGAAATCATAAGGGAGACGGATAATGTCATGCATACTCCATTCAGCTCGTAGCTGAGGGAGCAAGAGCAAGACCGAGACGCTTCCTGTGTTGCGGTCCGCAGCGCCTCTCGTTAATCTCGTTACCTCGATACGGCGACACGTCACTGCGGCGGCGTAACGAGATAGTCGGTCGTGCTGACAAATTCTCCTGCATGTATTTAATGTATTTTCCATCTGCAGGTACGTTGGACAACCACGATGATATGATAAAAAAGACAGCATAGCCAGAATAATGATCATCATGACGGTTCGTCGTCCCATGTCTACTACGAATACAACACCTGTACCAGCCAGGCCACCAATGTAGGATACTAGTTGTTCTCTTAGACGGACTTACAATATGTACAACGTCCGCGACATAGCAAGTTCGTTACAAATACCGAAATAACTGGAATACCTTCTAACCGTCCCCCTCGAGCTCTTCCCAGCGAGAACGAGCATCTGGCCCTGTTGTTCTTGAAGCTGAAACACAACATTTAATCACAAGCCCCCCTCGCCGCCCAGAACTTCTTCCACCCATTCCCGCCCTCTCCGCCTCTCACCAGCTGGTAACCCAACACCATCCTTCTCTAGCCGTTCCTCCCCCCACGCCATGAGCCTGACCAGGCAGCTCAGCTTCGTCTCGACCCCCTGACCCTGAGATTCGAGGATGGCTGCGTTCAGCTCCTTTGCGACTTTGATTCGTTGAGATTTGCGCATCAATTGAATGATGGGAACGAAGGCTGGATCGTCCAAGAGAGCTCGGGTTGGGGGGTCCGGCTGTGCCGGTGGTGGTAGTGATGGGTCCCTAGCATCGTCCGCAAACTTGGCCAGTTCTGGGAAGGCTAACAGAGCCATTGTTCTTTCAAGATCGACGAGGAACTCGGGGTTCTGAGCTCCCCTTGGGGCGAGCTCATTCGTCGCGAAATGCAACGCAGCGTCGATGTCCGCTAGTCTGATAAGTTCGATTAGGCGAAGAAGATGGAGGTGGAACAGCAACGGTGGATTTGTGTCGAGGATCTATTGTGTGACAGGATGAGGGTCAGCTCTTTGCCCAGAGTAGGTATTTCATGTTGACATTATTTTCCATGAGTAACGAATGTGAGAAGATGGTCCCTCATATCAGGTCTGTGTTATCGGTTGTTTCCGCATGGCCACGCCGAAGCTGGCTAAGCGTGGTGCATGATATTTCAAATCATTGGGATGTGTGGTGGAGAGGAAGGTGTGGGAGAAGGCAGATGCCAGATGTCGCTCATAACCAAACAGAGTCTTGAAAACATTGACCTACCTCTGGATCCAGCTCATTAACCCTCCGAACTGCCTCCTCGACTCTGCCCTCTTCCACAGCTTCCCTAATCGCCATCCGTTCCTGGATCATGTCATAATCGACATTCGTAGCGATACCGGTTTCTCGAGCAAATTCAGCAGCTGCATCTGCGAATCCCTCATTGAGGAGGTAGTCTAGGAGGAGAAGGTTGAGATCCCTATGATTACCAGAGCAACAGAGTCACGCGTTAGCATGATCAACAGAATCATGGCAAACAACACGGAGGATGTTGGATTGATTCAGAGGTGCTAAGTTTTGATGTATCCTCAAATGGTTTAGGAGAGATTCCCACTTGCGATTTTTTGTGTCTCATCCGGAAATGAATTGGACGGGGAAATTGAACAGGGAATGATGAGGAGCCTGAATTAAACAAAAAGCAGCGACTTACGACTTGGATATCTCAACACTGTTGAGCTCATCTTCCCACCGAGTTTGATCCAGCGATGTGGTATTGGTGGATTGCGTCTGGGCCGACCGACTTGTTGCCTATAATGAGTGGTGAGCTCTGCACCTGGACGGGGAATAGGCGAGCGATGCCAATGAGGAATATCGGTGACTTACGGTTGAGGACGCCATGATCTCACATCTGCTCCGTCATGGATCTCGTTGCGGAGATAGATGAGAGAGTCAGAGAGAGAGAGAGAGAGAGGTTGAGGAACAAGTAGTAGTCATGACCATGCATCCCTCGCACCGTTTGGGCAAAACGTAACCACTCCTTCGGCATTGCGCCGGCATTAAACGTGGGCCTCCTGATGTGGCACTCCTCTCGCCATTTGCCACTGACGCGACTGCTCTCATCGTCAACAACAAAATCAACATAGACTCAGACTGAATCTTCAGCAACCTCTTTATCATTTATCAAAAGGCCAGCATTCCCAATGTCTCAGTCGGGCTACGACTTCTCCGTCTTCTATCACGCATCTACCGTCTCTTTCTCTCCTGGCTCTTCATTCCTCGCAACGGCAGTCCAGGACCGAGTCATCGTCCGCTCGACCTCCACCTTGCGGATCGTTCGGACTTTCCAATGTCTTTCCCCTACCTCCCCATCATCCAGCTATGAGGCGTCCCCGCTTTCCTCAGGCTCAACATCCACTCGAATCCCAACAGCCTCTGCCTCTACGGGCCCAGTAGTCATCAATCAGCTGCTTTGGTCGAGCGATTCAATGTATCTCCTGGCTTTTGCACCCAAGTGCTCAACTGCCTGGATCTTTGGCTTAGCTCAAGAGGGAAGTGGGGAAGGCGGCGAGATCGGCAGAATCGGTGGTGAGGTTGAAGGTTTGATCAGGGTTGAGTGGGGGCTGGGTTCCGGGAGGGACGTCCTAGCTTGGTCGGATTACGGTGTATGTGTTGCTTCAGTCATATACCCTCCTCCGGAAGCTAACACCTGTCTTTGCCGACTCTAGCTCCGACTGACAATATATTCGCTATCAAACGGGGAGGCGAGATACATTCAATATCCCAAGTCAGCTCAAAACTGTAAGTAACTTTCAAAGACTTCCGTAGACTTCGATTTTGTGTTGCGAAAATGCTTACTCGACTGTCAAAGGTCACTCGTACTCCTCTGACCATCATTACCTTGCCATCGCGGAACGGCACTCCGGAAAAGACTGCGTAGGCGTATACGACGTCTTACAAGCATATTCACTTGTTCGAGTAAGTCTTTGCCTACATTCATATTGCTTGAGATTGAGTGCTAAGACCATGTCGGCAAACAGCATTTCCCAGTAGCGACAGCTGATCTTCAAGGTCTGTCCTGGAGTCCCTGTGGCAAATGGCTAGCAATATGGGATACTCACCTGACCGTATGTTTGACCTCCATACATATCTGGAAGACCAAATACCTGATCATACCCATTGCCACCAGTATTCACTCCATATTCATTCGCCTCTCGGGCCCCATCTCTCCACATTTTCCCAGAACTCTCCGTCCTTCTCACAGACATCCCCTGAGGATCCAGGCCTGGGCATCAAATGCGTGACCTGGGCACCAGGCGGAAGATGGCTACTTCTCGGGGGTTACGATGGAAGAGTGAGGGTTCTTGAGAGTGAGGGCTGGGGCTGTGTAGCTATCTTCGGCGGGGCGACGAAGATAGACAGACGAACGGTGAGACATTTTTTCATAACTCCTGTGGACCACCATGATGTCCCTACGGCTCGACGATCCGCTTATGCTATCGAAACGTGGTGCCCTCTTTACTGATGACTCAATTTATAGACTCTATGGAAAGAACCTGCAGACTGGATTCAGGAAACGCGAGGCCGTGGAATTGTGCAGTGTGAGTCCGCTAGGCTAGTCTGGCAAATAATATCTTAGGCGATGCGTCAGCGGAATATACAATGACTTCGAGCTAATATGCCTTGCTCGATCATCCAGTTGACCACTTTAAATCGTCCGCAACGCTCCCCAAACTCTCCAGTCGCTTTCAAAACACAGTTACACCTCACCAAGGGATCTCCCAAATGACATTTGATCCCGATGGCTGCTTCCTTCTTGTACGGCAAGAGTCTCAACCTAACGTACTGCAAATCTGGAGCATGCTGCCAGAAGCTACCTGTGAAACCTTGGAGGTCGATATGAGATGTTGTGTGGTTTTTGAGAAGGCGGTAGCAAAGGCTGCTTGGGCGCCGACTGGAGGGCTTAAGGCATGGCCAGAAGGCGATGACGACAAAAAAAGCAAAGGAAGGAGATTAGCGGTCGTGACGCGGACGGGTGGCATCTATGTTTGGGACGAAGAAGGCGGGTGGGAGGAGGAAGGAGGGATACATGTCGAGGATGATGGAAGAAGCGGTATGATGGAAGGTGTCGGAATACCTAGTCGTGAGTCTTGCCGTAATTTGTGGATTCAAGCTGCATGCTGATCACCACTGTAGCAACGCCCTTTGAACCTCACGATCTGATATGGTCACCAGACGGCTCGTCTGTTGTTCTGTTGGACAAGTCGCAATTTTGCGTCATATACGATGACGAAGAAGTCGGTGGATCGAATCAGCGGGAAAGGAGTCTGAGGTCGAATGAGATCGAAGGGTTGACCGAAGTCTTGGAGGAGGGTGAGGAGGAGGAGGGGGATTTCATGTTTGGCCAAAGCGGATCAGAGAGGGGATGGGGTGGCGGTGGCGGTGGAATCTTGAGTATAGTGGCTGGGTAGAGATGGTCTTAGTGCCAGAACGGGCATGCATGAAAACGCTTGAGATTTGAAGTTTCGTTGGACTTGAGTTCTTTATGCAGTTTATGTAGACATCATCGTCTGGACTACTCTGTCCATCCTGCATTTCTGTTTGTGGGCTGATATCGAGATGAAACGGCTCTCGTAATGTCCGGTGGCGATGCACTTAAAACGAACATGAAACAGCCACACCAAGCATTTCCGAAAGCATGACCAAAAGTCGCAGTCAAATGGTGTGTGTCTTCCTATTCTCACAAGCTCGATACTTCAGTTGTCATATTGTCATACTCAGCCCTATCCAGCGATGCCCCTCTCTAGACAGCCAGGGTCTCTGCGACATATCTTCTCGTCTACGACCTTGCTATGCCTCCCTTCACTACTCCTGCTCATAGCTTACCTGAAAGCGAGGATCAATCGACCCCCACTCCCTCCAGAGTTGTTGGTCGATTCGCGTGAGTCATTGACATTTCAACATACATCATTGAAGGTGAAAGCAGATTTCACTGACTTGCTTTCACTGGACGTACGCATTGTTTAGCTGGGACATTTGGGTTCCCGGATTGGTATGGTGTTCATCGAGCTGGTGATGAGGACATTGCACACCACGGCCTCAGCGGTCTATGGGATAGGCAGGAGGGGGTACAAAGGGATGAGGGTATCAACCCGATTGGGGAGCAAGGGGGTGAGAGTGAGAAGTGTGCACCGCAGACTGATGTTGCGGTTTTCGTGGGTGAGTGAAGAAGTTTTCCCTCACCGAGTCTTGAACTATGTCTTGGCGTTCTGCCGGAAAAGCGGTTCATGGTATCCTAGCTAAACTTCTCGTCTTTTAGATCTACCATGTGAGCACGATGGACTACAATAACAATACCCCTAGTCGAGGATAGGCCACGGGGCTACTTGCTTCTTCTCAGCTGACAGATATCCAGACGAATCACCCTACAACGCAAGAGCTCTAAACACAATAGATTCCCTCTCCCTTTTGCCTTCTCCCGAGGAGTTATCTGGTCTCCCCACTCCAAAGATAAACGTCGTCTCAGTACATTCATCTCGATGGAACGCATCTCAGAGTCTTCGACGAAATGTTGAAGAATTGACGGGATGTCCGGCAAGGATATGGATGATCGGTGAAAGTAAGTGACTGGACTATGCATATCCCTCTCATTGCGCTATTCATTGGGCATCAATTAGCAAGGGACTTTGCGCTGATGTGCTATCTATGGTCCGCTCAGATCTTAGAGACATGGGAGGAGCTTGTCCGAACTCTACTTGGATCAGGTGAGATCTCTGGCTTCTGCACTTCAATAATGCTACATTGCGGTGACTGGTGTCCTAACTCTGGGGCATAGCGAGATCGTCTCTCCGCAAGCTGAACAGGATGGCATTGTCGCTGAGCCAAAGGGCGGTTTGCAGTCGCAAGTGAGTGCCTGCCTCTCGTTGTTCCTGCAACATGAGACCGCAAGCAAAGGGGAATGTCTTTACGGCACACGGGGCTCATCGCGATCTGTTTCAATACTGACGTCTCTCACCCAAAGGTTGTCCTCCTCTCCCAGCCTTTCGACCTCTCATCGCCCGAACTCAACTATGAGAAACTTGTCAAGTCCGATATCGAGATTGAACAGGGAGACAAAGGATTCGGTCTGTTTGCTCATGTCCAACCTGGCGTAAGTGCTCGACAATTTACGACCGGCTGGTTATACACTACCTTGCTTTCCTCAGCCTGGCTGACGGTCACTCACTACAGGTCGAGTGAGTGCGATTGCGATCTGTTCGCGAGTCGAACAAGAGCTTTGATATTTCCAAATATTAGTTGGACGAAAGGCCTTCTGACGGTGACACAGTCCTCGATTATACTATCCGTCAAAGCACGTCGCCAACAGACGAGCAATCACCTACTTTCCCTCAACAGTCACGCCGAAAACGTCCGGGATAGCACCTGCAATGCCATGGGGTCGTCAGTGGTCATACTACCGCAGTGAGCAGTGGACACACTAATATCGTTAATCCATATGAGTGAGGCAATTGATCATACTACACTCAGGTTCAACGAGAAAGGTCCCTCAGCTCCGACTGAATGAAGACCCCTGGGCAATAGGAAGTCGATCCCGGACCCTGTGGACTAAGGAAGAGCAACATCTGGCTGGCGCATTGAGGGAAGCAGGTATCTGCCTTGTACGTCCTCTGTTGGACGGTCAAAGACCTGCCAGACCAAGCTTAACATAGTTGACGATCCGCCTTCTAGTTCGAGGACTGGGAGCAAGGCGTGCTGGACATCAGGATGATCCAGGCCCTCATGTCGGGCTGTGTGGTAGCGACAGTCCTTCCGCAAGTTGAAGAGGGTGAGTAGGATCTTTCGTTCTGTTTGGAGCGTCTCATCTAAGGCTCTCAATGTGGCTTAGTCTCCATGGGAATATGAGAACTGATATTGATTACACTGTTGCCTCTTTCCTCATTACTATCGTGATGCACGTCCAGATATACTGTCATCTTTCCTCATTCCATTGCGCCCAGAAACAGTCTCTCCGAACCGCTCAAACTCCTCCGGCGCCCTTTCACTCCCAGCAACTCAACTTCGCCATATCCTCAGCGAGCTGTCCGATGCTGAGCTCGAACGAAAAGCGCTCCACGGCTTCATGTTTGCACGTCAACGATTTACCGCTGGTCGACGGACTAAGGACGTCTATGACATTGTGGAAAAGTTCGAGAAAGGGGCGCGGGGATATATGGTGAGCTATTATAATTCGCATAAGGCGATGATACATATCGTGACTGACGAGACTCTCTCAGTTCCCACATAGCTTTCGGTGGAATTGTCAGTCCAGCATTGGGGCGGCCCCTTGGTGTACACATAGCACGTAGCGTATGATGTTGTAGCATATTTATCTGAGGAAAACACAGGATCTTACATGTTCACTGCTTGGCTAATATACCTCGCTCAGCCTTGGTAGCCGTTTCGAACCATCCGATAAATCTACTGATTTCGCTATCCCAAAGCTGAGTGACGTGAACCCAGCCCCGACAGACTTGATGCAACGTCCGTCCAGCTGTTCCGATCCTTGGTCAGCGGTCGAACAGCACTGAGAGACGTTGATGCAATCCCAATCTCACTCTTTATACTTCTCCCATATTCCTCCCCCTCTTCCCCGCCAGCACCCCAAGAGTACCCGTCAACCTCCCTCGGCAACCTGATGAACCACTGCCGTTTCTCTCGGCCATCTGAGGTGTACTGCAGTGAAATGCTATTTCCAGACGGCATGATGAGGATGAATGCTAGATTATTAGATTTGCCTTTAAGCAGCACGTACAATGATTCGTCATCTGAGTGATCCACCACATAATCAGCTATGAGCTACGCAGAGGGTATTTGCGACAGTGCGAAAGAGGAGAAGAGATAGCCACCTTGTAGCCGCCCTGGAGGGTGAAGTGAATACTCCTTGATTTTCCACTTTGTGCCGCTCGATTATATGCGAAGCGGAACTTGTCTTCCTCGTATCGACCAGTCCTTCTCGGATTAGCAGTGTCCCCCACCCAGCTCTGGCTGTGTAAACTCAGAAAGAGAAGTAGATCTCACGGGTCATCGCTCTCAATTGGATGGTACTTGGACGACCGTCTTTGTCGCTTTTTCCGACGTTCGTTCTCGCTGTCTGAGTCTTCTGCTGTTGAGGCATAGCCTATAGTATACGTCCCGATATCCCAAAGCACTACATCACGAGGATCAGGATGATTCTGTGACCTTGAATCATGTGAATAGAGACGTACAAGTACCACAATGTTCCCCAGAGGGCAAGACTGGGTGATGTCAGCCCCTTGCTCGTGCAAAGTACAAGGTAGGAAGGTGAGTACCTCGACCGTCTGAGCCTGTATGCGAGAATGAGATGTGTGAGTGGACAGTCATACTCCTCTTCGACAGCGGAATGCTCGGAGCATACCTTCATGCACTGAATAGCTGTTGGGATGAAGTGTAGTTTCGACGGCTAGCCGACTCGACTCTCCAGTCTTGGATATTCCTGGTATTGTTTTCAGCGACTATTTCGTCGTAAGCTGAGCATACTAACCCACCTAGTAAACCCTTCGGCACAGCCCAACTAACGGTAGCTCCATCGAGCTGCATTCGGAGATCGTAATGAAGGGCTAGAGGAGGGGAACAATCAGCAGGGAATATCCAACTCCGTGGAATGGTTCATCAACTCACCAGTCGCTTGATGTCGCTGGATGCACCAGAAATTCCTCTTTTTAAGCGCCGGAAACCTTTCGAGGTCGTCTCGACTGAATCCCCAGTCGACAGTATGCTTCTCGTTCTCCGGATGTCTGCTCTGGCTTTCCCCAACAGAATGTCGCCAGTCGATAGGTGGTATACCATCGTTGTCAGACGCTGTCTCTGTTGTCCGAGCGTCCTCCAATTCTGATGGGCGGGAAGGATTCTCGGGTCCAGGGTATGGAGATCCTTTCGTTCGTTCTTTGCGCGATGCCAGACGATGGAGTGTCCACATCACATTTGGGCAAAGCTTCACGGCAAGTGAGTCTAATGGACTGATGCTGGAGAATCTATCATTTCGGTTGCCGATAATGTTCAAGAGTCTACAATGCTCCGGCTAAAAGATACCCGAGCTCTTTAGATACCTCCTGATCGTCGACGTCGTCTACAAATAGTATAGTAGACAACGTATAGCCAGCTACGTGGTAGATCAAGTAGTGTATAGTCTTTACTAGATCTCGACCGTCGTCAGCAAATTTGTCAGAAAACGCCCATGAGCCAGACCGAGATCCGCCCCGTCAAAGTGTGACCCAACTGAGGGAGACCGAGACATGCGATCCCCTTCAGCCATCAACACGGTCTTCAAAGCAGCTTCTTCTCCACGACCCCTTTCTCAAACGGTAGCAAACAAGAGATTCCTCATCCATCCTAACACTGCTCCTACAATGACTATGACATACTCGCCTTTGGCATCCCCATGCCCATCCTTTGTCTCGCCAAAACGAGGTCTCGCCACCGACCATGGTCGAAGTCGAACCTACTCCTTAGGCGGGAATCCTACCGCAGGCTACACGCTTGTGAGCGGTAGGGAACAGTTGAGAAGGCGGATTAGTATGGTTACCGCCTCTGCTAGCGGGCAGCTGGGCGAGCTGGGCGAGAGCTATACACTTGCTGGAAACGAGCGGTTTATTAGGTTAGTGCCGATGCCATTGAGGGCGCCTTGATGACTAACAGGTATACAGAATCGTCGAAGTCTCCGCACGAGATGGATTACAAAACCTTCCACCCCCTGCTGTTGATACGGGGATTAAAAAGGAACTCGTAGATCGTCTGCTTGCCGCCGGAGTCCGAAATATCGAAGTTGGGAGCTTTGTCCGCGGAGACAGAATACCTCAGGTACGTGGATTATCTATGGCTCATATTCTTGCTAATGGGATAATGCGTAGATGGCAGACACGCCGGACCTGCTACCTCTCTTGTCAGCAACGTCTGGTGCACCCCTTGCTCTGCCTCTCCAAACGACACGAGCCGAATCACCGTTTTCGGGACTCCCTTCGATCCCAAACAAATCTACAAAACCTATTCCACCCGGAGCTGAGGATGTCCATTTCCCGGTTTTGGTGCCGAATATGAGGGGCCTCGACAACTTGCTCAAACTGGAGAAGCAATGGGAGGGTAGAGGAAGAAAAGATAAGCTCACAGATGAGATTGCAGTGTTTGTATCAGCCACAGAGGTGAGCCAGTATTTCATGCGTTGCGTCAGCACAAACGATTCCTGCCAATACAATTTCAGGCCTTCTCACAGGCCAACAACCATGCTTCGGTGGAACAGGTCCTATCAGCTCTACCTGCGGTGATCGAGAAAGCTGTAGATAGCGGTTACCGCGTCAGAGGCTATGTGTCTTGCGTTGTGACCTGCCCTTATTCTGGTCCGACTCCACCCAAAGACGTCGTCGATGTCGCTCAGAGATTATTAGACTATGGCTGCTATGAAGTCTCATTGGGCGATACGACTGGGGAGGGCAATCCCGAAGCCTGGCGTATACTGTGGGACGAGGTGGAACGCCGTAGAATACCTATGTGGCGGATAGCTGTGAGACTATTTTCCCTCATACTCATGCACAGTACGCTGACAGTACCTCAGGCCCATGTGAGTGTAGAATGTTGCGACATTTGAGATGGATGGTCAGATCACAGAGGGAATACTGATCCCATATAGTGCCACGACACCTTCTCCATGGCCCTCTCGTCGATCCTCTCCCTCCTCCCGCGTGGTCTATGTTCAGTCGACTCATCTTTAGCAGGCTTGGGAGGGTGTCCATATTCTCCTGGAGCGACTGGAAACGTCCCCACCGAAGACGTGGTATATGCCCTACACAAGCTGGGATATCAGACCGGTATTGATCTGGATAAGCTGGTGGAAGCTGGGAACTGGCTGTCCGAAGTACTGGGGGTACGGAACGAAAGTCGGGTGGGGAGGGCTATTTGGGCGAGGAGGGTGGCGCGAGAGAAGGAGGCTGCAAAGCTGTCCTGAGAATATCTTTGGGTGTTTACTCTGTAAAGCATTTCCGGCGGCATTGTACAAACTGTTGTAGTCCATAGTATAGTCCTTGTTCAATCCAAAGCATTTCATCATTTTATACCTCCGAAAGTTCTCCCAACTACATAAGTCTCTCCTTCGCTCTGTTTAAGGCATATCTAGTCTTGAACTAAACTCCATCCCATCGAGCAACCCCACGGAGCCTGACATACATAATCTCCCATCCATGTTCCCCCTCCTCGCCTTCAGGCTTCAGACCGATACCCGGAGCTGCCGATGACCAGTAATTGTCCGGTCGACAAATATCTTCCACCTCCGCAATTAGCTTGGTAGCTTTCTCGTCATCGACCGCAGAGAAGAAGGTGTTTCGAGCAAACGTTTTGAGCCACCCTCCAAGACTAGTTGGAAGTGGTGTGGGACGTGGGATGAGGTTTATGTCCCCGGGCGTCATGCCGTGCTCGATGAGCACCTGTTATGGTATCAGTATGAGATGATAGAGTATAACGAAGACGTGCCTTGGAGTATTGAGCGACGGTTGGGAAATACCATGGATCCAGAGGGATGGGATCGATTCCCTGTTCGCGAAGGACCTTGTGGATAGCTGCGCGTACTCCGACCCTGATTGACATAGTCATAAAACGGACAACGAAGTGGGAAGCAGACGATTCACTCACGTGTTCCCGAATCCTCCCATTTCCCACACCATCCTGCCACCGGGTTTGAGCAGCCATTTGATACTGTCAACAACCCCTCCGGGATTGGCCTTACACCAATGGAACGTAGCTGAGGAGAAAACGGCATCAAACGTCCCCTTCAATGCCGGGTCGAGGGTTTGGGACAGAGCTTGGATGTCGCCCTGGACGAAGGTGGCACCAGCGTTGCCTGGTGCACTTCGCGCTTTGACGAGCTGGGCACCACCACGTCAGTCGGATTCATCGTATGATCTGTAGCAAGGATAATAGTAGGGAGAGAAAGATTGCGTACCATATCTTCTGACGAGTCGATACCCCATACTTGTCCAGAGTCGCCGACTGCTTTCTTGATAATCTCAGTGAGCTCTCCTGTCCCACAACCGAGATCGACGATCCGTTCTCCGGGTTGAGCGTTCAGCAACTCCAAGACCGGTGAGGTATATTTAGCGGAATAGACGAAATTTGCGTGCTATAAGTAAATGAATTGTCCATCAGGCTTGCATCATACTCGAACGATGAATGATGAGCAGAAAAGGATAGTCAGGACTACTCACGGTGTTGTAGTTATCCGGAACATGGTTGTTGAGAGAGGTCTTGTAAGCCTGTTCGGGAGCTGTCATCTTGCCCAGCTGCAGTTGTTGGGGTGCTTGGGATGATAGGATTTACTATATTCGTGGGGAGTTCTCCCTCCGTGGTCTTTGTGCTCGACTCGACGAGAAGCATACATGCATGCTCTTCCTACTGATGTTATCAGTTGCTTCTGGTCCACCTCCACTGATGATTTCGGGTGTCGGACCCGATCGGCCGACACTGGGGGTGGTCACACCTGTGTAACATATAGGCGTGTAGGCAGAATTCTGTATAGGAGCTGAATCGGACATAGGCATGACAGAGAGCGGGTCAGGCCAGGTTATAATAGCCGATGCTGCTATGGCTTTCTCGGCGTACTCACCATAACATAGCCAAGCTCAACCTGCTGCTTGCCCAGTCATCAGAGCACAATGACTTCTCTCGCCTCGTATGTCACCGTGGCCGACTCCAAGGAAGTCACACACTGATAGCAAACCGTAGCTGCATCTTCTGCAAAATCATCAAGGGTATGCAATCCATCTCGGAAAATCAACTTGAGCAGATACTGACCACCGAATCACCATGAAGGAGAGATCCCCTCGTATGTCTCCTGATCAATGTGGCGGGAGTAAGACTGATGTTTGGTGTAGGATGAAGCTGCTCGAAACCGAGACGATCTTTGCGTTCATGGATATAGGTCCCATAGCCAAAGGACATTGTTTGGTCATTCCCAAATGTGTGTCTTCCAGGCCGAAGCCATGAACGGTGGAGATGCTGATGCGGGATGCTGTAGACCATGCGGCCAAATTGACTGATCTACCTGATGACCAAATGGCTGATATCTTGCCTGCCTGCAAGAAGCTTGCGGCGGCTACTGTACGTCTCCATCGAGTTTCTCAAGCTAATATGGTGTAGGGTTCGGACAATTACAATATTCTTCAGGTGAGTTCCGAACATTATTAGGACTCGCCAGGAAGCCTGACGCTTGATAATTAGAACAACGGCAGACCAGCTCATCAGGTTAGCGACGAGCATGAGACCAGACAATTCGGCTACTGATGTATGATGTATCCCAGGTCGTTGATCATGTCCACTTCCATATCATCCCCAAACCCGCTGATGGGAACGACAAAGAGGGTTTGGTCATTGGATGGCCCAGTGAGTCGTGCTGACAACTGCATCAGCGCTGGCTGATATCGTCTGTGATGTTACAGCTCAGAAAGATGTAAGTGGTTGCGTCACTAAACTACAGGTATTGGTACTGAAACGCACGGCTCTCGCTCAGCTCTCGAAGGATGATATTGCCAAGATCTTCGAGGAGATGAAGAGCAAGCTATGAAGTTCTGAGCCAGTGAGGCGGAAGGCGTCAGTCAGGGTTGATGTAGGTTGATGTAGTATAGTAACGAATGCAAATATGCAGAAGCAACATGAGATGCTACGGCAGTTCCTTGAGCCGGTGCCACGAGCAAAATGTCATTCCAGCGACTAATCCTCATGGCCTCATGTTGACGTTGCTCATTCATTCCACACTCGACCACGCACAAAGGATCGCCGCAGAAGGCAAATATGCGTCTTCCTCTCATCTAGTCGTGTGACAATCGTCAAGATGACAGCAAGACAAACACGGCAGTGTTACTCATCACCTATTCACCGACCTAACAATCTTACTCCCAAGGTATCTTCCTTAAACATCTGCTTCAGCTGAGAATGTGTATCGTCTTCTACACCCTGACTCAACCGGGCTACAGGCTGTGAGTCGGAGATTTGAGCACTCACGTAGCAGTGAAGCTGACAAGGATCCAGAATCCTTGCGGCAAATCGAGATGAGTATCTCGACCGTCCAGCGCTTCCCGCCGCTTGGCATTCGTTTGAACCACTCGCTTCAAACTCCACCATCAACAGTCTCTCGCAGGCAGATCGAGAGAGGGCAGAATCGCAAGTCTTATGTGGTCGCGATTTAGGGAGTCCGATGGGTGGGACCTGGCTCGGGATAACGAAGGATCTACGTATTGGTATACTGTGAGTGCGCAGCTCTGTCGAGCTACTTTTGTAATCTTCATGATTACTGGGTTCAGCTGACACATATCCACAGTACCAACATTCGTCTCCCCAAAACTCCATCTCCACCCAATCCACCCTCCCGGGGCGTGCTCCTCAAATCCTTCCTGTCCCCCGCAAAACCATCAGTACCTCCAAAACCACCAGTACCTCCTACCGTCCTAGAATATCTGCAAGGGCTAAAGCCCGACGCGGGGAAATACGAAGGATTCAACCTCCTCCTCTTCGATGTACAAAACGATCCCCCGACCGTCGGGTATCTGAACAATAGACCTGCCCCGACGCTAGATGACGTATCAGGTCGCAAAGGATGTACCGGACTATCCAATTCACCGATGAACCAGCCCTGGCCGAAGGTCATCGATGGAGAGGAAAGGATGAGGGATACTCTGCAGCAGTGGGAGAGTGCTGGTGAGAGCGAAGATGAACTGATACAGAGGATGATGAAGCTTCTTTCGTGAGTCATGGGTATGATATCAAGCTGAATTGGCTTTCAGACCTACTATTCCTCTCATGTCTTTGGCGGATACGACACGATGTACCTGTCTCGAACCCCTCAGAGTTGGCAAGGACTCGGATGTCCCCACGGCAGAGAACAATTCGAACACAAGATGGTATGGCACTAGGTTATCTACGGTCATTCTTGTCAAGGATGATGGGGAGACGACGTTTGTCGAGAGAGATATTGGGGTTCTGGATGGCAATGGAGACGCGGTCAAGGGTACCGATGAACGGGTGTTCAAGTTCACTGCCGTTGGAAGATGAGAGGAGTTGTGGGAGGGTAGATGGATAGAAGAGACTTATCAACACCCGCACATGCATTTACCGTGACAATTGAGCTGCGCGTATTCAGCACAACGAAAGCTGGAAGTCACCAAATGCAAAGTTCTGGCATGAATGCATAACCATCCCCACAAGTACAATCTCCCTGCTGCACCTCCGGAGATGGGTGAACCGAAGCGAGACCACTAGATGAAGCCAATCTGAAGTTTATTGTCAGTTCTTGCACATTGCATCGCTGCAGACAAACTGCTTACCTTGTTGGCGACCTCCAGGGCATCGTGGTCGGCAGTGAGACGAACGTAAGCCTTCTTCTTTCCGTCAGGTCTAAATTCCGATGCACCCATAATCAGTAAACGTTCTGCAAAACCACGATACCAGTCTGGACAGCCGAGAACGCAAAACTCACCGAATCAAGGTGTTAACCTTGGCAGCCTCAACGTCGTACAGCTTCTTAACGGCCTCCTTGATGTTCCTCTTGTTGGCCTTGAGGTCAACGATGAAAACCAGGGTGTTGTGGTCCTCGATCTTCTTCATCGCGGACTCGGTGTTAAGGGGGTGCTGGATCGTTCGGAACTGGTCCATTCGAGGCAAGTGGGGAACGGATTTACGGGGGTAACGAGGAGCTCGGGCAAGACGCAGAGTCTTGGGGCGGTGGAAGGAGACGGAGGTTCGGACCTTTCGGGACGAGTGGGAGGCTGTGCCCTTGAGAGCGGCCTTCTTCGCTGCCTTGGCTTTGGCATCCTGGGGTTTGGCCGCGGCTAGGGGGGAAGGGATTGTCAGTTGAATTCTCCAGGTGTGACCATGGTCCCCATCATCTTCCGCACTGCTTCCTTGGAGTGTATCCGATACCCCAGCTCAACGGGACGACACCCTCCGCCGTGTTGGGCATCACACAGCACCATCATCCTCCGATGAGCCCCGAAAATTGAGTATCCAGCAACCATCCTTCTGTCGTCTCTCAGGTCGTCGTCCCACACATCCTCCCAACAAAATCTCCACATCCCGTCCGAGACCCCAATACCAACTCACCCTTCTTGCCGTCAGTCTTAGTCGAGGGAGCCATTTTGCGTGATCTATGGCAATCGTCAGATATTGTACAAGACAACTTGCAATGAACGCAATCACTCACTGTTTGGACGGATGGAGAGACAGATATCAATTCGTCTGTAGGATTCAAGGACACCAGTGCAGTCTCGCTGCTCAGGGTCCAACAGCTGAAAGTGGCGGATGGATGACTTAACGCCGAAGGGCGCGCGGAAAGTGTGCGGAGACAATTCAGGCGGGAACGACTTATCGCCGACAGACGCGGCGGAGGGATGCTGGTCGGCCTGCTTTGCTTTTGGTTTGCATGCTCTGATGCATCTGATGTCTAGTGTCCTACTCCAAGCCGACGCACAACGCGTCCCTCCTCAATTCTGTAGGCTCAACATCGGCTTATTCAGTAGAGACACACGATTTGTCATTGAACCGCTCAATGTCATCCATTCATTCGCGATAATTCGAATGTGCGTACCAAAAGTCGCTCCCTCTATGTGTTCTCGACTACTTGGCAACAAATGCACGCACTGGGAGCGTCATCCGATACCTGATTTTCCTCTCATAGTCCCTTTTTGTCATGATCCGATGCAATAATGCACGATGTGAGACTCTTCCAAGCGATTAGTACCGCCTTGGTCGGGGCATGTGGGGTCCTTCGACGGCTATATGTCTCCGGGGTATAAAGTTTGCTCGCACCCTCAAGCGAAGGTAATGGATATTAGGTTTCTGAGCGGATTTAGAGGGCATATGCTATGGACTTGTTAGTGACAGCTGTTTCAGAGTGGGGAAGACATCGCAAAATGACAACGAGGCAAAGGGGCTTGTGAGATCTGAAGCAGCCACATCATGAATGTTCTGCTTAGTGCCGACCGGGTTCCAATGGGCATACGCATGGACATGTGCTCATCGACGACACTTGTCTTGTATTCGTCATCTGGCACAAACTTCGAGCTACGAGCTACACAGTGAACCATGTTCCAGCGCTTACGATGTTCCGGTCAGTCGTCGTGGCGTCTTATGTGGCAGGAATTACAACCTCCGCCCGGATCCGCCTAAAGCGACTAGGCGGTCCATCATTGACCGACACAGCGTATTCGGTATGCTTACACCTCCGCCATGATGGTATCTGCCGCACTGTCGGAGCGACTACGACGATCTGCCGAAATCGGCAAACCGCGGAATGATGGTAACTCAATTGTATTCGCACGGCTCAGCCCTCATGGCCTCGGCATTATCACTGTATGTCATGGAATTTGATTACGCTGTTTACCTAGTGCTATACAGCTTCTTCATACCGAAATCCAGAGTGAAAGAGGATCTATGATGTTCTATTCTCATCCCCGCACTGATTATCGAAAACTCAATATGGAGAGGACGGTAAGAAGTTGGTCAGCGGTCCATGCGTACAAGAAGCAACGACCCACCTTGAGTCGTCCGTCTATCGCCCGGCAAACTTGTCATCACGAGCGGCTGAACTATGCGACTCAGTGACCACCCTGCTCATTGTGGCAGGGTGATCTCAGATACACACACACTTTGGCTGTCTAGTTTTTAACGAAGCTTTTAGCCCCAATCGGACATTGGTAGGCTACTAGACGGACATACATCCAGCTTGATCGGATCCACTGTACTACCCATCATCAAGCCCTAAATTCCGGACATGCATTAGCCACCGGTTGTAGTGTTTTTGAATATGTCTCGCCGTCTTTGTGGCTTTCGTCTGGACTTTTTAGTACGGGGTGGTGATAAACGGGCCTTGGCGGGGGACTTTGAGGGGGGATCACAACTGTCACAGGGTTTACAGCTGTCAGACGCCAGATGTCCGCTACCGAGCTGCATATGGCGTGATAATCGTTGTCCAGAGATTCCAGAAAGAGAAAGATGCTGTTAGTGGTTTGGAGCAAGTATAGGTGGCCAGAGCTTTCGAGAGGTATAAGTATCTAAGAAAACCCGTTGGATCTCTCTCCCATCCTCATCTTTCTCTCAAACCTTCAGTAGTTCTCACACCAACCCACTACCTACTTCTATAAGCCATCACCCAGCATGCTCTTTACCCGACTCATTGTTTCTGTTCTTCCTTTCGTTGGGTTCGTCCTCGCCTCACCGGTCAGCTTCGTCCACCTCAAGAAGACTGAGGTTGTCAAGCGTGATACCAACACCGACATCAGTACGGACATAGCGCAATTGGTGAGTAGTTGCGATCCCCCACGAATAAGGCATCTTTCTACAACATCGTATTCCATGTTTTCTCTTTGCACCATTATCCGTCTTGACCTTTGCTCTACTTCTCGGACTGAAGCATTACTGACTAATTCACAACCCTAGACCGCTTTGTTTGCCCAACTCTTCGTCTATGTTGCTACCGGCGACAACGCAGCTGTGGCCACGACCCTCCAAGAGATCATTACTGACGCCGACAACGCCAACGCAGAACTCCAGGCTGGGACTACCAAACGAGCTCTGGTACTCAGACAAGCCGACCTCTCCGGTATCACAGACGCTCTGACCGGCCTCGTAACGTTGGCTCAACAAGTGCTCAATCTTGTCGGCGGCATCGTTAACAACATCCCTGTCTTGGTAAGTCTCAAGGTCTTCGAGTTTAAGATAGAATCTGACACAGCTGCGCATCGCAGGGCCCATTGTTCACTCAAGCTGTAGCCGCTATCAACAGCCTCCTCACTACTATAGAGAATCTTCTCCCCGGTGAGTTCTTCTCGCATTTGTCAAACGATCAATGCGATTATGTTGCTAACTCTCAACCTGTAGCCGTTGGTGATGCCGTGAACAGCATTGTCGCGCCCGCAACCGGCGGGGCAACTGCTACTGCTGGAGTTGGCGGTGAGTCCGAACACACACCCCCCCCCCCCACCCCCTTCTCGCTTGGCGTGACTGATCCAAATGGTAGGAGCCTTGGGTTTGTGATCTCGAGTCTATATGACTGAGGATAGCGAGATGAACAGCTTCGACACTTCTTATCGACGTGGTTACGAGAATGAGGTCGAAGTTTTGATTCGACGATATATATTGAGGAGCGATTAGTGTTATTGGTATCATGTCATGTTAGTAGTGTATGCATCGATGATCCTTTATTCAAGGCCAAATTGCAGACACATGTCAGCAGTATAGAGATACCCTCATGAGATGCGTGTTGGTCGACTTGGTCCTTGCTAGAGACACACAATGTATAGGGGATAGGGAATATGGAAAGTTGGATGAAATACCAGCCCGTGTCCCAGCATGACGTGTCGAATCGCCACTTTTCGCTGTGGAGATGGCAGCTTCTGGCCTGGGCCCACCCACGCGCTATCACGGTATGTCATCCACCAGCACTCAGCACTCACCCCCCCTCCCCATCTCCGCCATCCCCCTTTCTTCATCTCGCCTATCTCAATCTTGCATCTGTTCCAACCTACCCGTCAGATCAGTGCATCTATCTCGCAAACCACCTCGTCAACCCCGTTAACCCCACCTCAGACGCTTGCGATACCTGATCCCTTGTCCCCGATTCCCCTCGGCTCCATTCCCAACCACTTTTCACCACCCTTCCACACCCGGTCTCCGTCGAAAACCCCGTCTTATTCTTCAAGATGGTGAGCTTCCTTCCTGCATCCATATCCACTCTACTCTGGTGTCCTCACCGGTGATCGATGGGATGCACTATTACCCGCCCTTCTGGGCAAGGCGGTGTTGCAGAGCTGATGACGCGTTGCTAACCTTGTTCATAATTTCTTCTTCAATCGCGTTTATGGTCGTCTTCTCCTAGGGGCAAACACTCTCCGAGCCAGGTTAGTTCTGTCTGGTATTTTTGTTGTGAAGCAGACGCTTACCATGATGTATCTCTCGCCTGAAAATCTCGCCTCTGCATTCTCCTCTATCCCCGCACACGACCTTGAAATCCTTCTTGTCCCCTTGGCTCCCTTGCATCACAGTGACGGAGAAGCATACGACGACCGTGGTCCGGGGTAAAAGGTTCTGGGTCGGTTTATCGGACATGCAGGGATGGCGAATCAGTATGTTTGATCCCGATTTGTCCCGCTCTCTCTTGCTCTCGTCCTAAGGATCGAGATCTCCATAAATATTGTGTATGCTAATGCCATCATCCTCCCTACAAAGGTATGGAGGATTCACATTCGATCCATCTACATCTCCCCCCGGCTTCACCAGGATCGAAACCTTCTCCTTCGGCAGACAAGATTCCAGTTCAGCCGGCTGGATCGACTGTGACTAGTGATGTGGCCGACGAAGATGGGAATGCATTCTTGGGCGTGTTTGACGGGCACGGTGGCTCGGCTGTTGCAAAGTTCACGGGGACAACCATCCATTCCAGATTAGCAGCTCTACCAGCTTACAGTGAGTTTTGTACTGCTGCCAGGAGTATTTAGGATGACGAGCTGATACACCCTGTCTTCAGAGGAAGGCGATTATGAGAAGGCATTGAAACAGGTTTTCCTGAAGACTGATGAGGATCTACGAGCGGGTGAGAATTTTTCCCACAGATTATTCTAAAATGGGCTGACGTTTGCTGCAATTCAGACCCCACGTTTGCAACCGATCCTTCGGGTTGCACAGCAGTAGTAGGGTTGGTGACCACAGATGGACGTATCATTGTGGTGAGTTCGCAATTGACATTCTCATGCACGGACACGTCTGACGCCCTAGAAGGCAAATTCAGGAGATTCGAGGTCTGTCTTGGGCTACAAAGGCCAGGCGAAAGCTATGTCAAACGATCACAAACCCACAAACAAAGAGGAGACGGCTCGGATTACAGCTGCGGGCGGGTTCGTAGAGTTTGGTAGAGTCAATGGTACGTCGTACTTGTGGAGGCCACCACTGATCATATAGGGAATCTTGCATTATCTCGTGCTATTGGAGATTTCGAGTTTAAGCAGAATTACTCGCTTGATGCCGAACATCAGATTGTTACTGCCGACCCGGAGATCATCACGCATAAGATTGATGGAGAAGAGGAGTTCTTGGTATTGGCTTGTGATGGTGAGTTAAACCAATTATTTCAGAGCTGACGTTCAGGTATCTGGGATTGCCTGTCTTCTCAACAAGTCATTGATTTCACACGACGCGCGGTGGCAAACGGTGACCCGTTGAGCAAGATATGCGAGGACATCATGGTGAAGTGCTTGGCGACAGATTCGGAGACTGGTGGGATTGGATGCGACAATATGACAGTTGTCATCGTGGCTTTACTAAATGGCCGAACACCGTCTGAGTGGCAGAAATGGGTCAAAGAGCGGGTGGAGAAGAAGAGTGAGTCAAGCGACCTCACTTCCTTGCTGACCATGGTAGTCGGTCACGATACCCCGGCGTCTATTCCCGATGTTTTTGGTCACTCTCAACCGGCCACAAGCTTTGGTGCTCTGACGGGCGCTGGATTTCGGTCGGGTGGAACTGGGCTGAACAACATTGCCAACATTCTCCATGCTTCTGGTATCAATGTGCTTCAAGCAGATGACAGTGATGACGATGACGACGATGATTTTGATGAGGACAAATCGCCTATCATTGGTGGGGAGCAGAGTAAAAACTTATATATTGATGGACAAGCTTTGGAAGGTGAAACAAAGCCCAAAGATATCACTTCCGAGTTGGTGAGTGGTCTGAGACATCCACTGTAGATAACTGTGTACTTTTATTGACGACAATCTAGCAGGAGGTACCGACCGAGTCGACGAAAAAGGGTTCCATCAAACTGGTTGACGATGATGGGGACTCCGCCATGGACTCTGGTGATGAGTCCAACGAATCCGATGTCACAACTACGGTGGAGCCCTCTCCCGGCACAGGTCCCGTCGGAGTCCCTCATGGAAAGCCAGCCTCCTCCCCTCCTCAACCTTCCTTCTCTTCTATCGGCTCACCAACGGTTCCAACACCTGAAGTCCTGCAAACCATGCCCAAGGGCAGTGGCCAGGGTGCGTCTGTGCCCAAGCAATTAAAGACACAGCCTGGGGGTGACGCCTTCTCTGGCTCTGTAAAGGTTGAGGGCTTGATGGATACGAGTGAATCCCCTCTCAAGCTTTAGACCAGCCAGAAAGAGGACAACGAATACAAGGGCAGTAGATGATCAGACGGGGCTGAAAAGGGGGGGGGGGGGGGAGAGAGAAGTGGGGGGAGCGGAGGATCGATGGTCATGGACCATATTACTTGTAAAGGGGTTTGTGTGTGGGCTATAGTAGATTCTCTTCCTCCAATCTTCATACAGTGGTTTTGCTCTCTCACTTTTCCCATCTTTTGCCCGCAATTGCCCGCACTTCTCCATCTCCCACCAAATCAATCGAAACGAGTCGAGTCAATCATTTTGAAGGGGCGGCTTTACTATACTATATTATTTGAATCGGTAGTGTAGTGGTAGTAGGCGCGCAAATGACAGCAGCATGTATACCCTTTTCCCAAATGCCCGCCCGGCTACTGAGTGGTGGGTGATAGCCGGCTGTCTTTATTGTGTTCCCCTGTCTGTGCGCTGGCCAGTAAGTTAACTCAGGGAAGGGTCTGTGCATAGTTGGTGCTTCGATTACCCGGTTTTGCAGGAGTTGAGCCGGGGACGTGTGTGCTGCTGCTCCTTGTGGCCTCTTCTGTACACGGCAGCTGGCAGACAGATGCCCGCCCTTTTATTCGTGAGTGCCATCTACATCTACATCCACATCTACATCCACATCTACACCTGCAATCACATATACTTCTACTATAAATCCCTCTCTCTCTCCCTCATCTCCCATCTGTATATACACTCTCCACTATGCCCCTCTCCCCGTACCCCCCCAACATCGACCTGAACGCTCAGAGTGTCGTGAGTCCATTGTTCGTTACGCTTGACACCGAACGTCACTTACCCCCTTCTTCGATTTGCAGGAGATACCCGGCACCCGCAAAGATGGGCAGAGTGGTAAGTGGCTACTCCGGACGACCCGTTGCTATCATTTCAGCTGACTCTATCACTAGGTGTCTGGAAAAGTGGTGGGTTGAAATATCAGGATGAAGAGGGTCCAACGATATCTGACTATAAGATCTATTTGTAGGCATCTGGGACAGATCGATCCTCTACGCGCCAGACCAACCCCGATCCTTGTTTGAGCTGTTTGAGCAATGTACGTCGCCGCACCCTTGTCACTACTGACTCACTCTCAGCCGTCGCCCGCCACCCCTCAAGACCCATGTTCATGCGCCGACCCCTCATCCCCTCCCCACTAAGCTCACCAACAGCCGCGCCAACATACTCTACAACCCTCATTCCCACGACATACGCCACCATTCAAACCCGACGAAACGCCATAGGCTCAGCCCTTCTCTCGCTCGAACGACTAGGTCGTCTTCGCTCGCCGTTGGTCCCATCTTCCCAACCCTCGCCTTCGGAGATTACGTTCCCTGGCGTGCCACACTTTGGGAATCATAACCGAGCTAAGGCAGGAGCTAGACGGGGATGGGCCGTAGGCGTTTGGAGTAAGAACAGGGAGGAATGGCAGATTGTGGATTTCGCTTGTCATGCGTATGGCTTGGTCGGGGTTGCGCTCTATGAGACGCTCGGTCCGGATGTCGCAAAGTACATGTAAGTGATTTTTTTCCATTATGAAATACATCATCGCGAGGTGGTAAGCTCACGTATGATATTATGCAATGCAGTACAAACCACTGTCCACTTTCTATAATCTTCACGTCAACTAATCATCTCACTTCCTTACTCAAAGTCGCCCCGCAATGTCCCTCACTCCGAGTAATCGTGTCCATGGACCCTCTGCCGCATGCCGAAAGGGATGTCCTATCTCAATGGGCTGCTACCATTGGCGTAGAACTTCTCGATATGGAGGAGTTGGAACGATGGGGCTTGGAGGAGGATATCAAGGTCGAACCTGGACCGGTAAGGGGAATCCATGATGAGGAGGAGCTGGATAGGATGAGAGTCGCTACTATCAGTTATACCAGTGGAACGACAGGTGAGTCTCCTTTTGAAAGATAACGCATAGCTGACAATCGACTGTCTCTCAGGCGATCCAAAAGGTGCTGTCCTCACCAATAGTAATATGACCACGGCTTGTATATCGAATGCCCTAGGGTCCACTCAGGAGCTCTCCAATGGGGACGAATGGCGTTTCTTGTCCTATCTCCCTCTGAGTCATGTGTAGGTCTCCTCTGCGGATGGTCTCATCGTGTTTGACGCTGACAATAAATCATAGCTACGAGGTATGCTTGAAGTCGACCGTTTGCATTCTTTCTGCACTGACAACCTACAGCGATTCCTCCAACTCGTCGTTGTATATGGCGACGGAACTATCTGTCTCACGACCGGTGATCCTTTAAAGATCCTGGAGGATGCCCAAATCATCAAGCCGCACTTCATGCCAGCTGTGCCAAGGATTCTCAATCGGTATGTCACCTAGCACAACATCCGCTGATACTTGCAGCATCCACTCTGCGGTCAAGGTTCAGATGAACGCTGGCGGACTCAAGGGTGCACTACTCAGACGAGCAGTGGAGACCAAGCTCGCCAACTGGCGAGCCACCGGGCAGGTCACTCATACTGTTTACGATGCCTTGGTGTTCCGCAAGGTCAGTCGATGGCTGGTGGAAGGCGGCCATTCTGCTGACTTCTACCAGATCCGGGCATTGCTTGGCGGCAATCTTGTCTATGTCTCTTCGGGCGCTGCTCCCCTTTCCAAGGACGTTCATGAGATGCTCAAGGTCTGTCTCAGCTGTGACGTAGTCCAAGGGGTAAGTCCGGTCCCGATGTATGAAGGGTATGAGCTGACAATCCCGGTAGTTCGGAATGACAGAGGTGTGTTATGCAGGACATTGATATATGACTAGATTGCTGACGACTGTTCAGAGTATTGGTACATGCTCCAAAGGGTGAGCATTACGCGGCAGAATCTTGCTATTCAGTCAAGAGCTAATACCACTTCATAGTGTCCCATGGGATATCAATGCCGTCGGGACTTGCGGCATGATCCAGCCTGTCAATGATGCCAAGCTGCTTGATGTTGCTGAGATGGGGGTAGGCTCGACGCTGTCTTTCTGCAGAATCTTCGCTGATCAGTTCATAGTACACGAGCAACGATAAACCGAACCCAAGGGGAGAGTACGTCGATCTCAGATATATAGTGAAGACCGGAAGTAACTGACTGGCCGCAGACTATGCTTGAAGGGTCCTAACATCTTTGTCGGGTACCTGCATGACCTTGAAAACACGGCTAAGACCATCGACGCTGATGGATGGATGCACACTGGAGAGTGAGTGGAATCTTAATCCAGTATACATCCGAAACTTGTGACTGACCTGAAGCTGTCATTAAGCATTGCGGAGATCGACGCAGCTGGTCGTTTGAGTATAGTAGACCGAATCAAGAACGTCGTAAAGCTCAGTCAAGGGTATGAGTTTCCCTCATCTTTGTGTCGATAACGTTTAGCTGACCTATCTTGATGTGTAGCGAGTACGTAGCCCTCGAAAAACTCGAAGGCATGTACGCCCTCGATCCCCTTTTCGCCACGCTTCTCGTCCACGGTGACTCCACTCGCTCGAGCCTAGTCGCCATCGCTGTCCTCGACCCTCTCCAAGCCAAGGACCTGGTCTCAGACGTTTTGAAAATCGACGTCTCCGCTCAAGATCTGAAGAAGCTGGAAGAAGTGATCAAACACGATAAAGTCAAGAAGGCCGTATTGAATAATCTGGCAAAGGTCGCGAGAAAACATAAGCTCAATGGGTGGGTGATTTACCTGCACCATAATATAGCTCGATATTGATACCTTGTGGGACAGGTTCGAAACGATAAAGGGCGTCCATTTGACCATGGAACCTCTTCCGGACGACGTCGTCACCCCGACACTTAAGGTTAAGCGGTGTGTATTTCCATCCTTGAGCTATACGTCCGTGCTACGGGTGACCGAGAATATTGTGCTGACGTGACAACACGCAGAAACGTCGCCGCCAAGAAATTCAAGAATGAGATCGACGCGGTGTACGCGGAAAGCGAGGGCACCAGCGTTCCAGCTTTGGGCAAGTTGTAGTGAGCTTTATTGACAAGCGACCTGCCACCGGAAGGCGATCGGAAGTGTGAAGGCCCGATAAGAGGGGCGGGGAAGAATATTGGTGCGATTGAGAAAAAACGTTCTTTACCAGTTACAATAGTCTTGACTTAGTGCGGTGGAAGGGTTTTGGACTATTATACGTAAGAAAGTATAACTCTGATGTAGCGAGTGTATTAAGCCTTTTGAGCTGGGTCAGTTCGGTTGGGTCTGACAGTTGATGAGGCTCTGTGTATTTTGAGGATGAGGGTGGTTCCCAGAATGGGAGGGGGTATGGACAATGACACATTCAAGAGTCTCCCCTAGGAAGATTGCACCCGGATGTTTTCAAACACAACGTAGCACCTTAAATTCGCATCCTGAAGGCGAGCGCCAAAATGCATAGGCAGCTCCAACAACACGAGATGCTGCATTTGCCCACCTGCACAAGCGCTAAGATGCAGGTTGACAGCAAGCCACGCATAGATCAGTAGTTGGTCAACATTGGGGAGGGACGTATGGAGTCGTGCGGCTGGTTTCTGTGAGAAAAATTCCGTGCTTTGCTACTATGAGGCGGAGGATGTGCAGTAATCGTGCATGATCGAGGTCTGTCAACAGGTATGTAATGATAGGTCTCCAATGGTGGTATACTGCTGCAAGTCAACCATTATCTCAAGCGAGGTGATTGACATACTGTACTAAAGCTCTGTATCCTTCTCACTCTATTCATCTCCCTCCATCCTTAAGCTACCCAATGAACCTGAAATTGGAGCTATGAATTGCATACTACAAATCAATCAGCATCAATTAGACTCACCGCACAAATCCAAAGAAGCGAACAAGCACCGAAGACTGCAAGAAAAAGCTCACCTTGGGCTGCATCCCCTCCCCCTGTTCCGCCGCTCGGAGCATAAACATCTCGTGAAATTTGCGAGGATGGTCCTGAGGCGCTAAATTCGGGTCATTGCCCATCGCCATGACTGAGGGTCCATGGAGGACAGAGCCGGTTACTGTTAGAATGAGGTCTGGTGCTGGGCCAGAGGATGGGTCGAGGGCTATGTAGGACCATCAGCTATTTATGGCTTGTCGTGAATTGACTTAAACCCGAAGCAGATAGCTATGGACATATAGGGGATGACTATTTACACCTACCAGTGACAGGATGACAGTCTAGGGTCTGGAGGTCATGTCGACTTAGAGGTAGGGCGTTGAGGAAGTCAGAGAGCGCAGGAGGAGTCACCGAGACCGGGTTCCCGTTCCAGAGGATCTTGGCTGAGGGGAGATAGAGTTGTGGGATCTCCTGAAGGGAGAATAGTTTATATCAGACTAGATACTTTTAAACCGACTTCGAGAAATGGAGCAAAGTCAAGGATAACGTGGGATGAAAGGGGGGGGGAACTCACCACCGCTCGCCTCGTCGGCTCGTCATAGGCTTCGTAGTAGATCTGGCAGAACGCTATAGCCCCGTGAGAAGCTGCGTCGACAGCTTGCGAGGACCACGGGCCGGCGCTGTAGTGGAAGTCGAGGTCAGTGAGGGAGGATTCGGATTTGGAAGCGAAGACAAAGGGAACGAGGAGGAGCTATGTTGTGAAGATTGAAGCTGAGGTAGCGGACGAAATGGAGAGAATCACGCACACTTTAGGTGTTGTTCCGGACATTCACGCTGTCGTTGTTGTATGCAGACGAATGGCGAAGAGGGGCAGTAAGTGGAGGAAAGATGTTTAGGAAAGAGAGTGCGAGTGGTTGCGGTTTCACTCGGTGGCAAAGTCAGTTTCAGCTTGTTTAGTGGCGATTCTGTTGTCGATATTATGCAATATCACAAGCATTTATATGTGGACAATACAGCCGAATATTATGCTATGCATCGGACAATACTCTCGACATTTCCTCAGACAGCTTGACATCCTCAAACATTGGGAAAAGACAAAAGACCTGGACACCTGTCCCCATTCGCTCAGTCCACCCACCGGCACTCCCTCTCAATTTCCCCCTGCCCCTCTATCTAGGCTCGGCACTCCGCCGTGGCAATTACATCGCTTGAAAACCATACACGCACTCATGCACTCACGCACCCCCGTTGCGATCAGGATACCCAGGCTGCAGAGGAGGCAGCTGGATGGGCGGGGTCGAAACAGCACCCTCGGGTCTGGGAGGACCATTCAGCGGTAAAGAGTGGATCGATGGGAGGTGGATGTGGTTAGGATGCGCTTGTGACTGGGAGTAGCGGTGGCCATTCTGTGGGGTGGGGGGCGGTCGACCCACGGGCGACTGAGATTGAGGTGGTACTTGTGATCGCGGAGCAGTAGGATCGTATCCCTGTGCTGGGTGTCGCTGAGGAGGACCGAAGGGATGCGAAGACGAGTGCGGGACCGCGTGGATGGTGTTTGGTGGCCCCTGCTGGTTGTAGTACGGCTGTGGAAGAGGTTGAGAAGGCGGTGCACCATGCCTGGGCGGTTGGGGAGGATATACATCCGCCCGAGAGACGGGAGGCTGATGTGGCGGGGGCCCATAATGTTGAGGATACGGAGGGGGATAAGGAAGTTGAGCACCGGGATGAGGTGGTCCCTGAGGACTGTATGGATAAGGGGGCTGCTGAGGATATCGCTGCTGATATTGAGGTGGAACAGGATGTTGCCCCACAGTCGGCGAGGGATAGTACTGCATATATCCCGGTTGAGGAGGTCGATCGGGGCTCAAGCCAGATGGTGGACCGGGAGGAGGGGGACGATAATGTCCCGGATGCGAGGCAGCAGCCTGTAGCGGGGGACGTGCAGGGCCACCGACATGAGTCGCGTTGCCATTGATCGCAGAATTATGTTGCGTAGCACCCGGTCTCACAGGCATATGAGGCGCGTTAGTCGAAACAGCAGGTAGCCCGTTGGCGTGAACAGGGCGGTGACCATTGGCCAGCGGCGCGGTGGACGGGCTTGACTTGATAGTCATCTTTGGTGACACAGAAGCCGTTCCAGTATGGAGACGTTCCCTGGCTGCTCGTCTTCGACATTCCTTACACTGCGGCGGAACGTCATTAGTGGTTACCAAAAAGTAGCATTACCAACGCTGAACATACTTTGAAGTCCACCTTATCCCAGTTTCTCCGAGGGCGACCCTCTGCCAGATCTTTCCGATCATGGCAAGCAACATGCTGCCATCGTCCGCAGTCTTCACAAGCTACCACATCCGAGTCGTCATCCTGCATCAAGAGCATCAGCCCATACCATCGCTTCAGATGCTGTTGGACGTACCAAGTTCCACCCTGTTATCCTGCAGACTTCACAATTAAGCTCCCAGCTCTCCTTGGCACTGTCCGCCGTGTTATCCTGAAGTACAGCTCCTGGCGTAGTAGTTGGCTTCGCATCGCTCGTCTGTGCCCCCTCATCTTCATCCCCGCTAGTCCCGGTATCACCCTCCAGTCGCCGTCGCGCTCTCCTCTCCCTATCCCGTTCAGCTTTCTCGCGAGCCCGCTGCTCCTCCAATGCTTTCCTCATCAAAGCCTCCTCCCGAGCCGCCACTCGTACTTCCCGTTCCTTCAATCTGTCCTCTCTAGCCTTCTCTCTCGCCTCGGCCTCAGCCTCTTCGCGGGCTTTACGTGTCTCCTCTTGGCGCATCTTCTCCATTCGGTCTTCCATCTCCTGTTGAGCCTTTTGATGACGAAGCTGCTCTTCTCGCTCAAGTTCTTTGATGGCAATCCGAGACGAGCGTTTGCGGTTGTTGATAGCTTCTTGTTTGATGCGTTCTTGTTCCTTGGCCTGACAGGTCGCCCTGCGTCAGAGCTTGATAGAGAGTAGATCGAAAGGCATAACCACTCACAACTAATACTTCGATGACTTTCGGACCAACTTCGTCCACGAGCAAATGGTACAAAGCTTTCTCATCAGGGTGCGAAGACTTTGCAAACTGATCCGGAAACGTCCTCCAGTCGTAGAGTGTCACGCAGACCTGTGACCGCCATATGCACACATGATCAGCCGTTTGCTCCCCGACACATGTTGTGCTCATTCCAACACAGCACTCACCGCTTCCCATTCCACAAATCCAGCCGGGATATTGGCAGCCTCCTTCACCGCCAATTTGACTTCATCTGTTTCACCCGATTCTTCTTCGGCGTCTTCAGTCTTGGTCAGATCAGGCTTATCTTCTTCTTTTGCCTGCTCGTGAGGAGATCCGTCAGAAGGTTTGGCGTCTAGCGACTCTGCCACGGGTTTGGTAAGCGTCTCGGAAGATTGTTCGATCCCAGCGCGGCCGTCATCGCCGTTGGAGGTCTGCGTGTGATATTAGCCAAGGATATTCATGATACACCTGGGGTCGTATGCACTCACTTTCGTAGGAAGGTCCACGTCCATCTTCTCAGGAGAAGGTTTCGCCGGCTCTTCCGCTACGATATTTTCCGCCTCCAAACCGGCTTCGACCCCGTTAGCAGCCCTTTCTACAGACTGAGCATCGGCACCCGACGGTTCATTGTGTACTGCCGCCTCGTCAAGTACGGGATCATCCTGTGGCGTCCCGTCCCCGTCTGGTGTCGCCAAGTCTTTGCCTTTCGTCAAAGGAATTTCTTCCTGTGGAGGCGGCGTGAGTTCCTCCTCGTCGGCACCGTCAACCTCCATCCCATTCCCTCGACCCTGTGCCGTTCCCAATTTCGAGGCCAGCAGTTTCTCATGCTCCTCCTCATCCGTCAACTCGCTCAGTTCAGATTCGTCATCATCATCCGACCGCTTCTTCGCCTTTGCTTTCCCCTTACTACTGCTCTTCCCATTCGTCCCAGTAGATGACGCTTTCGGATCAAGCCACTCTTCCGGGACTTGCTGCCACTCGTCCTCGACATTTCTCAGCCGTCTACTCACCCTCGTCCCTCGCGGAAGAGGTAACGGCGTTTCAGCGGATGACGAGGTCGTCCTGGCTGCTCCAGACTTTGTAGGGGTTTGATGGGCATTCTCCGATCTTCGAGTCCCACCACCAGATCCGTTGACACCTGAATTCCTAGTGCTGCTTCGAGTAGTTTTCGAATGACTTCCAGTGTTGTTGGCAGTGTCGTTCCTATGCCGCAGGTTCCCCGACCGAGATAGAGCCTCGACAGTAGGAGTGACGTTGCCGTAGAATTCGACTTTCGTTCGTCTTCTAGGTCCAGTCAAGATGATCTCCTCTTTCACATCTTCAGTATCTGATGGCGGTGGCGTGAGTTCAGGTGAGGGAATTCGTTTCCGGTGTGATTTCTTGGCAGGGGGTTGTGCAGCTGAGGTGGATGGTTCAGATGGACGAGAGCGTTTCAGTGCTCTTTTGGCTTTTTGGGAGGATTTTTTCAGTGGCCGGGGTGGAGCTGGCGGGGGCGGTGGGAGACGTTGAACCCATAGGCGATTATCTGAGGTACGTTAGTCGGCTAATAATTGGATAACCGTAATGAAGGAAAAGACTCACCATCAAACAAGAAGTAAGTGTTTCCTGCCTTATCCCAGCCGACAGGGTCAATCCTCTAATAAACATATACCGTCAGCCTTATTTTCCTAGTCAAGCAATTGAAGTCGAGAAAAAGGAGGAGAGCCATCGCTCACCCAAGACACGGCTTCCTCCTCGGTCGTAAGCAGCGCTCTGAACCTGGCTGGATCCTCCATCTGCCATTCGCAAAGTTCGTGCAGAATTTGAACCTGACAGTATGTCAGCATAGTGTATCGTTGCCCATGTCGACTGGCGGCGACGAGCATCAGCACCCACCTTCGTGCTTAAGCCTAATGTTGCCCATTCAATGGGTTCATCCTCTGTCCCGAGGACCAGAGAATTCGGGGCTCGTTTCATATACTGCTTGCGGAGATGCTCCATCGCGTTGTCTCGACTGTACATGGGGTAAACATTAGTCTCACGAAGAGCAAGGCGCTTCATGGGTGAGGAGAAGATCGGGGTGGAGGCATAGGACACAAGGATGCGAGGCTTCCAGTCAAGAAAAAATTGAGAGGGAGATGCTACTCACTTGATTTGCCGGTTATACGTCAAGGCATAGAGCAGTTTAGCGAGGATATCAGGCAGCAGTCTCGTTTCCGTAGCGTCGAGATCCTCCTCCAAAGCCTGGTGGCGAATATCGTCAGCATCCCATAAAGCATTCCCTTCGTCTTCATGGCTTCTACATCGTCCCCAGAGACCCAAAAGGTCCATGTGGCACCCCTGTGGCACTATACCGTCTACATCCTGTCGAGCAGGAGCAAGGAAATAGTCGGAAACATCGTCGGAACCCACCTCAATGTCCCAATCCAGCAATCCGAAGGCATCAGAGAACATCCATAGGAACTGGGATATGGCGGCCCATCTCCAGTCTCTCCGGAGGAGCTGGATGAGCGGGGAAGGTGGCAGCGGTGGATTGAGCGATGTTATTGGGGCCACGACGATGGGGAGAGGGGCTTTCCGGGGCATTTTAACGAAGCCGAGATGGCTATGTTGGATACAGAAATATCATAGAATCATAAGAGAGGGTATTGGAAGTGGTTAGAGAGGGAGAGATGGTACGGTCAGCGAATGAGGCGGGGATGTAGGCATGATGATGAGGAGGAACTCACCGATGACGGTGACGACGGTACTGGCGATGTGGGGAAATGGGCACCGGCGTGCCCGAGATGTCCGAAGGTTGTCGATGATATGGCAGAGAAAGTAGTCCGATGCAGTGGGTGATGAGTGGGTGTCGATTTTGTTGTGACGCAGCCGGGCCTGTCGAGCGAGGGATGAAGAACAAAGTCAAGAAGTCGGTGAGACGCGTCCGACGGTTGATGCGTCTTGATGCCTCCAGTCTTCCACCGCTCTTTGTCCGATCGGGCCTTCACCTCTAGATAGCCCGGACCTTGTGAACCCAGACTATGCAGATGCGTGCAGTGAGGGATGAGGCTTTTCTGCCGAGTACAACACTTCTGTTGTGATGACCAGCTGGATGCATACCCACTGGTATGGGTTATGCGGTTTCTATGGTGTGGGCAAAACAAGCTGGAAGGGATTCCCTGGGAGATGAAAGGATGCCACGCTCCGGTAATTCGGGATTATGAGATGCTCTCCTCATCGATTGCCACCTACTCATCTTCACAACGCGTCTCCACCATTTATATCTCCATCCCACTCTCACCCTCGCACACAGCTCCCTCAGCCCAGGAAGCTACACAGCTGCTCTGCTATTTCTGTACACATCGCCCATCTCGCTGGAACCAAAGCCTAACACCCACTCAAGATGTCTGACGCCGGATCCCCTCCGCCAAACCCTCCTCCCGAAGCTAAACCCAAGCCGGAAGGTGGTGAGTGTTTCTCCATCCGCTAGACATCATCCGGTGCAGCACATGCTGGTAATTCATGCTTGACCTGAGTGTATTGACTTGATCAACGCCAGGTGACAACACATTAAACATCAAAATCACTTCTACCGACGGTAACGAGGTGTTCTTCAAGATTAAGAGGACAACGAAGCTCAATAAACTGAAGGTGGGTTAGAGCTTGTCCACACAGTCCCTGGCATAGGCTATCAGGAACCGGGACTCTCACATCGCTGGGATGTCGTTGCTAGAGCTGTTGCCAAGCACCTTGGACCAACATGATCTCATCAACTCATCCACCTGTCCCATCAACTCATCCCACCTCTACGGCCGCGGACGATGTTGTGAATTTCACTGACTTGCCGTAGAACGCCTACGCTGAACGAGTCGGAGCAGATGTGAACGCCATTCGGTGAGTCGTCAATCGATGACACCTGGCAACGCAAGTATCACCACATACTCCACTCTCGTTCTACTCTGCCGATTTGTACCACAAGTGAATTGTGCTGAGCACATCTCGCCGTATCAGACTGCTATTCGATGGGAAGCGAATTGCAGACGACGAAACAGCGAATGATCTGGAATTAGAAGAAGGAGATGCGATCGAAGTATTGCTCGAGCGTAAGTGGCACTTCTTCTATGGGTTGAGTCCTAAAGAGCCACCAAGCTGACGAGAATCTGCAGAGGTCGGTGGTCGTCGTTATCTTCTGTAGAAGATGCAAGATGCTCGAAAGAAGTGCTAGCGACCAAGACTGCGAGAAAGTATGACGGCAGGTGAAGGCATTGAATGTCATGAGGGAGATGGTCGTGCCAAATTATGTGGATTAGGCGACGAGCGGTGACGGAGTGAAGAGAAAAGAAGGGTCCAAGTCGCCTAGCGCTGGGTACTGGAGGTGCATAACTGGGATACATGTGGGTCATTGAGCTACGTCGCTGTCTCCCATTCTTTTATATATTATTTGTGCAACAAAGTATGGATCATCCACTCCTGTAGTAGAACTCTGGGATGGTAGCGTGCGCAAATGCTTCGAGCTGTGACATAACACTGTATGATTCTGGTCAATTCCACTTGACGATCGTAAGTCGTTGTGGTGACATGAGGGAAGTCATCTAGAAAAGTTCTACATGATACTTTACCACCTTTGCATAAAGTCTCCATATTTGGGGGCCCCTTTGAAAAAAGTTCGTGGGATAATTAATGGTATATGAAGGGTACTGCATCTCAGAGGTAGAATACTGGTATCACAAAAAAACCCGTCGTAGATTGCCGATAAAACCACGGCTCCAGTCAATACCAAAGAAGGAACACCCTCTCTTCTGAGCTGGACGAACGAAACTCCCTTCGTCCTCTCTAGATTAAATCACAAACCCCCGTGCAGATCTCCAAATCTCCTCCTCCACCCTCCTTTCATCACGTCACCCTCTACCCTGACGTCCTTTCCCTAATGTGCCACCCCATTAGGCACGCCATTTGGTAATTCCTCTCTCAGATGGACCTTCTCAACCTTGCCCACCAATCCATCAACACCCTCCAATCCCTGCTCACCAACCTCCCCCCGAACCTTGACTACACCCGACTGCTTCCTTCCCTTCGCAAGCTCCGTGAAAGCTTCCGAGGCTGGTACGACCTTGGCGCTCTCGGGGTGGGGAGCTACGTATTCCTTCTCGTTGATCGATAGCTGTTCCTCCAGGACTGTTCCGCCGCATGCAGCTGCTACCAGACCAAGGAAAGGTGGGGAGGGGTTAAGCGGTCTAGAGCAGAATTCCGGATGCGCTTGCAGAGCTACGAAATATGGGTGGTCTGGAGGGAATTTGTTAGCTTTTGTTCCGACAACTCTCAGCCAGCAACCACTTAGCGACACTCACCGTCCAGCTCCAGCATCTGCATTCTTTCTCCCCTCTCGTCTTTCCCAATGAACCTCAATCCGCCAACACTCTCCAGCTGATCGACGTATTTCGGTTCAACCTCGTAACGATGCCTGTGACGTTCCCAGGCAACCTCCTTGCTACCATACAGTCGACGCAGTTTGGAGTTTTCCGTAGAAGGCTCAAAGACCGTTGGACGGAGACCGAGACGCATCGTTCCTCCCATGTGTGTTTTCGAAATTTCAGGCATGAAACAGATGACGGGGTGAGGTGTCTCAGGAGCAAGTTCTGACGAGTTTGCGTCTGCGAGTGCAGTTTTTCAGCATATGAAGATTATTCCAAGCATAGTAGCGCTGCCTCCTAACAACTCACCCTCAAGCCCAACGATATTTCTCGCCCACTCAATGACAGCGACCTGGAAACCTAGACAAATGCCCAGGAAAGGCACTTTTTGCTCTCTCGCCCATTTTACAGCAGAGACCATTCCCTCCGTCCCTCGATGTCCAAAGCCACCGGGAACGATAATACCCCTGCATAGAAATCCGTCAGCTGGTCCAGTTTACTTGAGCAACAACAACAGGTGAACAAGGCATACCGAGCTGAACAAACGGCTCTCCAAGCATCGTGATATCGCACAGGATTTGTTGTCTCAGCTTGAACCTCGAGGTCTGAAGAGTCGACCCACTAGATCTCTTGTCAGCTGCAATTTCGCAGTGATAGTCAATCAGTAAACTCACGTGAAGCTCTAGCTTTCTACCACATCGCATGGAGGCGTGTTCAAGGGATTTGACAACGCTCATATACGAATCCTGAAGCGACGTGTACTTTCCAACAAGGACAATCTGGACAGTGTCAAATAGACGCTCTTGTCTACAATTCATGATATGGTTAGTTTAACTCTGTAAACGTGCTTTTATCAAAAAAGGCGACGAGACACGTACCCAATTGTCAAAGCCTTCCACCGCTTCATCAGATTCTCCCCATTCTGCTTCATCGCATTCTTGATCATCACCTCGCCGAGGTTCAACCGTTTCTGAAGGAACTCAACCATCCCTTGATCTTTAAGGAGTAATGGCACATGGTATGTCGATGAGACGTTGTGTACGCCCAGAACTTGTTTTGGTGAAACGTGACAGAACATGGAGACCTTCTCCATGGTCGCGGTAAGAAGGGGGTGCTCGCATCTGCAAGCAATCTGTCGATATGGTTTAAGAATTTTGCTCCAAATGGTCAGAGTCCAAAGGAGCTCACCAAGTCTGGTAATAGACCAAGACCTCGAAGATCTCTGATACCGGCTTGAGTAGGCTTCGTCTTCTGCTCCCCTCCGACAACCGGTATCAAAGAAACATGGATCAAAGCGAAGTTGTCGTGTCCAACCCTGAACTGGAATTGACGCATAGCTTCGATGAAAGGAGCAGATTCAATGTCACCGACAGTGCCTCCGAGCTAATTGTTATCGTCAGCCGTGATTCACCACTGCACATTTTCCGCTCAACAAAGCCGAATGGACAATGTATTCACCTCGACTATGCAGACGTCTGGTTCTTCACCAGTCTCATCCACAGGAATCTTTGACACTCTCTCGATCCAGTCTTGAATGGCGTTGGTCAAGTGTGGGATGATCTGCACGGTCTTGCCGAGGTAGTCTCCTCTCCTCTATTGTGAGACGATTTTAGCTGGGAAACAACCAATGACGGATGGAGCATCACTTACCTCGCGATCGATCACATGCTGATAGACTTTACCAGTGGTAACGTTGTTATCCCGGTTCAAACTGACATTGAGGTATCTCTCGTAATTGCCGAGATCCAAGTCTGTCTCTCCTCCATCGTTGAGGACATAGACCTCGCCTAAGAGGACTTTAGCTATACATCACTTTGAAAAAATGTAGGATGTAAGAGCACTCACCGTGTTCGGTTGGAGCCATGGTTCCAGCATCAATGTTCATGTAAGGATCGATCTTGATGGCTGTGACTTTGAGGCCAGTGGTCTTGAGAAGGAGACCAGTGCTAGATGCTATTGATTGGCAAGATGTCGGTAGCGGTCGAGCAAGAAGAGGATGAGAAAAGTCGATATTGTTCGGGAAAGACCAGACGGAAGAAAGGCAAGAAAGGGAGATCCGTGTTTCATCCGCAGCGAAGGTGGTCAGGGTATGGATAGTAGAGTAGGGTTGATGTGAGGAGGGTAAAGCCGGGCGAGACTTCAATTGTGAGCTTGTTTCTCTGATTTTGAGGTTAGAACATGGGGGATAGAACGAACCGATGACACCCTTGCCGATACCGCTGTCAGAAGAAGACAAAACGTCAGCCTCCAGACATAGGATCCGAGAACACCGGGAAGACACTTGACAGCCTGGGCGGCAAAATGTCGCAGAGTCAGAGGGGCACGGGAAACTCACGAGATAACTCCACCACAGACGAGGATATACTTGACCATTTTGAAAGCGCTGTTGGTTGATTCGTCGTAGTAACAACAGCAGGAATGAATGAAGGAGAGTGAAATATGATAAGCAGCATCCCAGAATGGCAAAGGCAATTGGAAGACCGCTCGAGACACCTCAATGAGTGTTGATGAAGCAGTCACCTTCGCAGGCAGAACCAATGACGTACTCACGAAGTCTATTGAGGAGTGATCTCTTGTTTGATCGCGAAGGGGGGGGCGGTAGTGCTCCTATGAGATAATTTTCGACGTCACACAGCTGGGAAAGGAGATGTAGGCCGTCAAACGTGTGAAATCTCTGCCCGAGGAAAACCGGCTTGAAATGATTATCGAAGTACTGATAAGCTAGAAAATAAAGGACCACGATCGTCGGAGAATACGATCCAAATTGATAATTGTTTCGAAAGGGCCCGTTTATGTGTCAGATGGGATGGACCGCTGGATCTTGCAATGGAATCTGGGGCCGAGAGAGTTTCGCGATAAGCGGAGTAGACCAACGACTGAGGGAGCGGCTGCAGCTATTGATCTCACCGTTATGCGCAGATTTCTCGCAAGACGTATGAGGAGAGGAGAGCTATATTTATGGGTCTGGAGTTATAGTAAGAACAAAGATAGGGGAGGTGAAAGAAGTTGACTGGATCACTGATTAGGAGTGCGAGTCGCGTGGATCAAAATATTTCAACAATCTCGGAATTTGATTCCGTCGACGCGTTCTGTTGATCAAGAATCATCCGCGATGGGATAACCTGTTCTCCACATGACGATCATGCATAGGATACAAGAAACATGTACACAAGCTACCAGTCGCGGAGTGACTACCATCCTTCGGGTATACTGTCGTCGCTATTTTGTTCCGGCAGCCAAAAAGACTTGATGAAAGGTATTAGCACTTCGACCCTTGACGGAATTCAAAACAGGAAGGAAACCGGACTAACCAATTCCTCGCCCCCGACCCCGAGCATGCAGTATCTTGGATTGAACTTGACAGCACGACTAGGAGCATGTGTCCCCCGTTCACTAGGCTGCAGGACGACCGTCGCCGCAAGCGTAGGAGCCTTTTGTAAGTATCGATGCGATTCGTGAACCTCGGGCACTTCGACTTTCTCCTTGCCAGGCGGTGGCGATAGATCCCAAACGAGAATGTTCCCATCCATCGATCCAGAAATCACCCAGCGAGAATCGCTACTCCATCCAACTTCTTCACCACTGCTCCCACGTTTCGGTTGGATTTCTGCCGTACCAGACCGATCATGCCCAAGGCCTTTGTGGCCGACCAGACGTCTTAGGATGACCAGGGTAAATGCGTCGAGGACGTAGTGTACATCGGATGAGGTTCCGACAAGAAGGTAATTACCATCATTGGAGAAGGAGATAGACGTGAAGATCGGTTTAGGAGGTGGTTGAGCGATTTCTTGCAGCATCACATCGATGAGAGGAGCATGAAAGAAGGGCGCCTGTTGAACGGGGAGTCAGCTGGCTCATCGTATCCCGAAGGGACTCACGTTGTCTAATGCTTCGGTAGCATATAGAGCGATTGTCTGAGTGTCAGAGCAAGCCACAGCAAACACCTTTCCCCCGCTGTCAAATGCTGCTATAGTAGAACCGCCAATATCATTCAATTGTCCCTGAAACGATGGGTTTAGCAGGAAATCAGAGAACGGAATATATGCACCCACCCTGCAAGTCTGTGCCCTCAGGTCCCATAATCTGACAGTTCCATCGTCGCCTCCAGAGATAAAAGTATCATCGACCGGATTCATCTGTAACGAGCGAACCCTGTTTCGTAACAGGGTAAGTTCTTCAGCATTCGTTTAACCAAAGGAAAGGATGCATACCTGGCGGTATGACCTCGGAAGTATGACAGGTATTTGTTATCGTGCATGGAATGATACCGAATAGCATGGTCGTCCATCTTCGTAGAAGCGTGAATGAGGTTCTGAGCACGGTGGGTGAACCGTGCATGAGCGATACCATATTTCTTCGAATACAGGGGTCGTATCCTCCTACCACAGAGAGTCGTCAGCAGTCCCATCTCAAATGATATTATGATCAGGATCGGGACAAATAGAACGAGAAGCCATCCTGTCGCTCACTTCCCCTTCTTAGCATCCCACAAAACGAACACATCATCCTCCCCAGCCGTCACGCATCGCTCCCCGGTATCGTCGAAAGTGATACTCGTAATCTCCAAAGCTCGATTGGGATGAGTGTTCACATCCACATTGGAATTATCTACCGCATCACTAAAGACCTTAGCTGGCTTGAGCTTCTCCTGTAGTTTAACGAGTCAGCTCGGAGACTCTAGCTAGAACCAAAGCGAAGGAATGGAGATGGATGACAAGAGACTTACTATGATCTCTTTGGTAAGTGGAATTTGGGAGGGTTTTGAGGGTCCGGGTTTAGAGGAGGATGCATGTGATTGGATGCCAGACATGATGAGGAGGATATCGACTCCGACTTGTCTACGAATTCCGCCTAGGTATGCTAATATCAACAGAGTGAGGATGACGAGACAGCTAGCTAGCTAGTAGTCGTCAAAGACAAGAAGTCAATGAACAATCACGTGACTTGTTCTTGGACGTGTTTCGTTGCTTTCTCCCTCCACTCTGGCCTATATGCATAACCACCAACCTCATGACAGTAACAGATCAGATCACAACGTCCTTGAATCCCCAAGATGCCTCCTCCACGCATATCTCATCGAGCATACGACGAAAAACCTCTATCCTTCCACTACTATCAATCATCATCCTCCTCCTCGCCCTCATAACCGGGATCTACGCCTCATCAACATTAACCATAACTATCCTTGACCTGCCCAATGATCTCATCATACCCACAGGTGATCAACGAGATGCTCTCATCCTAACCGCTCATCCAGATGATGAGGTCATGTTCTTCGCGCCAACCATCTTGAGTCTCATCGCTACAGGCTGGACTGTCCGAGGATTATGCGTTTCATCTGGTTAGTCTGCCGGTTGAGCTAGCAGCTAGCAGTAGGTGCTGATAATTTTACAGGGAACTCTACGGGTATCGGTGATATTCGAGCGAAAGAGCTTATGGCCAGCTACTCGGTTCTCGGAGTTACCGCAGATCATGTGGAACTTGCCAATCATCCGTATGTCCTTTCCTGTATGACGGATGACTGATCAGAACGTACAGACGTCTGCAAGATGGTATGAACTCGGCTCATGAGTGGGATCCAGCACTTGTCGCCAATATAGTCTCCAGACATCTGACTAAACACCCTGCATCTCTCGTATGATTTCCATCTCTTCCCCATTCTCGACCGAAAACGTCCCCTGATAGAATCGCAGATCGTCACCTTTGACCAGAAGGGAATAACGAATCATCCCAACCATTATCCACTGTCATACATCCAGCCTCTTCTCCCCACCCGGAAACTATCCACGAAACCAAAATTCCTCGTCCTCCACTCTCCTAAAACAATGACCAAATTCACTGGTCCACTTTATGCCATCGTCTACATTATCATGTCTCGACTGTCACCGGCAACCCCATCGTGGATATACCCTCATACAGATAGTGGAATGGGGAATACTTATGCCGTGGTTCTCTCTCCGACAGGATACGTCCGAGCGATAAGGGCTATGCTGGAGCATCACTCGCAGCTGGTCTGGTTTCGATGGTTGTATCTCGCATTTTCACGGCTCATGTGGGTCAACGAGCTTGTAGATTTGGAGACTTAGTTTCATGCATACGATTCAGTTATCGACGTCATCAGTGGAAAGAGGACATCTTTCATGTTGAGCTTGAACAAAACATGTCTAACTGGCTCGTATGCTCTAAGAATTACTCACCACTCGCCAAACAGGAGTACCTCAATTTCACTTATCACCGAGCTAAGGATCTGTGAAGCGCTGCGGTGCCCAGAACAAGAAAGGAATAGAGATATATGCCCACCTCTGACATATCTATCCCACCATTCCAATGCTCTCGAGGCCTGAACCGATGCTAATTCGATAAAGCAATTTCCCAATCAAAGCGATGCATCACAGCCCGATAAAGACATACCTCCACTGCGAGACGTTTCTCGCCCCTCCCTCAATATCGATTTCACTGCATTACACTAACATGGTGCCGGATTCTAGGCCAGCAATGTATGCAGCCGATTCGAACGCAAGGAGTCGCCATAGCTGGATAACCATTGGTGTAGCTTCTTCGGCCAGGACCTATAAAGCATATCAGCTCGAAGTTCTCTCCGGACTCCAACGATAACTAACCGGTTCCAGGCCATCGACCAGGTCGTCCGGCCCTTTCTTGTCCCTGATATTCTCCAGGACGAAATCCACAAGATCGGTATCCACCTCCCCCAAGGATTCTGCGATCTTGGACGATACGAACGGTTCGATTTTCCCTTTGATCAGATTCTGCGATTCCATCAGTTGTCAGCCCACAGATGAACCTCGACGGCCATGTTGTTGTACTTCAACTCACCTCGCCCATTGCAGCCCATTCTATCTCCGTCGCCCACAGCCCTCGTCGGTCTTTCGGGATCTGACCTCGAATCTCCAACAGCTTGGCATTCCGCTTCGCAATTCTTTCCGCCTCCGTCAAACCGTCCCCGTATTCCAGCTTCACCAATGTCCTCTTCTTCTTCTTAGCTTCTTCCTCGTCCTCCTCATCTGCATCAAAGTTTACAGCAGGTCTAGGTTTCGATGCCGCAATCTCCGGTTTCTTCTCTTCCTTTACTTCTGCCACTAATGGTGCACTGATATTGAGTCTAACCGGGGCGGCATCATCGAATAGAAGACCCTTTTGACGTTGTTGTTCCTCGAGTTCGGCCATCTCTGCTAACTGCTTCTGGAGGAACTCTTCAGACTCGGCTTCGAGCACTTTCAGCTCATCTTCCTCTTGTTGACGGTCGCGAACGTCATCCTGATATTCGCGAGTTCGGGCTGACTGACGTTGTTGACGCCATCGCGCGCTGCGAGTTGATATCAGCGGTTACTCTTTGACCGTGATGGGCCCGAGTACGCTGAGCTTACCGATCGCTGTAGAACAGATCCCTGCCCCTCTCTATTTTTTCATCGTCATCCCAAGCTTCATATAATTCAGTGAGATGACGTCGCTGTCTTTCCTCGTTCTCGAGCTGTTGCCTTTTCACGGCTGCTTCACGATTCAAGCCCTCGATGCGCTGCCTTTCGCGATTCTCCACTCTGTATTCCCGCTGAAATGATTAGTAAAACGAAACAAGACATTGAACTCACGTCTCGGAGAACACCATCCCTCTCTCTATTCCGTCTCAACTGCCTATATTCTTCCTCCTCTTCATCCGTCCTCTCACTTTCCCCTTTGGCCTCTACAGCTTGAGGTTTCACAAAGGCGACGGGTTCCTGATATCCCTGAGGGTCTTTCGCATGACCAGGCCCGCGGCCGTGCCCATTGCTTGGCCCTGCCCCGTTCTGATTGTGATGTTGAGATGGATGCTGACCCTGCTGACCTTGGCCCCACTGTCGCATCTCTCCTTGCGGCCTGGAAAGAGCTTGTCGATTGTGGTAGCCATATCCAGATGGCCCCGCTGCTGGTCCTCTAGAGCCAGCAGCGTGACTGAATGATTCCTTTTCCTCTTCCAACCTCTTCTTCTCCCTTTCTCTCCTTGCAGCATTCTCTCTGAAAATTGCAATCTGGTCGAGAACAACGACACGCTGCTCTTCCGGCAAGTCCCCTTCCTTCAGATCCTGCAAATGGGCTGGGACGATGACTTCGATAGGTGATTTCCCACCTGATGCTGACTTTCGAGGCATGTCGGGTGCAGTTGCGTTGGGATCTGTGAGAAGAGCGACGATATGGGCGATCGACTTTCGACACAAGGCATCTGCCTCTTCGTCGCTCTAAACGACCATCAGCGCATACCTCAATGATATCATCATAAGCAAGACTCACATCTGATCTACCCAATGTCTGCTCAAACTCTTCCAGAAACTCAGTCGTTTTCTGGTCCGCTTTGACAACCAGTGGCTTTGGAGGCTTGCGATCCCTCTTACCCTCTGGAGTAAGATCAGGTAGTTCGACACCATTGAGACACCTGATCGTCCTCAGTACCACCTCAGGACTTTCGAAGGAGGCGAAGCCAAATGCTTGAGGTTTTCCTGTTGCACCTACCACTCGCTTCAATTCGTGAAGGGGTCCGCAAGCCTAGCGACACTATCATCAGTATTTGGATCCCTACTCCATTCTCATCGGCATATGAGCAGAGCCCGATTGTAAAGGGCACTCACATTTAACAGCTCTTTCAGCGTATCATCCTGAATGCCCGGAGCTATACTCCCTACGAAGATTGATGTAGTCTTAACCTCCCTGACGAAACCCGGCGCCGACGATCCATTACCCATTGACGAAGAGCCCATCCCAGGAGACGACTGAGAAAGATGCGGAGGGGGAGGTAGACTCGAAGGTGGGTTAGGCAGAGATCCTAAACCTGGATGAGTGGGGCGGGGTGGATACATATTGGAAGGAAGCGGTGGTCGGATTGGCATAGTGGGAGGAGGAGCTCCGGTGAGGTTTGGCGGAGGTGGTCGAGAGCCAGGAGGGAAATTAGGAGGGAAGGGTGGAGGGATGAATCCCTGGGGCGGGCGGAAGGGGGGGAAGGAGCCAGGTGGTGGAGCACCATTTGCTGGATTGAAGTTCGGGGGGAAGGGAGGGAGGTTCCCCGGCGGGGTGAATGGGGCTTAAGCTATGGTCAGCATGATCCTCAATGAGCGTTGAACACGAACTTACGTTGCCCGTTGAACATTGTCCAATCGTGCTATGGCTATGATATTAGAGATACTAAATTGAATTTAACTCTGATGCTGGTGGAATCTGAATCTGATAATCCCAACCAACGTCGCGATGATGGCTAACTCCGGAAGAAACCCGCTCGTGGCATAGTGGCTCCTCCGGTTTGGTGCAGACCTCCAGTGTCCTCCATCCCATGTGCAGTATATGCATGCCAACTTGACAGAGTTGATGCTCGCCAGATAGAAATACATATTGATGCTAAGCAGAAGAATGCCCCTCCAATATGTGTATGGTCTGACCAAGGACGCCGCCATCAGCCCTTCAAAAGCTTCCATAGCTCAAATCGCTTTGTGGCAAACCGCAGCATAGCTAACAGTCCTCTAATACATGATACACATTCATTCAACTGGAAGTGCCTGTCCTTAGGTTAATGAGCGGTTTCTCTCGTTGATCTAGAATGAGCGGAACTCACCTCGACATTGAGTGAAGAGTCACTCGTTGTCTTCTCTGACTTTCCACTTCAGGACTTCCAGGGTGGCTTTCGCGTCAATAGCTGAACTATGTCCAAGATCTCCTGTTCGATCTTGAATGAAGTATCCTAACTTCTCTTTTACTCTATGAGTGTCGTCAGCACATTCCCCACCACCTTCTCTATACCCACATATCTCTCAAGGCTCTACGAAACGGAGGTCCCCGATCGTGTGGAATAAGCTGAGACGCTCAATATCAGCAGCGCTTACTGGGGAGCGTGGAGTCGACTCACTATTGCCGTATCGATGACCTTATCGTGCAGTAATCGCAGAGCTCTCAAATCGTTCTCCAGTCTGTAGTTAGGTGTCAGTGGCGGTCGTGAGGTAGCAGGAGTAGACTTACCCATGACCGACCATAATGGTTTCTGGACCGATAAACATGCACGCCGCTGCGCGCACTGATGCAAGGTCCATCGCTGCAGATTCTAGCTGACCTTCTTTGACGCCGGAGAAACGGGTGTTGAGATCTCTGTACACATGGTCACCGATAGTAACAACCGGACGAAGTGGCGTTGACTTACAAAATCGATGCCGACTGGCGCACGAGCTCATCCAGCAGGGTGTCACCATTTTCGTCGACGATAGTGACTCGGGCAAGAGAAGAACCGGCGGTGGTATCTTTCACCCAAAGCTCGTCAGACATGACCCTCGGTTGTAAATCAGCGAGAGGACTCACGGATCATCTCGCAATCCATCCCCACCACATCGTGGAACGCAGCCAATCCCTTCTTAGCAATGTTTGCTTCTTCTACTTGCTGTTTGACCGTTTTGTACCCCACCCGTTTACCCAGCAAATGATCATCCTCTCCGTCACTGAAAACGTGCACACCCTCTTCACATCCAGCCTCTCCCCTCTCCTTCCGGCAACATGAATAGATCCATTTCCTCTTCCCCTCAACTCTCTCGGGTGCTGTCCGTCCGTGATGATACCTGCATTCCCCAAATCGTTCTGCCAAACCCTTGGCCGAAACGACAAAAGGGACCCCACATCTTGCACAGGGCTTGGTCTGGCCTTCGGCATTTGGCTCACTCCCTCCATCAATCCAAAGAGCGGAGTCCGTTGGATCGGGGTACCGCCAAGTTTCAAAATCCTTCAGTGGTAGGCAGTAACGCTCGATTCTGGGTCTGGTCAATTTCCCTGCTTCGTCCTTCTCGAATTTCTCTAATGCTTGCCTGGCTTCTCGGAGTGTACCAACAGATGGATGGGAGGCCGAAGTAGGAACGGGTCGACGGGATACCGAGACAGCGGCGTGATGGATAGCGGTTTTGTAGACTCGGATAGTAGAGGATGATGACGAGATTTCGGCTTCTTGTTTCAGAGCCGACTGATGAGCGAGATCAGGGGATTCTGGGAGAATTTGATGATACTTTGGCGGCGTTCAGTGAGTCGAGCTAAATAGTGACCGAAAAAGTGAGCTTACCAGTTTTTGGTATTGCGTGAACAGAGTTTGTACTGCATATCACAAGGTGATCAGCGTTCTATTTTCCTTTGTCAAAGGAAAGACTTACAAGCCTTTTGTCGATCAGCATATGGCTGAGGTGAGTTCTTGATAGTCGTTGGCAAGCTCGGTGGCTTTGCTGGGTTAACAGGAGCAGGAGCAGGCTGTGGTCTTGGCTGACATTTCATGAGATCAGCGTTACCCAGCCAGATATTAATCCCTCAAATATATTCACCTTCGGCCTGGATGGTCCAGCTTGAACAGGGACAGCAGGTGTTGCAACCAATGTAGACATTTCGCTACGTTCAGGTAGCTTGACCGATTTTGACTCCAAAATTTCTGCACCACCATCTCTGAAGTTACCTGTCTTGACTTTCTTCTCCGCTGTAGATGTAAGGCTCGGGTCCAATTCTTTCCGTTTGGCAGAAGGTCGCGCGGGACTGACGTTAACAGGAGGCGGGGCGGGTGTTCCGAGCTGCGATGTCGATCCGTGAGCAAAGAAGCAGCGGGGTCGATGACATGTCTGATCCGGACACGGGGCTGTTGCAAAAAGCCCTAGGTTGCGGAACATGTTGCCGCTGACGATGGATGTTAAACAGGAAAGCAGACGACAAACAGCAAGTCTAGATTAGATCAAACTTGGCTGCCACGTGGTTTCGGCTATCGTGGAAAAGATTGACCTCAAAGCACTCACTCTCCAGCTCTCTTCAGCTTCGTCACTTTGTTATTCAGCGAACTCAGAGAAATCGAGATGCCTGGCAGCAGAATGCCTTCAGCAGTATCACGCATCGGCTCCACGACCTTCAGAAGCGCGAGGCTGTGTCTCCAATGTCGACATTCCTCGACTTCTGCAGCTAAAGCTATTCTCGATTCGAGCAATGCGGGCCCATCCCAACTCAAGGGCGGCAAGCTAGCTAAGATTATTAGGGATTCGATAAAGGTAGATTACCTCTCCTCGGCATCGAGGTACTTTATAATGATGCTGTATCTCTTAGTCAACAGGACCTATCCCAATATCGAGATATATGCAGTTTTGCCTTTCCCATCCTACAGAGGGCTACTATTCTCAAGGAGACGTATTTGGTCGCAAGGGAGATTTCATTACGTCCCCAGAGATCAGTCAAGTTTTCGGAGAGGTGAGTCTCTATTTTGGTGATAAGTTGTAGATGCTGATGATTGCCCAAAGCTTGTAGCAATCTGGCTACTGACAAGATGGATGGCTGCTGGCAAACCATCCCGATGTAGACTTGTTGAGCTGGGCCCTGGCAGGGGGACATTGATGGATGACATTCTTAGAGTGAGTGGTCTTATCTCACGAGGAGATAGAGTTGACAACCTACAGACATTATCAAAATTCCCAATATCCCAAGCACTAACCTCCGTTCATCTTGTCGATAACAGCGTAAAAATGCAGGACATTCAACGACAGAAACTGGCACGTCGGATCGAGAAAACGCAAATCAAGCTAAACTGGCATGATTGGGTTCCCGACATCCCTCGGAGTAAGTCACTATCCTATCTTGTCAATCGGCATCAAGCTGACAAAGAATATGGATTAATAGCGGACGAATATACCCTTTTGGTGGCTCATGAGTTTTTTGATGCTATGCCGTTCAATTTATTCGAGGTCAGTGATCGTTGTCGTTCCTTGGGAGTCGTCCTGGCTAAACAACCTACCCTCAGAAAACGGAAGACGGCTTTCGGGAAGTCTTTGTAGACTCTGATCGGGCATATGACCCCTCGTAGGTCGCTCAATACTGCGCACCACTGACGACAGTTTGCCCACTCCGACATCTCCATCTGGCTTGCGATTAGCGCTCGCAAAAGAACCAACAACCCTATCCTCAGTTCTCACCACTACGTCACCCAGATTTGCAAAGCTACCTCTAGGATCTAGAGTGGAGATCTCAGGAGACTCGTGGAAGATCATGAGGAATGTTGGGGAGCTGTTGAGTCATTCGGGAGGAGCAGGTCTAGTTGTGGACTATGGTGGAGATAGAGCTTTCGGGTCGAGTTTCAGGGTGAGTTGCCTTGTCACGATCTTCCAAAAAGACGGTGCAGCCGTTTACTAATGGACGGGCTCAGGCTTTTCGGAATCACAAAATCGTGGACATCTTCGAGGAACCGGGAACGGCAGATCTGACAGCCAATGTTGATTTCGCCTATCTGAAAGAATCCGTGGAAGGTATTGGTAGGTCTGCCACCCCGCTCGTGCTACATTACCTGCATTCACACTGATGCCGCGGCAGCAACACCTTTGGGCCCAATCTCACAAGCTCAATTCCTCCTCTCGCTAGGCCTTCAACCACGACTTGAAAAGCTACTGAGTTCTGCTAGTACACCCGAGCGGCGGGCGGACATTGAGAAAGGAGCACAGCGACTAGTCGACGTGACAGGTATGGGAAACCAGTATGAGGTCATGGGGATTATTGCAGGCCCCAAGGTTGAGGAGGTGTATCCGTTTCCATCGATAGATGCCGTGCAAGAAGAGGAGCCACAGGGAACACAGTTATCATGAGCGCAAGAAGAGAAGAGAAAAGACAGAGAAAAGATATCTTGCATCGGGCATATAAACAATCGGATATAATGTGTCTTTTGGTATTCCTCCATGAGATCCTCCTCACATGTCAACAAAGAAAGTATAGATGTGGGGGACAGTTTTCGCATTGATCGTTCAACAACTACGCTCCACTTGACAGAGCTTGCAATCTCTCTTCAAGGCTTTTCATTCGCCCTTCTAGTCCCTCCCAGTTCCTCTGAATCCCTCCAACAGCCTCCTCCAATCCCCTCTGAACACCACCGACGACGGCCTCAAGATCCCGGAACTCTTCTTTGGACCGTTTATCCTCCCCGTTCAATTTCTTTAATCCCTCAGCGACCTCCCCAGCTTCGGCATGGAGAGTGGCCAAGCTTCTCAACCGCGCCAGAAGAGGTGGTAGGATTGGAAGGAGAGGGTCAAGTCGAGGGAGCAGTGTAAAGAGAGTCTGCAGGGAGGTGTAGTCGTTCGTAGAGAGTGTCACTGTCGACGACGATGATGTGGATGGTTTATCAGAGCCGGAACCAAGATGTGGAGTCGCTGTGATACTGCTTGTTCCCCCACCGGAACGTTTGGAAGCAGCAGCGGCCCGATCGAGATCTACGAGGAGGAGTTTTATTCGACGAGAAATAGCGTCGAGGTGTCGAGGTTGGGTGAGAAGAGCCAGAAGGTGGTCAAGTTTGCTAACAGTCGGAAGGAGGGGTGAGGAAGTCGTCTGGTCCGTGTCAGCTCAACAGAGACAGTCTGATCTAGACAAATTAACGAATAATACTCACCTGGTTTAGACCTTCTCCAGAAGGACCTATAATATCTTCCAAGAAAGCCAATCGCTGATCCAGTTCTGACAATTTCGGTGCCGGCCCAACTCTGCCATTGGGCACATCGGCCTTCGCCTCAGCCGCTTCATCGGAGCTCCCATGCTCGGCAATCGTCAATATTTCGAGTCTCCTCTTCCAGTCGGACCCTCCGTTAGCGGACTCGACTAGCCCACTACTATCCAATTCGACAGCTCCTAATCGTTCGCGTAGTGATGACAATTCACTAACAAGATCCACCGGCGGTCTGGGAGGTATGACAGATTTCCGTTTCCCAGGAACCTCCTCTAGGTCTACAGGCAGAGCTGAAGAGCTCGCGGTAGAGGTGGACGAAGTTGCCATCTCCTTTTCAACTTCCGCTAGCTCAGCTTTGATGCGTCTCAATCGCGCTGCAGGGCTTTCTTTGGGTACCGATAGTTCTGTCTCGGAATCAGAAGAGGCATAGTGCAGCGATGGAAGCTGAGGTCGGAATGTAAACGTCGACGGCTCTAAGTCTTTTGTAAGCCCCTCCCAGGGATCCAGAGCATAACTAGAGAGGCATTGTACATACTTTTCGTCCCCCGCCCAAAGACCTTCTCCGCTTTCCGTCGAGCTGGTAGACCGGTCACATCAATTGCCTCGGAGACTGCCTGTTTGGCAGGAACATCTTCGTCGCCCATACCATCTTCCTGCTACATCCGTCCGTCAGTACACCTCGCCATAACGAAACAGCTTTCGGTCGAGATCGCTCACTGGCCGGAGTGACGATTCGGGCTCGTCAGCTGTCTCGAAGACGTCGGGGGCGGTGTCCTATAAATAGGATGCTCAGCTGCATTCCAAACTTTCTGGGATATGGGATCATCTCACGATATCTGGCAGGCCATGATATTTGCTTGACATGCTGTGCATTGGCGGGGACTAGAGTGCAAGTTGGCGGCAAATGGCATAGCTAACTGGCATCTGTATGTAGATCTAGAGGTCGAATACAAACGCGTCTCGAGATTCTTTAATTGATCCCCACAGTTACTCTGGACCGGCTATATATCCGGCTATGTTTCACCAGTTAGTAGCTGGTTTCATCTTTCTCCTCCACCCATCCAACTCGTCCCGCTCTAAGATGTCAGCAATCGACACCTGTAAGTCCACAAATCCGACAGAGTCTATACGGTCTGTCTGACGCTTCTATGGCACCTCGATGAGTCCCAATCGGGTCTCTCCAAATTGCGAATCCACTTTCTCAGCCGGCGACTCTTCCATCGGTCAAAGTCAAATGGCGAAAGGTTATACCCTCCACCAGCGCAAATCTGACAGTCGATCTCGTCAGGACACCAGCCGGCTTGGTGATGACATTCATGCTAGATAAGGAAGTGGTGGTACGCATCGCTGATCTCCCTCTTTGCGGCGTGGGAAGATGCGCTTGATATTGACCCGTGGCACCAGTTCAGTAACACTTTCCGTCCCCTCAACATCCTGGATCCTAAACTTGCTCTAGAATATAAGATCATCCACACTTCAACTGGAATTCTCGTTAAGTATCCGTTTCCCGAATCTGGTGGTACTAAAAAGCTTCCAGTGAGTTACCGATGCCGGGTGTAACTAGGGCAGTAGGTGTTACTTATCGTGACCGAATTTCTTAGATGGCCGCTCGGATTCAGATGGCGAAGATCAGAGCGGAGACTTTGCGGCCCATGCTGATGATCCTGGACCCTTATTTCCGAGTAATCTCTAACGATGGCAATAAGACTGTTGCTAAATCGCAAAACCTCCTCAAGGCCCCCTCAAATAGCCCGCAGCAAGCTAGTGCATCGCAGCCCGTATTCCAAGGGCCAAATCAGCCACAACCTCGTCCTCAAGATACAAACCAGCAAGCTGCTTCAAGCTCACCTCTGGCAAGGCGAAATCTCAAGCCATCAGTGATTCGAAATCGACCCCATGCCCCAGGTCCTTATGACCAGCAAGCTGGGAACACTGTCCGATGCTCGTTGCCCGGAAATACCCCCATTTTCTCAACCGCTGTTCCTCGGCTGACACCAGACAAGCCAAAAGTCGATCGCATCGACGAGAAGGTCGAAAAGATCGCTCTAGAGAAAATCAAACGCGATCTGTTGCAGGGTTACCATAATCCCGAACTTGAAAAAGAACCACTGCCTCACAATCATTCTCAAGCTCAAATCAGCTGTCGGATGTCGGAGGGGATGAGACAATTGCATGCATCTGCTCCAAGTGGAAATATGTGTCCATGTGGAATCCACTGCGGAGCTGACCTCCGATCGGACCAACCTCAAGCTGTGGACGGCCTTCATGACGAATTCGAGAGTCAACTATTCCCTGAAATGCTTTACTCACCTCATGCTGAACTTCACCACCGCGACTCCAACGATGTCCTGGAAAATCCTGACCTTCTTTCCCGTTCTTTGTCTCAGCCTTTCCCCCAAGATCAAAACGATGAACTGTCTGTGCCCTATCCGGAAATCCTGTCCACGTACTTGCCATTTCTCCTCAAAATGACAAATGAAGAACTCCAAGATCTGATCGAGGGGTGTCTCGTTCACGACGATTTTGTACCCTTCGTAAGTATGTCCGTCTATCCTCACGCTAAAAGTATTCTGACTTATACTTCAGTGCCAGAGGGCTCTGGCTGTACTCCAGACGAAAAAAGCTTGGCAATACGCCGCGGGAGTCGAAACGATGGCTGTGGACGAGGATTACAACAGCAATCGACGAGAACGAGTGCCTCTGACTGGGGCTGCAGAGAGCGATCGCGGTGATTGCTGTTCTGGATCAGGCCATCAAGATGGCTATGTGTGCTACCAAAGGAGTCCACCTTTTACGGAGCACGGAGCAGATTATCAGCAAGTCGAACCATATCCACAGGTCGAAGAATGTCATGGCTTTGACAGATACATTGGTGGAGACGGAGAAGTAGAAGTTGGCCAATACGAGTACGATGACATCGATGGGGATGACGAATGATGACCGCTGTTCATGGCTTTGACCGAAACGCACGACGTTCTGCCACATTGTGAAAAGATACACTCAAATATGATGATAGCTTTGCATTCTCGTATGATTACATTCAATACAATACAACAGAGCCTCATATGCACAGGTCAAGTGTTACTCAATCTCCGCGCTGCCGTCTATCTCTCTCAGTTCTGTTCTCCCGTTTCGAAGGCGATTTCGACCGATCCCTAACCCTCTCCTTGCTACCCTTGTGCTTCCCTCTATCCCTGATCTCCCTATCGTCATCCTCACTATCACTCAGCGGATCGTTCGGCCCATCTTCCGCGCCTTGGGGTTTTGGTTTCCAAGTCAATTTCCTCTGACATCTCGAACACAATCGAACTTTGACCAAAGCCTCCTTCCGAACTCCTTCTTCGAGATATACGAAAGGCAACTCGAAAGCTCTCAACTCTGAAGTTTTCTTTTTTCCCCGACTACTACGCTTGTCGTTCTCATGGTCGTCATTTGATCCAAGGCCGTAATGGTATTTACATCGTAAAGACGCACAGGTCTCTTCGCCTGTTCCGGCAACTACCTCCGGAGCTGTCCGCCAACGAAGTGCGAACTTTTGTGATTTGTAGTGTTTTAGATCGATCTGATGAGGGTGTCAGTGAACATGTCGTTCGATTTGTGAAATAGTCTACAGAGGTTGATATGATGGTAGAGTTAGGTGTAGGGTTTGACGTGGTGAGGCTTTGTAGACATACCAGAGCAAATTCCTTGAAAAGCTTGCTTTCGTATGCTCGAGCCAATCTTTCTTCCCATGTCACATTCTCTGGTTCCTCATCTTCCCTAATGAACCTGCGTAAAAGACAACACATCAGCTTCGCCTCCCAAGCTACAGCAGCGATCCCCGCTCAATAGTAGCGAAACTAGTCTGTGAATCCCCGAACGCCACGAAAGAATGTGGGAGACTGTGACACCTACCGATGATTATCCCTCAGAACATCCCATTCAGTCCGACCTTGAACCTCCCTCTCTTTCCCCTTGTTATACCCTCCGTACCGAGCTACCATAGCCTGTTCCCTTTGATACGCCGATTGTCCATTTAAATTGTCCCGAAATGCCGGGACGATTTGCGTATTTTTGGCTGACGAGGAGGACGGAGGACCGGAAACGAGGTGCCCCGAGTATTTCCAGCTCATCGTGGTGCTTGGCCTAAGGCCTGCAGATGGTTGATACGAAGAAAGACAGGCGGTGGCAGTGGCCAATATATGGCAACAACGACCACCAGAGGCTTATCAGTCCCAAATAATGAGTCATAATTGCAGATGGGTTTTGCCACCGCGCGCTCGTTCCTGGTTGAAATCTTCAAATGTCACCTTGGGAGGTTGCACTCCAACGCTATTGCATCTCCTGCATCCTGCATATTATTACTAGAACGATTGAAATATGGGTCGAGTCCGCCGAAAGAGGTCAGTCTGGTGCTGTCTGAGACTACACAGAAAATTGCTCATCCTGTCACCCTCATACGCAGAGTACATAACGCCCGCCGCGATGTCCACCGAGCAGCCCGGACACGAGTCAGGACGAAGGATTTGGACTTGATCCAGCAGGACTTATTGCCATCAAATCGGGCAAAGCTGGAAACACAGCCCATAGATGAGGACAAGCCCGGACTAGGACAGCATGTGAGTTCTGCAGTCTGTCCTGAAGAAGGGTTAGTGCTGATGATGTGGTCTGTTACCTTTGATGTACAGTACTGCGTCGAATGTGCCAAGTGCGTTTGTGATACGGAGAGAATCGGAAGATGGTATACTGATGAGCAAACAGGTATTACGAAACCGCTGTCGCTTTGATCGCCCATGGGAAAAGCAAAATCCACAAGTGAGTTTTAAAACCACTTCATCAAGAATTGCGTAGACTGCGTCGTCACAAGTCACATGGCTGACAAGTTACAGACGCCGACTGAAGGAGCTACGCGAGCCTGCCTACACTGTCGAAGAGTCTCGTCGGGCAGCAGGACTAGGCGTCGACAATAAACAGAGAGGAGTCGAGGAAGTGGTCAAGCGGATGGAGGGGATGTCCGGAGTTGAGGAGACTGAGGCCAAGGCAGCGTGATGTGGAGTTGGTTCATTTGTCGTTGCGTGATACCCCGCCGAGCTGTATACCCCCCTTCCATGCATCATCTACCATCCACCAAGATCCGGCTGAAACGACTCGATCGGACCCTACCACTAATCTTCCAATAAAGCTTATCAGCCAAAGCAGTGCTCCCCGCGCGGCTATAGCAATCAGAATCAGAATCAAAATCCCAGTCCTGAATACAATTGTCCCCTCCCTCAGCTCTTCCACAGTCATAGCCCTATCCATGCAAAGGAAATCCAGCTGTGCAGTTACCGCAAACTGCCGAAAGGGATCAAATGAGGAGGGACAGGAGTCGTAAATGTGATGGTAGGTGTCCTCTCCCTCTACGTGTACGTTGCCTCACTGAACACACGAGGCGGACAGTGTCCCACCTGTCCCTTTCTTCCGTTGCGGCTGTGGTCTGGGTGCGTGGCCGAAGTACCAATTCAAAGTCGTGTCAACATCTGAAATCCCTTTCATAATGGACCCAAAACTTCTCCTTTCCTCCTCCTTCTCTTCCCTTCCACGTTTTCACTGGAGTCATTCTCTGACGAAGGGTTGGAACGTTTCTTATATCTCTATCGTCGTCTCTGTAGCGGATCGTTCTCTCTCCATGGAGAAGTTCGTCTTCATCTTCATCTCCAGTCCATTACCAGTTATCCATACGGAAAGAGTGTAATCACAACTGAAAGAAAGGTGAGCTATGAAGTGTTATGGCTACGTTTTCTTCACCTCTTAGTGAATGGCCACCCAGCCAGTCAGCTCGCTAACTCGAGTGAATTGATAGGAACATCTTACTTGCCCCCTTATTCGTCAAGACAGAATCCATGGCGTCTCTCGACTCAGGGTTTTTTGAACGAGTTGAAGAACCACCAGCTACTGAGGAGGAGAAAGCCAGAGTTCCGATCATAGCCGCACAAGCGTATGCGTTCTTGATATGCCAAGATTCCCAGGTGAGTGTAGAGAACCCCTCTGGTAATCGAGAGATTCACGACCCATGTCTTTGATTCTCGATATGAATCAGTCCTGTCCTCCCGACGCTGGGTGGTCCTGATAGTCTCCTCCGTACTTGCTCTCCCGGTTCCTTCTCATTACCACTCAACTCGACCAGACGAAGTTGACCCACTGGTTTCATCCTCTCTATCGAATCCGAGCCTTACCAAAGATAGACTGTATCAGCTGACGAAATCATTTCCCGGTCTTTCCGAACTGAAACCGACCGACAGATGATGAGTCTAGGAGATTTCATTGCCGAAATGAGAGATCACGATCTTCGAGGGATACTCATCGAAGAAGTCATCTTGTATATGACCGAGCAGCTTTGGGTGGAGCTTTGGAAACGACCAAGCTCGGATGATACTTGGATCAGCATTGCCCCCTAGATTTCCCTTATTGAACCGGCCAGGAGAGGGAAGATAGCCGTGTAGAGAGTGTACGATGTATAGCGATGGTTGACTGGCTCGTATTCTGTTTGATGCTGGCCACTGTCGGTGGATTTGGTATCTGTCTTCCATGTCGCCTACATATATGTCCGTTGAGGTGTTTCGTACCAGTCGCCCCGTTGTTGTGTATAACGCCAGAGATCTTGTTCCCCTCTCCTTGTTGGGGATGTTGACTAGTAAAGAACTCTCAAGAAGTAAAAAAGTTGTTCAATACTTGACGTTATACGACTGTAGGCTGCTTGAGCTGTGGAGCCAACGTGCAAATGTGTTTCGAGCATATCTTCATATACTATTATTTGTTATCTCCAGGCATGCAATGGGACTTAGCCTGGTGAAATAGAAAGGGCTGACCTATTTGCAAATCAATGACCACGTAAAGCACCCAAGGCTGACCCGTTACAGCCTATTGTCCACCGCACCGTAAAGTCATAACAAGATTCTATGACCCCTATGTAGACCCCTTGATGCGGGTCATCCGGCGTTGCGGATTAGAACAAAGGGCTCCATGCATGGACTCACGTCGCACGGCCTTGAAGAGGAAGAATCCTACATAAGATCATACAGGGGGTAAAAACGGCACAGAAAGAAGCGAGTGGCGAAAGATGAAACACTGAATGTGTGATCCGCCATCACCGTACACCGTCGAGTAGCCCATCTCCTGTTGTTGTATCCCTTCACCCCTGTTGTTTGGAGATATTAGCGGCGTAGTCGCTAAGTATCTGCAGCTAGCAACCAACAATAGCGTCTTGAGCTGCCGACGCAGGACCTCGTTGCTGCCTGTGCATGATGTGAAACGTGATGAAGCGAAAACGACAAAGGCCAAAGACCTTTGGGTGGAGAGGGGCAGGTATCGTCGAGAGGGGAGGAACGGACAAAAGGGGTCTCTTAGTCTTAGTCGATCACCTGCTCCTCTTAGAAATATAAAAACGATCCTTGTCCTCATCTTTGCCAACTCATCAGCTTTCATGCTACCTACTCGTCTTATACCCTTTCAAACTAGACGGATCCCTGCTCACACTCTCACAGGACTCACCATAGCGCCCTTCCTCCTTTCCAAAACCATCCTTCAAAGCAATCCTTCCTCCTTGATCCCACTGTAAAAATTCACTCAACTTCCACCAGGCGGCAACTCTTCCCACGCACGTAACGTCCACGCCCACATTTCTGCCAAAATCTTATTCACGATGAGGGAGAGCACGTTCGGTGATCACGTCAGTATCGGTAGAGTCGCCACCCGAACTGGCTCTTCTGGTGTCAGCGGTCGTAGAGACTCCAGACCTTTTGCAGAGTACCAGGAGTGCCTGGATAGTGTCGATGGTCACCACGAGGAACTTGAGGACCAGTTGATCGACCTCGAAGACGATATGGGCGAGTTATCCGGTGAGTCATCACCTTTTTGTCCATCATCAAGTTCACCCGCTTTTGTTGCTGGGCATCAGCAGCATCCCCCTTACATATGCAGACCGGAGCACAAGGGTTGACAGCAACCCTTCAACCCCCTAGACTCCCAGTCCACGCACCCCTCGCTCTCACGTCCTACGACACCTCAACACGCTACCATCTCATCCTCTCACATTCACACCCGTACCTCCCCTTCACCGACCCCCTCTTTTCCCCAACAATCCCGAGTCGAGCCATACTCGCTTTCCCAAAAGGCTGAAAGAATTCTCGGCCTTCGACCGGGAACGCTGGCACATGCAAGGGCAGCCCTTGATATCGCACGAGATGACGTTAGAAGGACGTGCGAATCCCCACAACCACTTGTTCCTCCAACTGTCGTTCCGGCAAGTGATAGCGGGATGAAGGGCAAGAGGAGCAAAGCCGGAAAGCTCGCTATGGGTACAAGTTTCCCTGGCGGTACAGCTGGGGAACACTCGAAGAGTACGAGTGTGCATATCGGGGTGGGTGGGATGGAGGAAGAAGAGAAAAGGGAGAGGAGAAGGAGGGCTGTGGACGGGTTGTTGTACTGGCAAAGAGAGGTCGAAAGGCTGGAGAGGGAGGAGCGGTCCCATGTGCACAACAGCCGGCGAAGGTAGGCGCCGTTGACCAAATGAGCCGGAATCTCGAATCATACAATGGATGAAGCGGATGAGTAGGCTATATACTGTTTAGATGACCCTTTGATATGACATATACGGACCAGCAGGTGACTGCTATCCACAGCAATGGTTGCTGTGTATATTGTGTCTAGTAAGGATGAGATTGTATGTGCGCTCCGTGATGTCCCGACTATAATCGCCCTCTGACGTACTCTTTGCATCAATCCTTCGTACTCTGTGCCAACAATGGCTACCTCAATTCGTATTCCGTACCATATACTTCTCTCCTCCAGACCACTTTTTGGACTCTATCTCAGTTGGGAGGTAGTGCGTCTATTAAATCTTGAACGCCCCAAGACGGGTCTCAGGAGCCAACAAAGTATAAGCATCTCGGTCATACTGTGAAGATTACACTCACGCTCGCCACATTCGTCCGAGCCTTCGTTTCTTTCCTTTTTGCAGTACTCTCGGACGCAAGTATCTATTGTGAGAGTCAGCGGGGAACAATCAGGGAACACTTACGATCTACGCAGAACCTGGCAACAATATGCTCAGCTACTTTGACGATCAGCTTAGATCGTGGCACAAGCAGAAAGATGTCGACGTACTTCCAGGATAGTTTTTTATGACAGTTGGCCCAATACATTTGAATTTTTGGATACGATAGCAGGTGTCAAAGGCTAATAAGTACCACCCATCACCTTCAACTTACGCTTTCGACAAAATGGGCTCCACGATAACGCGTTGGCATAGCATCGATCTCTCATACAGGTGAAGCCATGAACTGGTACATAGTTGGGCTCGCCTTGGAGGAGTCATAATCAGCTCTCCTTCCCCTTCCTTGGACGGAAAATCTCACATTTTGCGCAGACTACCGTCGAAACTTCACTGGCAGTCACCGTAATTTTGCCGCACCTGACGCAGTTACCGAGTTCCTGTGCCTCACCAGCCATTTTGATATGGGATTTGGAGATGATCAATGTGCGCTGCTTTACGGTGGCGATGTATGCGATACACGAGAGGGCAGAAGTTGAAGACTATATGCGGATCCTAAGAGAGCTTTTATAGCATTCTTGTGAACAACACATTCTTGGCGGGAAGCTTCTACACTCGAAAAAGATGCCTCGTTGCTTCGGTTTTATCATTGCTTCTGACTGTTCGGCGCTTGATGAAGCTTTCCGGAGCTTGGGATTTCAATCCCTTCGGCTTTGGTAGCGATTCAACTGTCGATTGATGATGTAGGACATAAATCATCCGCGAAAGCCACATCAATCGGAACGAGCTTCCAGGGGAGTCAGTGAGCTCACATAACCACAAAAAGATTCTGATCCTTTTAAGCTCAGTATCCGGTGACAACCGACGCGATTGTGTGAGTGCCCTCATTGAAAGTGAGTCTCAGAGCGGATAGATTGACACCTATTGCTGCTGCTTCTGCTTGCAACGTTCACAATCCGCTGAGCTCGGAATGACGAGAACTGCTTGAACTGAAGTCACACAGTCTTGCCCGTGTCCTTTGATGCTCGAGTGGCATATTGACAACGAGGACCCTCCCGAACAGCTAATGACTGATGCCACTTCCCTGGAACGGTCATAGAATTTTCATGGTTCCCGTTGAGTTTCCTATTGAAGCGATAAGAAAAGCATGTGTTACAAAGGAACGAAGTTAGGGCAGAGTGTGGCATCTTGGGGTTTGTCCAGTGACAGAGAAGAGATGGCAGCGCCACGCAAGACCGAACTGCCACTTCCCTCATGCTTGTTGTCCTCGGATCCATTCAGCCGTCTTTGGATATGAGATACACACTCAAAATGATTGTTGGCAATGACATGAGGCTAAAGGAGGGGGCATGGAACAAACCCTAGCCGCTCTCCCTCTACTCGCCTACTTCACTCGATACTTCTCTTTCGCCCTCTACTCCTTTCTCAAGCACCTCTATCGAGAGTCTCCTCTGCGATGTCGGCTCATCCTTGCGATTATGAAGACTGCGAGAGTATGGCGGTTCTTTCTATCATTGGAAATTGTAGGGCATGTGGGGAACATCGCTGTAAAGCACACTTAGCTGCGCCCTACCACGATTGTCCCAGTCTCTCCGTGAGTTTTGACCTGTGTTCTTCGATATGTTTTTGAGAGCACCGCTGAACTGCTGTATTGATTGCCAAATTCCAGGTCTACGAGTACAGCAGAAGGTTCTGGCAGACAATGGGGCAACAGGTGAGCTATCAAAGTTGATTGGCACTGACCCTTATAGGTTCTCTACGTATTGTACCACCTTCGATGGTACAACCTTGGAGAGGTAGCTTCATTGCTCCGCCCAGGACACCAATGTGAACTCGTCGTACCTGAGAACAAAGACGCTAAGAAGGTTTTGGGTGGAGGTCAAAATGTCCATCTTCCCATTCTATTCGACGACGGTATCCGGAGGTTGGCTCGTATTCGTCAGGTGGGGGTTTACTCCCACACCAAGAACGTCAGACAAGTCACAATTGCCAGCGAGGTGGAGACGATGAAAGCATTGCGATCAATCGAAGGCAAGCTCATACCTGAGGCATGGCTTCCGATCCTGAGAGCTATTCCTCCTGGTGCTGACCCGGAGGAAGAAGGTGAGCGATCCAATGCGCTGGCTAGTGAGAGGACTGAACTCTCCGCAGAGCCATTGGACTATTTCTTCGTCGAACCTCTACCTGGTGAACCGGGTCGTACTCCGGTGACCCTGGAAGAAGACTCAAACCAAGTTCGCAACATCGTCCGAGATTATGCAAAATTCTCAATCAAACTATCTGACCTCAACTTCGATTCCATCGGCTGCCTTTACCCGTCGTCCGACCCTACCACCGGTCCAACGGTGGGGCCACTCATTACCCCGCAAGGTGTGATTCTTGCCGACCCGCCATACTTCCTCGGACCCTTCCTAACTCAAAAGGACAGATACGTCGCCACGATCAACCAGATATTGCAGGATATCGAGAACGGTGACCGTTATATCGAAAAACCTGTTGAAGGGTATTTGTGGCACCTGAAGCTCCGGGAACTGGTCTTGGGCTGTCTGGGATTAGCTCAGAGGGAGGAAAAGCATTACATCAAACACGCCGACGACAAGGGTGATCATTTCCTCTTAGATAACGAGGGACACATTCAAGGTATCATCGACTGGGAGTGGTGAGTCTATTCGCAACTATACATGATTTTACCCCACTCGCCGCATTATGAATATAGATACAGAAAGTTGACAGCAACCCTTTCCTGATCTTTGTGTGGGGACAACCATCAGGGCATATGTAACCACCAAGGCCGAAGCTTTCAGTGTCCCGGCTGCCTTTGACCAGATACGCGGTCTCACCGATAGCTCTATACAGTGGGAGGAAGTTCTCGCCTGTACCTACGAAGAGCTTGGGCGTCCTGACCTAGCAGCCTGTGTCAGAAGTCCGTTGGCGACGATCCATCGGCTTCTGAAGGAGGCAATCGGGTCCCAAATGACAAAATCATCCCTTGCTCTCCTTCAGCAGGCCTTTGAGGAGGAATTGAAAGGGGTTCATATCAGCGAACAAATAAAGGTCAAGGCGGACGGGGACAAGATAGAGAAAAGTGAGGAAGAGAAGCTGGAGGATGAGGACTTTGAGCGATTCCTGCTGTTACAGAAACAATTCGCAGCAGTAGCTAAGGATCGGGACATCAGGTCTCAGGCACAGCTACGGGAGGATCATAATTTGTGGGAAGAGGTTCAGGAACTGAGGGTCAAACTCCAAAAGATAAGACGGAATAGGAAGATAATGGAGCGAGAGCTATGGGCTCAGGAGGTTTTGCCTGAATTCAGCCAGGACGAGGGGTTGAAGAGGCTCCTCGCTGCGCTGGAGCAAACAGATGGGAAGAAGACGGTGTCCAATCAGACCTAGACTGCGGTTTGAGAGAAGTAGATCAATCCAGTCATCGTATATGCTTGTCTTCGTACTGCACTATGAAAGATTTGCGATGTCTAAGGTCTATGGTCTGTCAATTTGTAGGTGAGGAAGTGAACTGGTCACCGCGGGTGGCGAGCCACATTTGCCACCTTCCGATCTTGGTCGAACTCCAAGAAAGTGACGAGACCAACCCCTTTCGCCATACCGCATCACTGGAGCACAATGCATCATGAGATAACGGGTGCTACACATTGTCGGCCGGATCATCGTAGTTTCGACCGGACCATCGTAGTTTCTGTTTACTATTTACACTGGCACAGGGAGGAGCACTCGGCTCCAAGCACTTTTAGGGCACCTCGGTACGATTCGCATTGTACGCAGAGATGAGAGTTGCTGGAAGGAGATAGCAACACACGAAGAAGACGTCAAAGTCGTCTGACCTCCTTCACTATACTCACCTGATCCATGAGAACTGACTTCCTACTTTTCGCCGAGGAGCAAAAGGCCCCAATCACAAAGCGACTAGAAGCAAGGCCTATGACGTCCGAGAAACTTCTGACCGGTTATTGTTGCCAATCCTTATCTCCTCGCTACTGAGTGAGGTGCGATACGACCTATATAGCGCGACGATATTTATTATCACTGACGCCTCCATCACAGACGTTTTAAATGCTCAGTAATCACCAAACAGTCTCGCCACTTAACCTTGATTCTTTCAAGCTCCACAGTCCGCCGTGAGTGATATCACGTATCGCTGTTACGCATCCCTCCGCTGACACTCTACTGGCTGTGAAAGGCCACCGAGAGTTCAATCGCCGTTAGCATCATTCTTTCACTGTGGTCTGTCGTCCTTCTCTCCGCTGACTATGTGACCATGCCTCCCACCTTGATTATTCCTCCAGCTCCTACCTCGACTATCCCCACAGAACGATGACCGGAGCTATGAAGCAATGCGGCTGCAACAGCGCTATGATCGGGATCGATATCCCAAGATGTATCGACTGTCGTGAGTTTTGCGTCTCTCTATCTCTACGCCTCCATCAAAGCCCTCAGAAATAAACATGGAGCTGACTGGAGTGCTCAACCCTGGCTTGTAGAGAAGAAGGCCATGGAAGCTGAACAGCTCATGGTTCAAGCTGCTGAGCTTCAGGCAACCGCTCAGCATATCCTCGAGGAAGTCAGGGAGACGGATGCCAAAGCCGTTGTTATCAGTCCGAGGTTGACATCGACCCTCACGACTACTACTACTTCTACTCTCCTCGACCACTAAGTGGATGGTCGTTTGGGGAGCATAGGATCCCTTTGGAGAAGACTCAGGCGTGACTGGCAGCGGCAGCGATGGTGGAGCTGTATGGGTTGACGGAGATAAATTGGCTGCCACGATATTGATGTACTGTACCTATGAATGGGTGTCCAACGTGGAAAACAAAACCTGAGCCAGTGAAGTGGCAAAGAGCGAAAGCATGAAGGGCAGATTACAGTTCATGCCATTCGCCACCAAGTGCCAGACAGTAGGTTGTGGTGTGTCGCAGGAGGCTTGGAGTCCGTACGCTTGCGTTCTGGACGGCTGCGACTAGTTGATGATTGCCAGCGCAGCCTGCATTGAGCCTCTCCGAAGACATGTCGGTCAAAGAAGACACGCCCCCGGGCGGGACACGCGACATTGTCTAGGTCTCGGGGGAGGATCTCCGGAGAGAAGGCTGGACCAGAAGGAATCTCTATATGTAGCAGCGGGTACAAGGACTATGCGCGGAAATGCACATCACCGACGTCATTGCAGACTTGCAGACGGCACAACGCATACCTTCACACAGCGTGGCCTGGCAGAAGCGTTCTTAGGAATCGTCTTCAGTTGAGTTCCGCCAAGCTTCTTGTCTCTGGTGGCGACTCTTTTCGCTTGGATAGCCTTAAAGGCATACTTAAGGGCAGATCTGAGGAAGACGTATGGTAAAATCCAGCCATTGATCCCAGAATTGTACAGCTTGTTCAATAAGGTGAGCTTCAGACCTCTTGACAGGTAGGTCGTCAGTCTCTTGTCAGCCCTGCTGTCGTCGCTGATCATGCTACCGTCGCCAGGATGATCGACACTACTGGCCACTCGTAAGGGCTATGATTATGAATAGAAGTCCAACGGACCCACTGACCGACACTTTCAACACATCTTGGCAGACGGCTGGTCAACAACAACCACAACTGTGCTTGTGGTCGACCGATAATCCTTAGTGAGAAAACGAAATGTTCAAACTGCGGTGAGCCAATTCGTCTAGATATGCTACGGAATACGCAGTTCTGACACCGAATACAGAGGGACAGGAGGCAGAAGACAAACGAAAGGCCGAGGCTGCTCTAGCAGCAGCAATAAGAGCAGCGGAGCAGGCTGAAAGAAAACGTGACATAGAGAGAGACGCACTTTTGTACAAGTATAGGAGGTAGAGGTGTAAAGCAGGAGCTCGTCGAGCCGCCGCCTCTCCAAAAGTGGTGTGCTACGGTTGTCGTACATACTCGACAGACAGGTGCCAAGTATGTATAGGCGTCTGAAACCCAACCTGGAAATACCATCAAGAGAAATTTGCAGCCGCATGCGAGCAATTCAGTCGTGAATACTGAAAACTCACCCTGGCAGCGATACATCCCAAGACCAGCCGGCCGAAACCCTACGGCATCTTTCACTCCGGTGAGCTATATCACGGGTTGAGATCGCATAGACCTGCGGACCATGATTTCATAGGACCATGAACCCTCGGATCAATCAGGGGAATACACGAAGCTTGGCCACCCTGTTTTCACTCACGCAAGAAGACACACAGTACACACCTTCTGATTCCGACTGCAAGTAACCGGTGAAAAGCTGTGCCAAAGGGGATCCTTTATGGTCGTGTCAGAGGGTGCAATCAACCAGCATCCACCGCTCATCAAATTATACTCCTGAATGAGGTAATCTTCCTTGGTTGATCGAGGTGTGAGCCCCTCGGGCAGAAGCTCCGGGGAAGCACAGCGTGTATCTAGTTCTGTCTCCTCGAGGCGAGCTTCCGTCCCATTCCTTCTTCGGTGTCTCCGGATGCATCATGAGACAGCTATAAAGCCAGAGGTGGGTGAACGATGAAGAGGTGATAACAGAGCCAGCCGTTGCCTCACAACAATCCTTAAGCCTGATTCCTAGTACTTCAGTCTATCTTCAGGTGTGTTGACACAATAATCTCCGAAAGGTTGTAGAGATTGCTCACTCCCTGTCGTCATCCCAGAATGATCGATAAATTCGGTCACCTGTAAGGTCCACAAATGGTCTACCTTCCTTCTCAAACTGACTAACTGGCCAATCCCCCCTCAGGCGCTTTGTCAACTCTGTCGGTCGATGTGGGTGTGGAGGGAAACTCACTCACTCCGGTCGCCCCAGGTGCGACGACTGCAGTGAGCATACGTCCTCGTTGGGGTGTGATTGTTCACTATACTGACTTATATATCTTGTAGATGCACGTGCCGCGGAGGCGCAGAGACTTGCTGAAGCTGCAGCTGCAGCGGCAGCAGCTGCAGCCGCTGCTGAGGCAGCTGCCGAGCAAGCTCGGCGGGAAGTAGCAGAGAGGGACGCCAACACCGCCAGCTACCCGAGGTGATTACGCCCAGTCTTGTCGCCTCTCTTTATGCGCGACGCCTACCTGTTTCTCTATTGAAACAGCGATTGCTACTTTATGAAGACGGGAATGCTGCTCTGTAGAAAGACGTTTGTATGCCTGCGGTGGAGATGTATGCGACGGATGAGCCAATTTGAGTACTGTGGCCGCGCCACGAACAAGAGCAAGCAAGCTGAAACACCAAACTCGCGTTAAGAAGCCACGGAGTTGTGTGTGTGTGTGTACGTGTGCGCAAGTGTACTCTGGATTGCAACGCTTCTTACAGACGATTATTCCGTCTCTCCCCTCTATCAGTCCATGACTATATTCATCATAGCAACATGCCCAGGTATCAATGCAGCTACCATGGATGTTCAGCCAAATCCGTATACGGGAATGGAGATTGTCAAGTTTGTGGTCTGCACCTGTGCAAGCAACATCTCGTTGAACCTTACCATCACTGCGACTCGCTATCAGTAAGTGGATCCTACTTCAATGTTAGGCAGTCTACTGAAGATTGTCGTCCTTGACTCAGGAAGGCAAATCGGCTGGGCTGTACCTAGAACTTATGCAGAAAGATGTGAGTCAAGCAGAGCTGCCCCTTCTGACATTTCACAGTTGGAGAAAATTCTATCTCTGATTCGAAGCCAGGAAGCCACCATTCGTACAGCGGCGTCCGCTTTACGTCCTGGACACGTTTGTACTCTGGACATACCACACGACTCCGATAAAAACATTATAATGGGAGACTTCAATATCCACATACCTATCACGTTTGATGATGGGATCATATGGCTGGCTCGCATCAGGCAAATGTGTGTTTATTGCGACTCCAGAAGGCACAGAGAGCTCATAATGAAGAGTGAGAGAGAGACCATGAGCGTGTTGAGATCAGTGAATGAAAGTCTGGTTCCTCAGACCTGGCCTCCCTCACGGGATAAGCCCACTGGTGACAGCGGAGTCAGCGACGAAGGTAAGCTATATCGATTCTTCCGTTATTAAGACTTGGATAGCCAGCTTATGATCACGCTTGTCAGATGGCGGTCTCCAGTATTATTTTATCCAACGTGTACATGGAACTCCAGGAAGGTGCCCTCTTACTTCGGGCAAAGGGTCTGCGAAGATGTCGACCAGCCATATTCAAAACGCCATAAAAGATTACGCAGCCTTCTCTATCAAGCTTTCGCAGCTCACGTTCAAGAGTATGGGAAGCCTCTTCCCAGATTCGTCTGGGTCTGGAACGGTCGTCGGTCCTCATCTCAGCCGAGCAGTCGACCTCGACGAGCAACCTTACTATCTTGGTCCCTTTAGAAGTCCCTCCGAGAAGTACCTCTCTTTCATCAACCACATCCTGGGTCAAATCGAACGAGCGGAACGGTTTGTCCAGAATCCTCTGGAAGCTTATCTCCTTCACCTCTTCATGAAAGAAAAGATCATGGGCTGTACAGGGCTGAACGAAACGCCCAATGAGTTCTTCATCAAGCACGGCGAAGACAAAGGAAATCATTTCATGATTGGTGAGGAAGGACATCTGACGGGCATCATTGACTGGGAGTAGTGAGTAACGGGTGGTTGTCGAGGGCGATTCAGCTAATAAAGCCAATCTATACATACAGTGCTTATACCGCTGATCAGAGTGAAGCGTTCGCTGCCCCACCCGCACTGTTAGACTTCGACGACGGATATGAGACCTCCAACAGTCCAACTCTAGAGGAAGAATTCCTAGCAATCACCTACGAGTCCTTGCACAGACCTGATCTCGCTCGATGTGTTCGCAGTCCTATGGCCAAAATCCACCAAAGACTATCCTGGTCAATAGGAAAAGCACTTGGGTCTGCCCTAATCGAGGTGGACCTTAAGGACATAGGCGTCCTTCGTCTGGCTTTTGAAGATGAGGCGGCGGGGGTGGAAGTTAGTGGTGCTAACAAGCTTGGAGATGAGCTTGGGACGAATGAGGAGTGGGTAGAAACAATGAAGTTAAGATACGCAGAAGACGAGGGACTGAAGAAGGTCCTAGCCTGGATGGAGGAGGATAAAAAGGTATGACGAAGGAGTTGAGCAAAGCTCGGACAACTCATGAATGAGTGATGAGTGACTCTCTCTTCACCGGTGGGCTTCTTTGTAGAGATCATGGGCCATATGTGGCAAAGATACTATTGATCAGTGATGGATATGTGGTAGTGCCACTCTGAAGGCACGCTCTCACTTTCATGCTTGCAAGAAACCTGCAGGCAAAGAAGCAAGTGCTCCCCAGAGGACATTGCCAGCATCAATGTTTGCAAACTATATTATCGGTTGTCATATACTCAAAGTTCATTTCAACCTTCAGATACTCATATACTGCCATCGACCTTATGTCTTCCTATCTTTGCCAAATTCAAGATTGTGGAACGAGGTCGGTCGTTGGGGAGGGCGATTGCCCGTTTTGCCGCTTGCGACTGTGTAAGGACCACTTGCTTCACCCCCAACATTCATGCCGTTTCGTACCTGTGAGTCTTTGACAGCCAGTGCAAGTGGTGCTCATGAAAGGCTCGCGCTCCATATCAGTTCGAAGATCGTTACATTTTCGCCAAGGACTGCAAAAAGAAAGCTGTACGCTATTCAGCTTCTCTATACGTGGACGATGGTAGTGTGCTGATTGCGACAAGCTCCAAGTTCTTCTGTCCAGGATTCGACAGAATCAGCTTCCATCATCTCAGACGCTGAGATACTTCGTCCTGGGCACCAATGCTCACTAAAAATTCCCGAAGACTCGGATAATCACATCATGATGGGGTCGCACAATCTTCACATTCCCCTTGACTTTGATGATGAAGTTCAATGGCTGGTGCGAGTGCGCCAGCCCCATTCCTTCTCGCGGCCCTGGGAGATTAGAGAGGTCTTCATGAGTAGTGATAGAGAGACGATGAGGGTCTTGAGGACCGTGGAAGAGAAACTCATCCCCAGGTCATGGTTGTCCCCAACAAAGGGCATCAGAGTAGACAGTGGTAACCTGATTTATGGGGACAATTGCAATGGTGGGTCGCTACCCCATGTTCAAGGTTTAGAGGAAGTTGACCCATTTGTCAGCAGAGAGCGAAAGTCTCAACTACTATTTCGTGGAGCGGTTGCCCGGAAAGCCCGCAAAGTGGCCCCTATCTACCAGTTCAGCTTCTGATGACGAGCTCGTGAAGGTCAGAAACACCTTGACCGATTACGCCAAATTCATCGTCAAGCTTTCAAGTCTCACATTCGACTCCATAGGGAGCCTTTTCCCCAGTCCACATTCCTCGACGAGCGTCGTGGGTCCCCTCACAAGCTTGGAGGTCGAACTACCCACACCTCCCTACTTCCTGGGTCCTTTCCGTTCGGCGGGCGAGAGGTATCTCGCATTCATAGACCACATTCTTGGTCAGATTGAACGATCCGAGCGAAATGTAGTGAATACACTCGATGCCTATTTCATTCATCGTGAAGCACAGGAAATGGTCTTAAACTGCAAAACGCTGATGGAACCGGAGAACAAGTGTTACATCAAACATGCGGGGGAAAAAGGAGACCATATTCTCATAGATGATGATGGCCACATCACCGCTATTCTTGATTGGGATTGGTGAGAACCGCCTTCATTATCTATGTGGCCAGAAAAATTTCTACTGACTGTCGAATTGTTTCCCTTTCAGGGCATATGCAACTACCAAAGCTGAAGCTTTCGCTGGACCTCTCGCTGTCCTTTCAGTGGACCAATTCTTAGCATCCAATTCTCCAACGACTGACGAAGAATTCCTGGCGACGACATACGAATTGCTCGGTTATCCCGATCTGGCCGACTGCGTTCGAAGTCCCCTCGCAAAGATCCACCAGCGCCTCGTTTTCTGCTTTATTGGCAGTTTACAGTTCTATTTGAAAGAATTGACGTTGCTCAGACTAGCATTTGAAGAAGAGGCCGCAGGAGAGAAGATTAGCGGGGTAAGATCGAGTGATGGTCTGACTCCGGGGTGGGATGAGTGGCGGGAGATGATGAAGGTGAAATACGCGGAAGATGAGGGATTCAAACGGCTCGCAGCACGGATGGAGGCTGATAAGAACAAACGAGAAGAGGATGACTTAAAGGTAGAAACGCTAGCTTTGGGACCGACGCACCCGTGGGAAGAACTAAAGCAGCTGTCGGAGACGAGAATCCAGACCCAAGCTGCCTTGCTGGAGAAAAATAGGGCATTGCTAGAGAAAAGTTTAGCATTGCTAGCGCAAAGCGGACCGGTATCACTACGCCAGGGCGGAGAACAACGGGAAGTAGGCGGCGACGTAAACGACGATACAGACAAAGTCAACAGCTCATCGATATCGTGATCGATATACGATTGCTCCGCATCAATAGGGAGTGACGATCCGGACGATGCGAATCACGATAGAGTGGACGAGATGGACTGAGGAGGATTTGAGCATTGTTGTCTGGGAGGGCAACGATACAGTTTGAAAGTGGTACTGAGACCATGGATTTGACATGACCAGAGGTAAGGTTGTGATCGTATATATCGAGCTCTTTCGAGCAAGCACATGTTCGGTGTACTGTAGAGTATGTACAAGGATTGGGCGCGTGGTGGTAGTGACGGTCGACCCGTCAGGGAGAGCGATACATGAGATTCTAGCAGGTGTCAGGAGAGATAACGATATCTGCGTGGCGCGAGGGATGACAAGGTGAAAGTCTGTACATAGTCAGGTCAATCAGAATATGAGATCACATACCATTTGTTCCACGCCTCTCAGCATCTTCAGCGGGGATATAGCTTGTGCTTATGCATACAAAGAACTAGAATAATACGAGAAGGAAAAGATCTATAGCGGTTCTATGCAGGGTATATATACAACGCCTCCCCTATCTTCACACCTTCCTCCCACCCTATCTATTCGTGTATTTACAAGAATTCCAGGCGAGCCCTAGAGAAATAAGACTAAAGAGCAGGGTACGCCGCTCGCATACGGCTAGACCCTCTTCCCCTCCTCCATCCTATCCGGCGACGTGGAAACCCTCCCGGCCCCCACACCTGCCCAACTGAATCTCGAGCTCCCGCGTCTCCCCCTAGCACTATGCGTTGTGGTTGCGGTCGCCCGCCCAACGTTGTTTGCAGCTGCTTGCATTCGTCGGTCATGTTCTGCCGGTGTTTCCTCACGCGGGTCGACACCCGGGACATGAATTGATGAGGATCTTCGATCGATCGTCTTCTGGCGGTCTATCCTGGCGTACTCAGTTGGAAGGAGGATGGCTCGGTCAATAGCTATGGGCAGGCCACGATGGCGCCCTCTGAGCATTACGCATATTATCTATGCATGAGTCAGCAGATGATGGATGCGAGAAAGGGGGGACATACCACGAGCTTCGATAGAGTACTAAACGACCCCGAGAGGGAGTAATTAGCGCCTGGAATCCCAAGGGATAGCCCAATTGTCGAATAAGCTGAAGTGCATTCAAATATGATGGCGAAAATGGTGAAGTAGCTATAGTTGTTGGGATCGATAAGCTTGCCCCGTTCGGCGATGCAGATGATGAGTCCAGCAAGGGCAAGGGGCCAGATATCGAACGCGAGCTGTAATGGGTTAGCTTTGCAAGGGACCGGGCATAATAAACCTGCCTGTTTTCTGACATGCCACGCGAGGTATTTTCTGAATCACGAAACAGACGAGTGTTAGAATGCATTCAACTGCCGTGGTAATCAGGACTCACGAGAAGACCTCCCTGCGTGGCCCGTGAAAAGTGGGTTCGAGGCCCGAATGATATTCGGCGTTTCTCTCCTCGTTGTAAACACCCAGAGCTGTTCGTCGAGTGAGCACAAAGACCAGGTAACTCAATGAATCAGGACGGCTTCAGGACTTACCTTTCTCCTCATACACATTCGTCGCTCGAACTGCCATGGCCACAGCTGGTAGACAGATGAGTAGACATCCCGAACAGATAAGTATATAGACTGGAAAACGGGGAATCAACTTACGATAGATAGCAACATACATCAGAAGCTGAGATACGGGTTAGCTGATTCAGGCTAGGAAGCAAGTAAGGACCCACAACCCAAAGAAATCTGGGGTTGATGGAGTCAGCGACTGACCAACTAGGAAGAAAAACACATACAGCAAAGCCGGAGCCATATCGGTAATCGGCACTACTCCAAACCCTGCAGCCCGAACACTCAAACTCTGCAGGAGCCCATCGGAGAATCTCTGCCAGCCAGGTAAAGAGTCGTAGAAATCAAGACCAATGTTCAAAATCAGGAAGCCGCCCATTTCGATAACTCTGCCGATCGACAGAAGAAGTAAGCGCCCGATGCTAGACAAGATGTCTAGAAGTATGGCGTAGACGTGCCGGACTTACGTGAAGGCTATAAAAGTGATTACGAGGTACCAAGTCTGGTGAGAGGGGAATAGGTATAAGAAGCACCTGAGTCGACAACGTCAGTACTGCCATTGTGTATCTGAGCCACAACAAATCTTGTGCGGAATTGAGATAGCATTACAGATGATCCAGCCGTCGCATTGCGTCGGCTATAAGTCTTATAAGGCTGATTGATGGAGAGGAGGTGGAAATGATCGTGCTAAGGTGGATCACACTCACCGCCTAGGATGATCTAACAAGAAATGTAGCGTCTCATTGATTGGTCCTTGCTTGAAGATCTTCGTCCCAGACCATATAAGGAACCGAAGAACGATTGGCAAGGCATGATTCCCGGCTAGCATTACGAAGTCAAGCGAGTAGAGGTAAAGATAGCAATTCGCAAACGGGAGTAGACTCGAGTCTATCAAACTGTTACAAACATCAGCTTCGTCTTCTCCTGTACCCCCTCGCAAATGTAACAAGTACATGCGGAGAAATCCCAATTTCGTTGACCCGGTGCGCAATTTTCGGAAAGCCAATATTGATTCGATCTCTCACTTGGTCAATAACTGAGATTAGGCTTACCTCAATCCAGCGCCCGTGTAAGAAGCCACCGTCTGGATAAGCACAGCCCAATATTTATTGACCGTTCCCGCTTGATTTCCCGGAGCCGATACGAAAGCCGAATCCCAAAACGAAACTTGACTGAAGTAGATGGCACTGACCGCGTAAGGTACCATGTTGAACAGAATGATGTACTATTATTCCGTCACAGTCAGCGCGTAGACTATCGCAACAACGTCTGAGAGATGAGACAGAAATCCTCACAGAAGAGACCAAATATCCCAGTAATCTCAGAGCACGATACTCAACACCACCCAATTGCTCCAACGTCTCGTCATCCAGCTCTTCAGTGAAGAATCGACTGTTTCGACCAATGACCAAATGGTTCAGACTTTCCGGCAACCACTTAGCTGCTTTCGTTTTAATCGACTCCCCAAAACTGTCCTCCTTTTCCAGTTCGTGATAGTCCCCGCGGTCGGCGATCGAGTGATTCTTCTCACTGTGAACCAGCGTCATTGTCCTTTCCATTCTTCCTAGCCTATTTCTTAGATTCGCACGGGTGGTTGCCGGAAGCAAATCAGATAGCAGTTCAATGGGGCCTGGGAGTCCACCGAATCCAGTGTGCATCGCTTGAGTCGGTGAGGGGAGATGACGATCTGTGGGAATCTGCATTGTAGGAGCTTCGAATAATGATATTCGACGACTTCGATGTGGGGAAAAGTGGGGAGGAGGGGGGACAACATCCCCCTCTTCGCTCTCGACCTCGTCTTGACCGTCGACACTGGGTGGCCGACTCTTTGGCAATGGCATCGTGGGAGCAGTGAAAAGTGTTAGATCATTTCGAGTGGGTCGAGTCTGATTGGCGTCCATACTGAGTGCTCGACTTTTGGCTCGAACGGCTTGACGAGCATTGAACATGACCACAGGGGTTACAGGTGGGATAACTTGGACCACTCGCTCCGACGAGCGAGGGGTGTCGATGGGCAAGCGATGAAGACGTGTGGCAGGGGAACTGCCGACCATACTGTCCCCGTCTGGATTCTGCAGAATCCCAGAAGGCTTTCCTGAGAGACCTGAGAGTGAACCGAATCGTCTCTCGGTAGGCGACGTGCTTTCCTCGGGAGCCGGAGAGAAAGCTGGCTGAGACACGAGATTCGAAGCACTACTGGGTACACCGAAATTGGCAGAGCCTGATTCCTGGCTCTGACTATGATCGGAATCCGCATTACTCGGGGGAGCTGCCGGGTCAGTTTCTATCTCCCGTTCCTCGACGTTCGGAAGTCTCCTAGTCATCGTAGATAATGGGGAGCGATTGCCAACTCCCGGTCTCTCATCCGCGTAATCATCCACGGGTCTCGCGTTGAGAGGTCCCGAAATGATTGCTCCCCGTTTGAAGACCTTGCGCGGTTTGGGTCGTTCCTCGTCCTCCTTGTCTCGCTTGGTAGGATTCAGAGTGAATGCGCGGAAGATGTTGTTACTGGGTAAAACGGTGGTCTTGGTCCGCCGAAATTGATCGCTTTTGAGCAGTTCCTCGCAGTGGGTTCGGAAGAAATGCTTTCGTACTAGGACCATGGTCAAGGAGACTACTGAATAGTCCCCGAGGATCATTAAGATAAGGAGGAGGAACTGCTGGAATGGATGGGTTGCGGATATGCTGTGCCATGCAGGTGGAGAAGCAGATGGTCAGCTGGTTTGCAGCACCACAGTATAGAATGTCAAGACGCACTTGATAGTGACAAGACCTGTGACACTGTAGTCGGGGAGCACATTCATTAGCATGGTACGGTATGAAGAGTCTCGGTGAGGAGGGAGACGGTGTGACAGAGGAGGCTCGCAGGATCTTGACAAAAACCCACGTCATGGCGGAATAGCATGAGAAGAGCGAGTCCACAAAATCAACATGCTGATACCCAACGCCCTGGGCATCATGAGCGTTCCCCGTCGAGTTCCCATTAGCCGCATAGAAGAAGCACGCGAAGATGATAGGCGTGAGGGTGAAGAAGAGGAGATGGATGCGGAAGAAGTTGAAATGCTGAGCTATCGATTCGGGGACTCGGAGTTGCATTGTTCAGGGTGGGGACTGCGACATGCCTGGAGTGGTGTTGGTACGTTGGTACTATTTGTGTATGTCCATGGTGGATATTGAAAAGGGAAAGGGTGGGGGCAATGGACGGTATGGCGGGGGATGGTGAACGTGTGATGGATGGTGATGCCCGGTGAGAAGGGGGTGTTGCTCGTCATCGAACACCGAAACAGGCACACCCACAATCCCACCAGGCACACCGTCCATTTGGTTTCGTGTGTTCCCTTTCCTTTCCTTTCCCTTTTTTGTTTCTCTTTCAATCAGTAGGGTTTCTCAGTATGCACAAAGATTAACTCATATCAACAAAGAGTACTAGAGGCAGTTAATGCCCATATGCACATGTTGGCGAAGGAAAAGTGCGAAGTGAGTACCGCCGGCTATGGCTGGTGAGGCCGATCACTCCTTGAAACGCAGTGTCCGTCTCACTCGCAATTACTTGGCGCCTTTCCCATCTCCCAATTTATCACGCCAAGACAGTCGGGGGTCAACACGTTTCTGAATTGGTCTGTGAAACCACATGAAATGCTCCGCTTTCTTGATGCGGTTCCTCCCGAAGGTTACGATCAGTGGATAGACGCTGATGCCCTCCGGTTTCGTCAACGGAAATGCTGATTGACAACAAGACATTATCAGGTCGAAAGTCTTCTGTGCCATACATTATCTCAATCGAACGTGAAGGATGCATGATGTTCACATTGTCATCGCTGCCTGCCTGGCCATCAGTCATTGCGATCCAGCCGAGATCCAGCCGAGCCAGGCTGTTGATCCCAACAACAACAACAAACCACGATCTGATCGAACGGCGCTGATCTTAATACAGAACTGCACAAGTCAAGTATGAAAGTCCATGCACCCGCGGCCGATATATACACCACGGCACAGCTGGAATTGTAAACAAGCGCCAATAAGGCCCACCTAACATAGCAAGTTGCGTGAAATCATATGGACGTATCCGAAATGGAACCTAAACCAAAATCCTGTATCTACTATAGCTCGTCTCCCTCTGCTGTACCTCCTCTCCCTCTACTGTACTACCTCCCTCCACTGGGCCACCTCTCTCCCCCTTCAGGCTTAGGCCACAGGTCTGCCCAGGCTCACCGGGCTAGCGGCGTCCCCACCTGCTGGCTGCTGCTCACCCTCAGCAGCGGGCACCTTGTGAGAGTGTCTGCTACTGCTCCTCCTCCTCCACCTAGGATGGTCGGGTTTAGCCTTGGCATAATCGAACTTCTCATGAAGCTCCGCCAGCTTCAGTCTCTCATCATCTTCCAGGTCCACCTCGTCCCTATCGGCCAGGGCCTCATACATCGTCCACTCATGGTGATCCTCCTCGTTGACGTTCCCAGGTACAGCGGCCTTACCGCCGACCCCACCAGTCTGTTCCGCTGGCTGGACACCCGCTGTCCCTGGAACTTCACCACCGACCTTCTTCTCTTCCTCATCCACAGTTTTAGGCTTAGACTGCGCCATGCGAGCAGCCATGATGGCCGCCATTTGACGTTCGGCGTCGGCTGCGTATTTGCATCGCGCTCGAATGCCTTTTCCGTATTTGTAGAAAACGATCGTAGCAGGGACACATGCTGCGGCTAAGAAACCTGGGAGAGCCGCCGCCCAGTGAATACCCAGCGCAGTGTACATGTATCCCGTGAATAGCGGGAAGGCCGCGCCAAACAAACTTCGTAGAACAGAGTTTGCAGCGAGCACAGACGCAGCGTAGATGGTGTATGTGTCGATAAGGTACCCTAGGACTGCCAGGAAGAGAACGACCATCCCGCATCCGAAGGGCGCGCCGAAAATTATCGGGGCGATCCAGTGAATATTGGGACCGTCGGTTGCAGCAAATCCACCGAGGCCAATGACGAGTAAAACACCGCCCCAGATAGCGGGTGGCAGTCGATCTTCAGGTTCAGCTCTCCCGCCCTTCTTCTTCGCGATGCGAATATAGTCTGGATTGATATAGGTGACCGAGAGGAGGACCGCGATGAGAACTCCAACGAGGACTCCCAAGAAAGCTAGACCACCTACACCGGTATTCCACCCTCGATATTCCTGGAAGACGATAGGGTACGCCGAGAAACTGAGATACAGCGTTCCATAGATGATAGCGACATAGATGGTAAGAATCAAGACGATTGGTTCGAGGAACAAAAATTTCCATGGTCGAATGAGAGCCGATTTGAAGAGTACCTGCAATTCCAACTTCTTCTTTGCGTCCGCTCGGAACCTGTAAACCCTTCCAGTAGCATTGGATAATTTGGCAGCTCGTTGACGAAGCAATGTCGGAGCATAGGTCTCAGGTGTGGTAAAGATGAGAATGAGACTGAGAACACCACAAAAGATGGCGAGGTATCCCTCAATCCATCGCCAACCTGCTTTGAGACCTAAAAATCCGCCAGAAATCGGACCAAGCGCAGGACCGAGGAAAGGGGCGGATGCGAAGAGAGCCATACCGAGACCTCGCTGGTTGGCGTCCAGGACGTCTGAGATAACTCCACCAGCGTTGGCGAGGGGTGAGGAACCGAAGAGTCCGGCAAGGAATCGGAAGACTAGAACGGAGGCCATATTCTGGGATGCACATGTCAAGGCGGTCCACAGGGTGAGGAAGCAGTACGAGATGATAAAGATGATCCGACGACCGTAGACCTCGGAAAGAGGTGCCCAGAAACTGTGAAAAGTTGTCAGTGTCTCTCTCAAAAATCTCAAAGTAAAAGATGGACGCACAGAGGACCAAAAGCGAAACCAAGAACAAACAACGCTATGAATTCAATACTTCGTTAGTACCTATCAAAAAGTAAGACCTGCGCAGACTCAAGAAGCACGTCAAACTGCTCTGGTATCTAAGCACAAACAGAGATATAAACTCACAAACTCCAGCAGTCGCCAGCTCGGCACTAGCCCCGAAATCCCGTATAAGATCCTCAATACCTCCGGAATACGCGGAACTACTGAGAGCGACAGCAAGCGTAACCACCGAGACCGCCACGATCGTAGTCCACTTATAAGCCGTACCCCATCGCTGAGGATCCTCGGGATCGTTAGGAATCCAGTCAACGATCCATGGATCCTCCTCCGTCCCGCTACCTTGATACTTGTGATTGAGGATGTGCTCAAAGGGGGTGACGTTAAGCTGCCATGGCTTCTTGCGGATCGTGTAGGAATCTATCGGCTTTTCCGGGGTGGGCGGGTATTTGGAGGGCTGGTCTACGGCAATCGTAGATGTTGTTGACATCTGTGAGGTGTGGTGGATTAGCGATGCTGGTCGTGAAAAGCGAGCGTGGAAATAGTCTAAAGGACAACCAAATATACACTTACTTTGACGAGGTGTAGTTATACCGCACACGATCAACTATAATAAACAACCGCGTCCGAGCGAGATGTCTTCCACTATTTAATAGTAGGGCAAGAGACCGCCGTCTTCACTGCGCAAATATCGTAGAACAACCTGATGCGTGCCCGCAGTGATTTTATAATGCAGGATCTGATCTCCGTTACTGAAGGGAATGGGGTATGGATCGTATGTGAATGGCTGACGGCTCTTCAGTTTAGTTGGTTACTCCCTCGGGCATGCTAACGCCTCGGACTGGCAGCATCTCGTATTCTAATGTGTGTCAGCAGCAACGGCCGCCGTAAACAAACCCGAGGAGCTACCGGGCTTATCCGGCGGGTGTTTATTGGGTCCTGGCTCCTCGGGCCGTTGCCAGAGATGCGCCGTCGGTCTAGTGCAGATCCTAAGCTAAGCAGTCGGAGGCAAGCGAGCGGTGGAGTCCCCCCCTCTCTCTGGCAGCTCGCGTCTCCATCATAAACCTTTGTACCTTCAGGCCCCGACCCTCCACCTCCAACCCCGATGCACTTCAATCAAACACCTTAAATGCCGTAAATTGCGCTCCCATCACCGGGCCCGACGGCCTGAACGGCATCCTGTCACCCTTCCACCTGCACCAGCAGCATGCACGCCGGAAAAAACGCACACTACAGTCGCGCGGTGCATTACACTTCCACCTCCATATACAACATGAATGTCTAACAAAAACCTCTTAAATGTACTACCACGCCTCCGCACCTACGTCCCCGGAATCAGCCAAATTGAACTGGTAGTTCCCGTTAGATGTCGTGCCAGACGGCAAGAACATGTTTGCGAGTCTGATAGAGCGTGTCAGCATGAATTCTAGCTGTCTTTACATGAGACAGCTTTGGTCAGGCAGTCGTTATAGGAGCCTGCGATTTGACCCGCTCTATTGAAATACGAGAAAACTCACTCTAAAGGAAGGAAGAGTGAATCAGAGCCGTCGATGGGTAGTCCCAAATCCGTGACATTCTGCAGAGTTATATTATCAGCGTCGCCTTACCCCTCCACGCAAAATCAGACTCCACGTAAAGAGACCCACCCCGTCCCGTAGCCAATCCGGTAGATTGCCTGGACTGAATTCCTCAGGCCATGTGAATCCCTCCAACTCCTCTCCGCCCTGATACCATTGTCCCAAATTCTCCGTCCCCGTCCCATTCCCATTCCCGTTCCCAGTCTCGCCGAAGACCGCATCGCCAGATCCCAAATTTGGCGGAAGACTTAGAAGAGATTGTAAACCCCCATCCAGCTCTCCTGTACCACCTGGGACTGTGGGTAAGGTAGTGAGACCGTTGGGAGGGAAAGTGCCGGACATGCGAGGTGTTCCCGGCATGGTAGAGATTGTGCCTGTCTTCCGACGGAAGTTGGACAGCATGAGACGAAGGGTTAGGGCATAGCGTTCTGCGAAGCATTCAGCGGAAAGGAGGTGGGCTAGTTCAGATACTTGGGAGATGAGGAAGGGGAGTGGGATCGATTGGGGGTAGATGATAGCGCTTAAGAACGATATCAGTAAATCGCTAGGATATTTGCACAATAGCAAAGCAATTGAGAAAACTCACATCTTCAGCAAGAAGACGGCAGCAAATGCTACGGAAACAAGTTGGTCGTGTGTAGCATCTACATCCCCAATAGAACAGCGTCAGCTCATCCAATTTCTAGTCAAGAAAACGACTTACACTTGAGATGACTTCTGAAATTCGGGGATCTCAGGAAAATCTCCAAACATCTCATAGCAGCATCCTTCGCCTGGAAAGCGAGTTCCCTCTGCTCGGATGGCAGCTAATTTTTCCGTCAGCCTCAAGTCATCTCTTGAAGGGACAGGAGCCTATCTCCACCCAGACGCACCTTGTCCCATTCACAGCCCCTCAAAGCCACACAGACGGTCCACAATTGTGCATAAACCAGCTCAGCCTCCAGGAGTTTCACAAGGACGCTATCATCCTCATATCGCTGTCTGTGGATTGCGTACCACTCCCGATACCAATCCTGGAGATCAGAGAACATCCGCTTCACAAATGAGATCGTCTGAGAATCCACTTTTCCGTGAAGAGGAGTGAGATGTTCGACTACTCGAACTAGGGAAGGTCAGGTCTGCATAGGTTGTATCTGTCTTGGAAGGTGATGAACTCACTGCGAAGATTGACGAGCTCCACCCCTGCTATTAGTCTCATATCGGTTTCTGAGGCCATAGGATGGGACCTGCACAGTCATTGTGAATCAGCTTTCAGTGATTGTCTGACACCTCCAGGATGCCCTCATGTGAACTCACAGTAGTATCCTTGCCTTCTTGACCGAGCCATCATCCCGAAGTAGCAGTGGCTTTCCAGTTCCCAGACTAATTCTAAGAGGTGATCAAGTCAGTTAGGATTCCCCCACCCGGCTATCCGAGCTCCGCAGAGCTCAGACCTACAGATGATCGTTCATATAGCAGTTCATCCATATTCTCGCGGACACGACTGACCGACCGTATCAGCGACACCGACCTTCTCTTGTTGGGAAACTGGCAACTCACCCAAATCGCGCTCTTCAGCGTCCGACCGCTCTTCCCCAGACTCAGCAAGTTTGTCAAGGGCCCGATGAATATTCAAATCAAGACCCATTCGCAATGCGTGACTATCGAGAGGCACGCAGGCGAGGGTTAGCAGATTGAGCCATCATGTCTCTTCCCAGCACAGCAGAGAAAGATAAAGAAAGACTCATCCACTCACCCACAGGGCAACCACCCGTTCTGACTCCAAACACTAAGGATCAACGTAGCCATGACGGCTTCTTTCCTGACGCACGGTCCGAAAAGGGTACTACGTGCGATACCCTGCGCTTCCTCGAGACATCTGTGGAAGGTGTTTCCCAATGGTCCATTTCCAGCTCGAATTTTGGCTGCAACGGCTAAAAGACCGTTGGTGGAGAAGGGAGTTCGCTCAATGAATGTCTCAAATGTGTCGTAGGTTTTGTCCCAGAGGGGTACGAAGTAGTGGCATCCTGTGAAGAAGCTAGATGAGGAGGACGATTGTGAGTCAGCTTCAGTCTTGCAATCGGGTCACGAAAGGATAGGACAGTCTGACAGAGGTCCAACAAAGCCACTCACATGTCCCACAAAGCTCTCGCCTCAGTCTCAGTCACCAAACCCTTGGTGACGACATCAGGAAAAGCGTTCCGGGGCGTAGGTTCCGGTTTACTCTTCTTCTTAACCCGTAAGTGGATACCTCGAGGATCAATCGTAACCCTCTTGCGCTTATTGCTCCTCCCTCTTTCTAGCATTTCACCATCCGCTTTGAGCTGAGAATCAACCTCCATCCTCGCCTCACCACCGGATTCGTCGCTCTCGGCCCCGCCGTCTCTGCCCTCTTTGCCGTCGAGGTCGTCGAGGGCATCTCCGACACCGCTGGCAACAGCTGTGGCTTGGTCGGCGGCGTTGGCTAGTGTTTGTAAGGCTTGGATTGGAGCTGTCAGTGAGCCTCTTGGTAAACCGGCGTCAGAGGCCACGGAATGAGGGGATGCAGAGCGGGACGAATGATGAGAATAGTTCGGTGAAGGCGGTGTAGACTCCAGGGGGATAATTCCGTAGGTTCCAAATCGATGATTCTGAAGCCTGGTCAGTTGACAATGCACTATCGAGACAAATAAGTATACATACAGGAGGTGCGAAACCGGGTAACTTGGGCCAAACTTTCTTCTCTGCCTCTTGGGATTTGACATGTTCCAACTCATCCCTCTTTCGTCCGCTCGCGATATTTTGCGGCGATTTAGGCGGTTCCCTTATATTCGGTGGAGGAAACATCGACCCCGATGCGCTCTGGCTCGCATTATTGTGCAAGTTATTCACCGAGTTCTGATTGAGCGAAGGGGACGATGAGGAGAAGGGGTTAGGGGGCGAGGCAGAGTTGTGAAAGATGTTCGGGATTGAGGGGTTAATCGTCCCATTATCGGAGTGAGGGAGGAAGGAGGGGATGGAGGTGGGCGTCGGAAGTGAGGGTGCTGATTGCGGCAGCATTGCAAGGATTTGATTGAGCTGTGGCTTGAGATTAGCGACGAACTATATACATCAAGACTGAGGTGAGGATAGCGTACAGCCGTATGAATCTGATTCTGTCCCTGTGCAAGACTTTCAACACTGCGTTCGAGATTGATGACTCGGCTACGCCGCGCCAGCATGTTAGTACTTCACACCTAAAGCAGCGTAGTCAAATAAAAACAACACTCACCCCTCAGCCTCTCCATTCCAACCTTCTCCAGCGCTCGCCATACTCGCAGCTCGCTGTCGGTTCTCCCGTTTATCCGTCGGCTTCTCAAATACACATGCGACGCCGTTAAGCAGACATCGCCGACAGGATTGATTGGTACCGGTAGGATCGCCTTCGCATCTGTTCTTCCCTTTACGACCTACGGAGATTCAGACACGAATTAGTTCCTTCTTCTGGCTAGAATATCAAAATTGACGGATGACCGGATCACGACTTCGGAACGGATGGTGGAGATGTTTTATGGGGAGGATCATGAGATGCCATAGCCCAACTCACATGCTGCGCAAGCTTTGCTTCCTCGTTTGGCAGTGGGTCCAGAAGATGGGAACACCGAGCCTTGTGGAGGCTGCTGAACCTGATTTGTACTATTCCCATTCCCATTGCCAAACCCTTGCTGTCCATTACCGTTCAGTCCGGTAGATGTCGACCCCAGACCAAAGTCGCCGTGTCTGGCATTTCTCGAGGATCCACCTCTCCCTGCAGCACCACTACCACCTCCTCCCGTTCCACCATATGAGTCATCCTTAAACCTTCCTCTCTCCCCACCATACCCATCTCCCCTATAAGTTCCCTCAAGACTCGACGTACTCCCATGACCACCGTACGCCGAGTCCTGGGGACTCTGAAGAATCCGATCGAGACCTTGTGTCGGTGTCTGCCCGTACGGTTGATTCGATGTCATGGAGTAGGACCTCGAATAGTTAGGCAGTCCAAGTGGAGAGGGGAGGGTGTTGGATCCACTACCAGGCGTTTGGGATGGGATAGAATGTGGAGACGGATTAGATTGCGGGGAGGCAGATGGTCGATGAGGCATGGTAGGGAGCGATGGGTTGGAGTAATCCCTCGACCGGAACAACGGGTCCATGATGAAGCGACAGAGTGCCTCGTGACTTGCGCCGTTCTTAATTTCTTTAGATTGTTTTTCCTCGGCAAGCGTTCGTTCGCTATAGGATGTAGTTATTCATGGAACAAAAAACGATGATGCAGATTGCTGATTAGGGTTGTAGGGAAGCTGTGCGATAGAGTTTCCTATGAGGACCACAAAGACACCATGCTGGATTAACCCCCCTCACCTTAGTTTCTCCGTCTGTGGCTCCCCCCATCTATTCCACCATTTACCATGGATGGGCTGGGCTGCGGCTGTCTCTCCCGACCAGCCGACTACCACGCACTTACTCCAGTCGGGGCGCGGGGCCAATACGGGGGACACCCCTTCTTTGGGCAATTTCGCCTTCACGCGGCAGCCGGCCCGGCTCCGCGCCGGACATTTTGCCCTGGGTGGCATGCTTGGCTTTGTGGCACTGTGGCTCCTCCACCTGTTAACGAGTCGTCTGCAGATTGGGCCATGTTCCATATACTTCATACCGTTCCGCAGGTCATAGCGTACTGATACAAAGTATCCTGCGTTGTCATTGGATACTGCGTTACAAGTAGATGTGAATCATCAGACGATGGCATCATCCGGAGATAATAGTGGAAGTCCGAGTATGAAGAGAGAAGAAAGGAGGAATAGGGTGATACAGATTGACAATCACCTCTTTTCACGACAAGGGGGTATACATAAAAGGATGAAAAGTAATGGTCGTCATGGTCAATGCTCGACTCAGGTCAATGAATAGCGGCCTCTTCACAATCATGTACCATTTCATGAATGCTCTACTCCAAGACATCTGTACACCTTCTCAAGCAAACGTATCTAGCCCCGTTCCACGTTAATCGACTACAATCCCTCTCAGTTGACAAATCAAGTCGCACGATGACCTGGGTTTTGTTCAAGAAACAGTCCTCAGTCGCGGTAAGTGCCACCTCAGACTTACGCTCTCCCTAGAAGGCCCATTCGATAACATACAGTGCATTACTGGGAGGACGACGTGGGAGGTAAGCTGATATCCCGGATTTATAGGGTAGCGACAAGCCTCAACCTCCACCGGGAGGAGGGGGTGGAGGAAAGTACTTTGGAAATCACAATCCGGGCGATTTTTCTCTCAGAGTGAGTCACTGGACGGTTGAGAGTCGTCCTACTGTATCCTGTTGCACGATGTTTGCCACCACCGAGAGACTTTCATGCTATCATTCTCTCGCAAAACGTCATGCAAGAGTAGCAAGTTGGATATATTACTGCAAGTTGACCCGTAATCCACAGAAAAAAGCATTGGACGTCAACAAGCCCCTCCCTCCGACCCCCCAAACTCGGGCTGTCAACTTCGGGCAAAACCCTCCGTAAGTCTGCTCATCGCTTTCACTTCACTCTGATTCTGTGGATCACTTCGAAAGTTATAGACTGATTGTGGGTAACTCACAGCGCTTGGGAGTTCTATCAGCATGCTCCCTGTGGCGATAACACTGCGAATACTAGGTACTGTTCACCTGCTTTCATTCCGCGGAGTATCCCAGGCCCGCCGCCTGGTTACTCATATCGATAGGTTGGTTTTCTTGTTTGTTTTATTGGAGAGGACAAATCAGAAGAGAGTCAAAGCTCTGTAGTCGTCTTTATAGTACTCTAATGTATGGTCAGAACACGATGGATCATTGTATCATACATACATGACAGAGCATAGAGCCTGAGAACCGTCCCGATGATGAAGCACTTGCCCGCTCGGTTGTCGCATTTTGCGGTGCACTTCTTGGCCTCTGGATATGCATACCGAACAGTTACGTCGTTATGAGATGAACAAGAAGAGCCTTTATAATACATCCTGACATTGTGGCGGCTGTAATAGCGACTCCATAGCGAACGCCACGAGACCAGACCGTTCGGAAGAGTGCGGAAAACCTCGTCAGCGAGGATCGTACATTTGCAGGCGTTTGATTCCACTAGATATCATCAAACTAGTGCATAATCAACACCAGCTTCATATAATCTTATAATATATCGCTACACTACAACTATAGCTCATCAACGGCTACAATCAGGATTTAGCTGGCTGCAAGTCATGGCATGTCAGATCGTTTTCTACCACAATCAAACGAGCTGGACTAACAATTAATTGACTGTTGAGCTTGCCCCTTGTCGTGCTGCAGATTTCCCGAGGTCTGTTGAGACTTATCACCCGTGATCGCGCCGACAATCGAGTCTTTCTTTCCCTCGATTCGATCGGCCGTACTGAAGGCACATTAGGTCAGTACTGCCAGATGAGGAGGCATGCAAAAGAGAGTCCACGGCAGACACGAAGATAAATGGGAAACGCAATGAAAGTGAGTCAGACGAGGAGCTGGACAATGAACAGGATCATGTCGACACGGGCGAAATGAATTGAACGAAGACGAATAGGAAGGTCGAGCGGAGGAACCAAGAGGAAAAGAAAGTTAAAGGACCCCGCTCTCAAGAGGCGATTCAATCAAGGGACTTAGGAACTCTGGCTCACCCTTCCACGTATCCTTGCGCTTTGGCCGCGGTGATTTCAGCCTCGCCTTCAGCGTGCTGTTTCTGGCCAGTGGTAGTGAAAGAAGAAGGCTCGGTGGACCCTCCAACAGCCTGGTAAGCTGCCTCGATACCGCTGCCAACCAGCTCTTTAGCGGATCCAAGGAGAGAGTTGATCTGGGAATGGGTAACATATCATCAGCGACTGTGGAGCGGGTGGCAAATGGTATGCAAGAGGGCGATAGGGATGGGGAGGGGGGTGGTGTGAGACAGGAGCAAGTAGGGGGGAAGGGAGGGAGGGGATGTGGCTCGCAGATAGTCGGGGGAGTGAAGGCGTGATAAGGAGATGAGATAGGGAGAGACTTACCTGTCCGTTGGTCTTGGATGGCTCGTTGGCGTTAGACATTGTGATACTGTTTAGGTAGTGATTTGAGTTGTGAAAGCTGCGAAGAAAGCGACAAGGATGAGTCAACGCTCGCCTAGGAGTAGCGGGATGCTAGTGTACAACAAGACTTGGAAGATGTAACAGGTACTCACTGGTAATCAAGTGGTGGTGAATGGAGTTCCTATGGTGATGAAAAAGAAGAATGCAAACGTGGAGTGGCTCTTTATATATCTATGGAGCTGCAAGCACGTAACCGCTGCCGCAGATTTTGACGTCACAGGAGTACAGAGGCTGCGCTCTGCGCTCCCAGGCACGGAATCAATCACCTGACATCATTGGGAATTCTGGTCCCGCTGACGAGACCACGTTGTTCGCTCGACGCGAGTTTCTTTAATTGCTTTCTCGCACCTGAGATGCCACTCTGATGCTACTGCAGCTGGCTGAAACACGCTCCTGCCTCATGAGCAATCGTCAAACGTCTACAATCTGAACCTAGCTAGATCGAACAGCAATTTACGCGTCAACATAACGATATTCTTCGTGATATCATGACATCACTGTTCAGCAATCCAGATCATGCAGCGCTCATAGCTCGAGCGGAAGATCTCGTCAAAGCGCACATGGCAAAGTGGGTGTGTCGCCTAGGGAGGCCTACAGCTACAGGCTGATTGTCCTCCCCGTACGCCGGCTGACGCTTTATGGCTGACTACTAGATACGATCCGTCACATGACTGGGCTCATGGTGAGTTAATGTTCGCCTGGCATTTTATGTGTACAGAGCTAAGTTTCTTCGGGATAGTCGAGCGTGTTCGAAATTTGGCAGTGGTGATTGCCAATAGCATGAAACCTTTACCGGATCTTATCGTTGTCGAGTTAGCTGCTCTGTTTCATGACATGGCAGATTGTGAGGCCAGCTACGGATCTTTCAAATCTCTTCACAGAGATCTAGCTAACAAAGCCAGCCAAGTACAGCGATACCTCCACCCTCCCCACCCTGCTCGATCCATTCTTCGGTGATCCCAGCATCTCCACCCACTTAACCCCTGCCCAAACTTCCCTTATCCTCCAAATAATCCCGTCAGTATCCTACACCACCGAAACCAAGCTCAGAGCTTCAGGAGCCTGGGGTCCGTGGCACGATACATGCAAAGAGCTGCATGCCGTGCAAGATGCTGATCGGCTTGATGCGATTGGGGCGATTGGGATTTTGAGAGTTGCGGCGTTCTCGGGTGCTAGGGGGAGGTTGTTGATGGATCGCATGAAGGGGAAGGATGGCCCGGACTCAGCTGAGGGTCATTTCTACGATAAGCTCTTGAGGGTTAGGGAGAGGATGAAGGTGAGACATCTCATGGATTATACTGGACCTGAGAGACTGCTTGCGCTGACCGATCACGTTAGACGGAGTTTGGCAAGACTGAGGCCGAGAGCCGACAGCAGACTGTGAGTGGTTGATGGGGTCGGCATGACGCGGGGCAGGATAGAATCCTATTGCGTCGACTGGCGTCGACTGACTTTTCATTTTAGATGCTTGCCTTCCTTGCGGACCTCAACAGGGAACGCAATTTGTGCAAGGCAGCTCCTTGATATCAACTTCGATAGTAGTCCACTATAATACTCGACATGGCCAAGGCCTCGAGCAGTCGAGGTGACATGCCTGCAACCGCAGCCGGTCTTAGTAGGCGTCAGAGTACTGTCGCCCTTAGCGTCAACTACAACGAGCGAGGACAGGACGGAAATCTCGTCACAGCGGGTGCGCAGAGGACAGATAATATATGATGCATCTACGTCTATGGCAACAACTCAGCAGCGACAATGTATCTGCAAACCCTATCAGCAAGAACTCTTCCAACAGAAGCAAGCCGAACGGCAGGACATGTTTGGGAACACTAACCCTTTATCTTTGACCACATTTCTGGTCTTCGATACGAGGGTGTACTGGTCGACAAGTGACTTATCAGCATCATACTCGACTCGGGTATACGATGATAGGATGGTGACAGGTCAAATGACAAGAACTCACGCCCAGGACCCATTTCACGTTGACACCGAGCTCCGCCTTTTGCTCATATTTAAGTCCGTCTTCCCGCAGAGGGATGAGGGTGTCCAAAGGCGAGGAAGATGGGGTTGGCTCAGGAGATGAAGAGGAGATAATGGATGTGAGTGGCTGTGCAAATTCTTGAAGTATGTTATGGAGGTCTGGGGATGGCAGGGGATCTGTGAAGGAGTTATCATCAGCTGACTGCTGCTATGAACAGATTTTGCAAGTGGAGCGGCACAGTCACGAATATTGGGGACATCCCCCTGGAAATTGAACGAAAGAGAAGTTGGTTCCCAACTCACCAGACCCCTCACCCCCTCCCCCAGCCCACAGCTCTATCTCCTGCTCCCTAGCATACCCACTATACTCGGCCGGCAACGAATGGCAATCCGGAGTATCCAAAGAATTAACCTTGGGTCCCCTGTCTTTCCCGAGATCATTCAACGTCCTCAAAAGCCCCAGAGGGAGATACAACGTCCCGAGCGTCCCTACATTTCCATGTCCCTTCCCACCACCGCCATAGATGAGTACGACCTTCTCCCAGATCTCCACAATCTCATCTTGGACCTCTCGCGGAACGTCCTCGCTCCCATTAGTCGTCTCCAGTCCCTCTGACCCACACCCAAAAAACTCGGATGCAGCAGTCTTCATCCCCCTGTAATCTACTCCTCGAAACCCGATGAGGAGGGTATCAATCCTCTGAATGCCTTTAACCTCTCCTAACAATTTCACTGCATCACTAATCCATCCGGACTTGGTGGTCGGACATCCAGATCCTACGAGATGGAGTTTCACGGTAGTCTCGAGATCGGAGACGGGATCGTCATCGGGTGATGCGGGGATATCGTGTTTCGTTAGTGTCTCCGGGTGAGGGAGGATGAGGGTAGAGGGAGAAGGGAGGTAGAGATGGGATGACGGTGTAGGATCTAGGGATTGGTGGAGTGTTCGATGGATTAGTGGAGGGACGAGGAGATTCGGTTTTCGAGGATGAGGGAATCGGAGAGGTAAAGGGGACAGAGTTGTAGTGAAGATAAGCAGACTGGTAGAGTTTGATGACATTTTGGAAAGCTATAACGTTGCCTGGATGGATGTTGGACGAACGATAGTGAGCCTTTGAAGGGATGGATAAAGTCCTATTATCGTTCGATCAAAGAGGTGGAGAGAGATCGATGACCTGCACAGAGAATACGCCCAAGCCCAGTCTAGCTTCTTCCGGTCCACACACTAGCCTACAGCCTGCAGCTGCTTGTGCCGTGCAGCTGCGCGGAGTCGATAGATCTTGCTTGCTGCGAGAAGCAATGGATGGATGGTTCTGTGTGGGTGGTATAATGTGTGGGGGATTGATGGGTGGATCAGGGAAATTGATTTGTCAGATTACAACAGACTCGCGTGCTTTTGCTTCCGGCCATTCCGGTCATTCTTCACCCGCTCCAGGCGACTGATTTCTTGGTTACTCGTCCCACTTAGGTCGTCCGATACATCCCACATCTCTACATGATCTACCGAACAAATATAGATATAGATGATACAAGAGATACATGTCTTCCAATTACCATGCAGAGTAAGAGTGCCAAGTTCCTCGTCCATTCCCGAATTACATAAAGTCATAACACAAGGTCATTGATCCAAGAAGCCCAAAAACAACAAAGCAAAGTAGATTCAATATTACCACCCGTTCCCATACTTATCGCTGCGGAGTCGGAGGATACCCCAAATCGACACTAGGCGATCCCCACTCCACTACTGGCATATCTCCAAATCTCGTATCCCTATATCGCTCCGTCCCCAGCATAGTCCGATGTCCAGGGGTAGCCATGACACTAGGGGATTGCGAAGGGTTCGGCAATCCATGGAGCGCTACGTCCATGTACTCCCCTGCTGGCGTCGAGGATGCTCGTGGCTTTCTTGGCGGGGTCATGTTTCCGGTCGACGTCGAGGGGGGATTGGGATTCGAGACCTCCCTTCGCTTCGCGTTTTTCGATCCTGCGGAGGACGGGAATGGAGTGTACGTAAAATCTGATCCCCCTATGGATGGCGACGGTGATAATTGGGGAGGCGTGACTGTTCCGGATAGAGCAGGGCCGAATAGAGGACCAGGACCACCCTCGGCTGCCGCATCAAGAGGTCCACTTAGGATGGCATCCTCCGCTCCCTCCCGGATAACAGTCAATTCAGCTGGGGGTTTGGCTATGCTGAACTTCGGAACATGGGGTCGAGCTCTGGGAGGTCGACCAGGAGTGAGCGAGGTAGAAGCTGTGGCAGCTTGTCGAGAGGTCCCTGCGGAAGGTGGATAGTCCGTTGTCGGACTAGTAGGCTCCGTCGGACGAGGTGTAGTGGGGAATAGAGGGAATGGGAGACTGTTATATCTCGATGACGAACCAGGGAGAGGAGGAGGATGTGCGAAGAAATCAGGGCCGAAAGCGGGGGTCTTCGAGTTGTCGGGCAAAACTCCCTGCTGGGATGGTGACGGTGTTCGAGGGGCAGACGGAGGGGGACGAGTCGTAGGCGCGTTATGCGGCAGTGGAGAACGTGGAGAACGGTCCACAATCTCGGGCGACGTTAATGTCGCAGCCTGAGTAGGGGAAGGAGTTTGAGGCTCAGCAGTCGCTGATTCAACCTCGGATGGAGCTTCGGAATCGGTTCCCGCCATGGCAACCAGCTTGGCAGACCCTTTGCTGTTCAACCGCGACCTCTTTTTCGGTGAGCCAGATGCAGTAGGTCCAGCCCTCTCACGAGCAGCCGGAGCGTCTGCAGGGTCTTGGCGAGACCGTTTTGCGGAGCGGGCCAGACGAGTAGGCGCCGCGACAGCAGCCGAGGACATCGTGGCCCCGATACTAGGCAATGAAGCGACAGCGGTCCGTCTAGTGGGGATCAGCATTGACCTGATGCATATTGAATTAGAGCTCACCCTTCGCTCTGGGAAGTTGAAGCGATCGGTTGAATTGGTCCAAAACGCTGCACAAAGGCGTTCTGGAATATCAATGTCAGCCTCGAGTACGTTAGGTCTACAGATCCCAAACTCACCTCCAACGCCGCAAATCTTTGTTCATACATTTCAGCCGTTTTCATCAATGTCTTCTCCAGTTCCTCCCCGATACTCGTCAATTTGCTTGCCCAGGAATCATCAAATGTCGTCATCCTATCATTCCAATCTGCCTCTCGCTGGCCAACGTAGGCTGTGATTTCATCCCTGGGCATTCCCGGTCTCCTCCGTAGTTTGTCAACCGTCTCCGCAAGAGCTTTCACCTCTCGACACAGAGCGGTGAATTGTGATAGAGGGACGCAATGAGCGTGCGAGGATACATGAGGAAGTGATGATGTTGAAGCGTGAGGAGTCTGTGTGGATGTCGAAGCGGTTGATGGAATTTGCGTAGGGGCCTTTGGAGCATCTGGCGTTGGAGGCTGGAGCACGATCGATGTTGGCGCTACAGGAAGGGGCGCCGCAGGTGTTGGCAGTGACGTGGGCAACGTCGAAGCTGGAGGTGCGGTTGGTGCAGGCTCTGATGGGACTTGTGAGTATACTGCTCAAGATCGGGAGTCTCTCTCAGTACTCACGAGTAGTGGGAAGCTCCTGTGTAGTCTCCACAACGGTCGCCGCTTCCTGAGGCCGACTACCCTCATGTAACGTAGCTGGACCAGCGGTGCCCGATCCACTAACATCCTTGCTCACAACCTCACTTCGACCAATTGTCGGAACCTTCCTCACATCCCCGACTCTCTTTCCAGGTATCGTAGATCGACCTGGTCTTTCCGGCTCGGCTTTCCGGACAAGTCTCGACCGAGGTCGAGCTATTGACTCAGAATTTGTGTTCCCAGGTTTGCTGAATGATGGAGACTCGAATAATGTGACGAGACCATTAAGGAGGATATCGGTTTTGGCGTTGGCGCCTTTAAGTCCGTGAACCTGTAGTGATGGGTAGGGGTATGTTTGAGATACAATAGGATTGATGGGGGATTTGTAGAGTTTTTGATGGGGATCCGGCAAAGTCAGGGAGCGGTGGCAACAACAACAACAATGACGATAAACGACCGATGGGGATGGTGAGAGAGACTCTCAGTCAGTATGTAGCTATGCGAGATGGTAGAGACGAATCATGGCTGAATGACGGACATCGTGGACATACCTTGTACAAGTTCTGTAGGTCTGCCCGCCGCAGACCTTCAAGTTCTCGACGGGTGAATGCCCTTGACGGTGGCATGGCGAAATAGATGCTAAGGTAGCAGTTCTTTGATCAAGATTGTTCGGCAGATTAGGTTGATCGTGAACGGTTTCGTTAGACGTAGATATATGACTCTGAAGCAAGAAATGGAGACGGATGGAATTGAAGTTCAGATGGTGGATGGATGTCAAGAAGCAACGAGGCAAGGAGACGCAAACAGTCCAAGAAGCAACAAAAATCGCCGCGTGTCATCATATTCGGGATCAAATTCACCGAGCAACCCAATCAGACCGACCGAGACGGACTTTTCCACTGCTGACGGTCATATATATACTCGTCTATATACATACAACATATCCGGTACCAGATGAAGACCTCGCTAATACAGAAGGCCCTTTATCCACCCAGTCCCTCTTCAGCCTTTCCTCCTTGAGCGATACCTACACTCGCGGGGGGTTTGAACTCTCCAAATCCGGCTGCCTCATACAGAAGGTCCGTACGAATGACCAGTTTCCCTCCTCCTGCTCCCACAGCACTTCCTTCATGCAATAGAGACCCCTGCGTGTCGCCATGAGCTAAGTATGGATAAATCAGTTCTGATCCAAGTAGTCGTATTGGGGTAATTCATATTGGGATATGAGAAAAGATATTAACTACTTACGGAAACATAGAACAGCTCCCTGTATAGGTCTGACTGAAGTAGCTTCCATTATACCCATTTCTTGCGACGGCAAGAAGAAGGTGGTGCAGCCCGTATCCTCTGGTATATCAGAGTTGAGGTATACGAGCAATGTATATCGAGACCACAACGGGTCATCAGGAGGCGAAGAGCTGTTGGATCCCTCTCAGTAAAAGTTGTCTCGGCATGGTAACAACCCACTCATGCAAATATTCCCCCGTTTCGGGATGAAGCCCGGCAGCAGGCCATGCTCCGTCAATATGAGGCTATAGTAGTGGGTCAACGACAATCGCACGAACCACTTTGAGGCTGAGGGTTCGCCAACTCACTCGATACAGCTGGTTCTCTGTGTACTGATACACTCTGAACCGAGCGTTGATACCTCGAACGTGACCGCCACCATTCCCATCTAAAGAAATTGGTGCATTTTGCGGCACGAACGGCACTATTTGGGAGTAGAAGTGATTCAAGAACTCCTTATCCGCTAGCCAAACAAAATTCCGAGCCAGTATCTATTCAGTCGTTAGCTTGCCACTTGTGAATTATGCTCATCCAAGTGCGACGCCGGCTTACAGATGTCTTCATCCTTGCTGATCCTTCAGCGGCTTCGTCCTGTTCAAACCCATTGGCATGAGCAGCTTGAACTATCTGCAAGCACTCTTCGGGTGTGAAGACGTCTAGGACAACAAATGCTCCAGGGACACCAGGCACATCAACCTTTGACGGTTGACGTGGGCGGGACGAAGAAGGAGTTAGAGTGATTGCGGAAGGTGACGACCCGTAGACTGTCGAGTCATATAGGTTTGGAGGTCGTCGAAGGGGTCCAGGGACGTGATGAACAGGTCGGAAATTGGGATACGGCCGTGGTACTGAGCCTTGTCCTGATTCAAAAGAGTCCGATTTTAGCATGAATCAGTATCACATCAGACTGGCAGCAATGAACTCACCATGAAGGATGTTTTTCTGCATCATATCCCATATCGCAATCTCTCCATTTACGCCTTCCCTAGCCTTCCAAGGCTGTTTCAGCCGCACAACCTCTTTCCCATGTCCACCTCTCTCTCTCCTCCGCAGTTCGTGCTGCTTCGTCGCTTCGTCCACCTCCCCCATCCGAGCAATTCTCAGAATCATGTCCAAACATTTGAAGGCCTCTGCATCGCCCGGCGTTCCATCCGCTTGCGAAGTCGCATCACATTCTCGGACCCAACGTTGCAATGCCCCGAGCTTAGGAGGAAGTCGACGAGTGTACATCTCAAAGAGATATATCAGAGCGTCGGTGAATCGATAGTCCTGAAGTGCAGCAGAGACTTTGGAAGTCAGGGATGAACCTGGGTACCGATGAGTATAGTCAGAAACATTTCCTTGCCGCAAATATCACAAGATGGCAACATACCCAGAGCGGCGCCTTCAGCCATGACTCTATGCAGATCGTAAACATTCCGCTTGATCTCCTTCATACTCTTGTCTCCAAGTTCGTCTGGATGCTGATATAGCGTCTTCAGAACGTACAGCGTTGTCTCGAGATCATCAGGTGAGATCAGCGACGTTGGCGAGGGCGAAGCGGCATCTCGAGATGGAGGAGAAGGGAGATAAGATGTCTTAGAAGTCGCGGTCTGCAGCCGTCGCCTCTTCTTGGCTTGTTCTCCCCGTTTGCCCATATTGTGCGGTAGATGAATAAAGTAACAAACTGAAAGAGCGGAAAGGAAATCGCAAATCTCATATTGAAAACAGAATTCAGGCACGCTTAAACGGGGGCGACTGCTTTGGTGTACTTGGTGTACCGTTGTCTTCTCTCCAGCTTCATTGACTCTGACCAACAACAAGACTCCCAACAGGATGACATGACCGCTCAAAGTCGAAGGCAGAGCCATCAACTCACATCTACAAATCAAATAGCCGTCGCAGCTCTCGCTGTGCGCCTCACCTCATTAGGTCTTCTGGCATTACTCTCAACCGTTCTTTCAGCATTTGACACCTCTCATGAAATTCAGACATCACCATTAAGCAGCCCGTCAACACTACGATGGGATGCTCTGCATTTTGCCAGTATTTCAGTCAGTGGATATGAATACGAACAACAGCTAGCCTTTCAACCGGGCTGGCTTTGGGTCATGAGAGTCTTTGGGGAAGGGTTTAGATCACTCAGAAACGTTACAGGATCCTCAGGGATATTGACGGTACAGGATGTGGTGCTTGGCGGGGTTGTCGCATCGCATATGGCCTACGTGGGTGCGGTGGTGATGTTGTTCAAGTCAGTACAAATCCATGCTTCCCTGTGGACGTGACTTACACTATGCAGACTTACCGAGCTGCTCTCGAATCGGTCATTCGCCCTTGTCACTACCGCCTTCTATCTTGTGTCTCCGACTCCCGCGGTCCTATCGTCCCCCTACACAGAGCCCCTATACGCCTCCTTAGCATTCAGCGGCTATTTTCTGATCGTGAAGAAACGATATTGGTCTGCCAGCATTCTACTGGCGGGTGCGACTTCGGTCCGAGCAACTGGGGTCTTCAATGCCGCTCTCTTAGCCTGGGCGATACTCTTTGATGACGGTTCATGGATGGCAGAAAATCGGAGGTGGAAAGTGAGTATACAATCTTCATCTGTCCACGTTGGTGACTAAGATGCCCAACTGCAGAATCTAGCGATCCGAGGGACAATAGCTATATTACCCTGCACTATCGTTATAGCCCCCTTTCTAAATTTCCAGTGGTGGGCATACAGGGTATTCTGCACCCCGCTTGCTTTGAGACCATGGTGTCATGCTCGGATACCCATGGTCTACTCGTTTGTACAAGCCGAGTATTGGTAAGTTTTCTGCGCTTCACCATTCCGGCTACATGACCATTCTGATTCCCTGAACAGAACTGACATGCCATTTCACAGGAATGTTGGGTTCCTCAAATACTGGACTACTGCCCAACTACCAAACCTCCTCATCGCCTTTCCGGTCCTCTACGTCTCCCTCTCAGGTTCTTATGACTACTTCAAAGCCCTCGGCAGTCGATCCACCGCCATAGCAACAAGCCCCTCGCCAAGAGCCGATCACCCCCTGCTTCTGCCTTTTCACCTCCACCATACCCTCATGACGCTACTTCTGATATTCTCATCACACACTCAAATAGCCCTGAGAGTCGTTTCCGGCGATCCAGTGCTCTGGTGGAACGTTGCTTCGATGGCGTTCTCTGCAGAAACCGTGCCCGCGGATGATGAGGTCCAGAAGGAATTGAGAAAGGAGGGCGAGGAGACGATGAGCTTAAGAGGAAAGGTCTGGATTTGGTGGAGTGCTGTATGGGGCGGGTTGTCGCTGGTTTTGTGGGCTGGACATTATCCTCCTGCTTGAGCGCGGGAATCAGGAGGCGTACGAATGCAGTATCTCCCGGCTTCGTCTCCAGTGCGACGATGACGGCCACAATTCCATTATTGCAGCTTAGCTGGAACATTTACAAGCTTAACGGAGACTAGTTCTGGAAACTGACATCTTCTTCACTGATACTACACTGAAACCTACGCACTGCCTCCTATCTCTCACCTCTTTCATCTAGTAGCCTGATGAGGCCCTTGTCATCCCTAAACCACTCCTTTGCAAATTCCAACCACGCCTCTTCGCTCCCAATGTCGTTCTTCAGCGGGCTTTCGCCACTAACCCTTATACCCTTAGCCTCCTCGTCAAATGCCAGCCGGAGTAGCGCTCGCTCCTTTATATTCAAGCCAACTCCGATGGAAAGATTCAGTCTCTGGTGGATCTTCGCCAAGGGTTGCCTGACGCATAGCGCCAGGTCGGGACGGTCAAGAGATTCGTAGCATTGTGCTAGAAATTCTTCATCAGGTGTCGGAGAGTTTGAGGTAGAGAATGGGATCCAAGGGAGAAGAGCTAAGGGACCACAGAACGCCTCCGCTTTGGTTGTGGTGTAAGCCCTGTAGAAAACATCAGATAGTCGTCAGACCAAGCCCAGGCCTCCATGACAAAGGCGCGGACTCACAGTTCCCAATCTATGATAGCTTTGATGTGGCCGTTGGAGTCAATCAGGAAATGGTCCCCCTTGTCATCTGCATGCTTGATGTAGAACTTGTCCTCCTTCTCCGCCAACGTTTTACAGCCCGCAATCATCTCTCGAAGCTCAAGATGCCAGAGGTAATCTTCAACTGGCCTTGCAGGACATCGCTCACCACGAAGGATCTGACTCAAGACATGATATGTCCAAGCAAGGTACCGCTCTTGGCTGGTTCGGAACGGTCCGAGGAAGTGAGGTGGACTTGAGGTGGTAAAGTCGGTATTGATCAGTGGGCCGACGGTTCCACCTGATTCGGGAGAGGAGGAAGAGGGAAACAGACTACCGATGGCGGCAAAGGTCAGGGTAGAGAGGTTCACAGAGAAAGCAGCGTAGTCTCTGATGGTCCTTTGCACCTTGGTTGGATCCTCGCAGGATGATAATGGTGCTTTGGCCGTCGTTCCTTCCATCCACTCCACGAAGAAGTAGTCAAGGGAAGCATCTTCATTTGGTCAGCCGTACAACGATAACTGTGTTCGGGGGGAGGTCAACTCACTGTTATCATTCGCTTGACCCTCAGCATTTTCAATTGTATCATATCTGTAGGGCAGCCATGCCTTTGGTATGAGACCACTGTGAATCCATCCCATGACTTCCATAGTCAGAACCTCGCTTTGTATGATCAATCGACGAGTTTCTGTCGGCTGATGGTAGATCCTCATCTGTCGAACTCGAGCAAGCCATCGGACGCCGTCTTCGAAAATAACCGGGACGTGGATATGCATGCCTCCCATCATCAGATTTGCAGCAGGATCTACTGGTACTTCCAGTTGGCATGTATGACCAGGTCGAAGAGCAGTAGCTTGCGACGAGATGTCGGAAGAGCTGATCAACGCTAGCAGGACCTTTGTCTGCACTCATATCAGCGTCAATGGTGTATCTGTCATGCTCACGTCTTTAATCGTCAGATTGCTTACGGAATCGTCATACTCTTCTTCCTGAGGGGTTTCCAAAGGCAACTGCATCAGACAGATTCATTTCCTACGAAGAACCTTTCAACTCACTGAAAACCTTCGACATGGATGATACGGGTTTTCAAGATGAAGCTTGCAGAAATTCCTGCCGCACGCTTCGCATCCCCCACCAACCGCGAGTGCTCGAGATCGGCACTCTATATAGTCACACGAAGATAAAGGCATTTGGAGACTGACAATCAGTACTTATGAAGGAGACTGTTTCATGATACCCAAGTGTCCCTAGCGGCTCATCATTAGTCTGGACTGCGGAGATCCTGTTGTCCATGTTTGGCGGTGCCACTTTACCATCTTGCTGCCATTTCGCACTACAGAATCGATACATATCAATCAATCACTATGGCTAAGGCTGTGGTAAAAGGAACAGCACGGCGGCTAGGCTACTACAGCTGAGCGGGATGGGCTACAGGAGGGTGAGCTCGATCGGCTGACATGGCAAGGAAAAAGCAAACATACCTTTCGCGCATTTACCGCAGAGAGGCGATCCCCCAACCTCGTTCAGACAGTGTTTCGCCGCACAATTGTCTGATAGAAATTTGAGCCAGATAATGACACCAACCAGCTGAACACCTACGCTTCTCACAGAACCTGGCGCTGGGTTTCTGTACAACAGGCGAGATACAATGTGCAGCCCGGCATGTGTCTGTTCCGAACGAGCTCAGCGAGTCAACGAGTGGGATTTTAGGACAACAGTGGTGCCTACGAGCTGGACAAGCCGCTGTCTTGAGTGTGACGCTTTGGTTGCAGTGTACACACGAATCTAGGATGAAGAGATCAGGTTCCTCATTGAAAACACAAGTGATAGTCGATATCTTACGATTCATGCAGAAGTCTGATCCTTGTTTTCGAGGTTCTCCGCAAGTTGAGATATGTTTGCAGCGGTCTATCAGGACGTCATCAGCCTTGATTTTGGAAACGTCGATGAATTCTCTCCTCTCACGCTCTGGACAGCTTTGTTCGCTAACAGGAATTGATCTATCGCACCCAGGATAGACACAGATATTCGACTTTCTATCACCTGTGCAGCAGATGTTATTGTCATATACGGACGACACCAACTCACACTCATAACAGAAGCCGTTTCCCCGGATCTGGGTTGTGGTAGCTCTATTTGTGCAATTTGGATTGCGGCAGCTCTTTCTTGGGATACCCATCGTGAATGCGACCTTGGGGTGGTGGAAGAGAGAAGATGACAATGCAAAAGGGCTTGCGCTGAAAGAGTAGTAGGGGTATTCTGCTTGGTCGTCTTATATCCCCTTCGCACAGGCCTACAGGCCACCATGATCACGGTCAGAAGTAAAGAAGCCATACCTGCCATTGCATCGTGACATGACCATGTCGTGAGGCATTGACTGCTTGCTATGTATCAAGGACGTCTTGCACCTTCTGATTCCCTAGACGGGCAGGACAGAATCACAATTCAATTGTTTGACTTCTGCTCCTCTTTAAGGGCAGCCGGCGATTCTGTAAGCTCCATGACAAATTCATCAAGCTCCATGCGACCTCGCCGTCCTTTGGAACACACGGATTCCATGCACTCGGAAAGTCGGAGGAACTTGGAACGGACGGGGCTACTGTGATTACTAGCTTCGCTCATCTACGCCCTGCAAGCTGTCCGTTCCCCTTTCCTCACTCAGAGAGACTTTCTTCTATGCACATTTCCTTCTTTTTGCATGATGAATAATCATGGTGAACCTCAGTCCCGGACTGGGACTATCAGAAAGCCAGTTTATACATATCAATCGGAGCTTCCTAACGGAAGTAGATGGCCTAACGAAAGTAGATGGAGTGTGGAAACGTCGAGAGACAATGAGGGGTTGGGGGTGAGAGGCGGCCACCGTCAGCTTCCAGAGATGCATGTGGCTGTTCAAGTGGCAATCCAGCCATGACATCGGTACATATGATGCAGTCAATGATACTTGTACGATAGAAGAGACAATGAGAATCAGTCCAGCTCTTCCTTCTCCTGGGAGAGTTGACACACTGTGTCATTGGCCTCCAAAATGGCCAACTCTCCACCATCGAGAATCAATTCGTTCTCCCTGACATCCGGATCTATTCCACTGAGTTTTTCGACTCGGTCGCAGGCTCCAGCAAACGGCGATTCATGGTTATCATCATCAATCGTATCCAACAGACTGAGATGTCCGTTCCCTGCCGGACCAATCGAAGGCTGTAGTTCATCTACCGCCTCCTCGTCCTCGTTATCGTCGGTTATGAACCCCTCGGAATCATACCCAATTCTTAGCGTATCCACTTCCGTCCCAGCGGTCTCTCCGTGTAGGCCTTCACTTTCAGAACTCTTCGCTTTTTGATCCAGTTCTGAGCCTAACACCTCATCACTCAAGGTCTCGAAGATGTCTTCAGCACATGAGGGTGGTGACTTCTCGTGATCCGTTTCTTTGTATTCCTTGAGAATGGGAAGTCTGGAAGAGCTTTGGGTGATACCCGAAGTTCTAGCAAGGAGAGAAGTTAGGCCAGGATCGTCAACAAACTTTTGCCGGGCCTGTCTGTAGAAGTCCTCCAGGCTGGAATATCCAGGCCATGACTCTGTGCGTAAGAGTGACCGATAAAGAGCCCGAATGTTCTCCAGCGTCTGTCCGTTAAAACCTATTAGCCAGTTCAGCCTCTGGTAGCCTCTGCCGTCCTTCAGGCATTTAGCGAGGTCTGGTCTGTTGAGGTCTTCGTATGCTGCCGCCAGTAGGACTTCGCCTTCCGATAGCTCATCGCTGTTTCGGTCCCAGAAAGTATCGAGATCCACCAGTCCCGTCATCGAAGAGAACGCTTCGGTAAACGATGTAACGTATGCGCTGTCTCAATAAGTCAGCAACAATGCCATCGTTTTTCACTGAGCGGAAGGAAGCTCACTTTTCCCAATCTATGATACCAATGAGGTCTCCCTCGGAGCTAGCTAGGATATGATCTCCTTTATCGTCTCCATGCTTGATGTAGAAGGACGTTCCAGGCGTCTCAGCTAAGTACGAACATTGTTGGACCACCGATCGGTACTCGAGGTGTGCCAAATAGGCTTCCACGGACTCGTCGGGAAACAAAACTCCAGTCTCAATCTGAGAGAGGATGATGTCGATCTGTGCGAGGTATCGTTCCTGACTCGTCTTGAAGGGACCCGGATAGTGCGGTGGACATAAAGCGCAGAGATTATGATTTACCAGGGGTCCGACGTGAACATCTTCCTGACCGGGGAAAAGACTGCCGATTGCCTCGAAGGATAAATGGCTGAGCTTGATCATGAACTGAGCATACGACTTGATAAGACGAGAGACATGCTCGGGATTGCTATCGACGGTGATCAATGGTGAGCCGCAAGCAGAACCGCGGTGCTTCTCCATGAAGAAGTAATGGATGTCACTGACTAAAAACAAGCAATTAGAACACACAATGTCTCTACACATTATCACTCACGCTCTGCTGCACAGTTGTCGACCTTGGGCGGCATCCATGCGTGCGGAACAAGTCCACTTAGAACTTCTTGCATTGCCTGAATTGTTGTGCATTCGCTCAAAACGGACTGAGCCATTGCATCTGGTGGATTTGTATATATGGCTGGCTGTCGGACACGAACTATCCATGTAACCTTGTCGTCAAAGCGTACATGGAAATGGTAGTTTATAGCACCTCGGAGAACATGCGAGACAGATTCAGGTATGTCCACTGTACACGTGTGGCCGGGTCGGAGAGTAGAAGCCTGCTGAGCGAAATTCAAGTCGACGAGCCGAGGTCGAAGTTTTTGATACTTGAAGGATTCAGCGTGACTCTGAAACATGGAGGAAACTAGCTTACATTTAGCAGGCTGGTCTGCTCCCAAGCAAAAAGAAATTCGTCGCTCTGTCGCCATAGCTTTGGGTCAATTCATGGCTCTGTTGGACTGGCGTCGGAGCACAGGCTTCATCATGTAGCATAGGATGTTTCATGGATATCACACTCACAGGAAGAGTGGAGCAAAGGTGATGAGGAGGGAACCGATGCACGTTACACAGACTCTTGTTGCAAGCATTGCATATACCGTCGAAAACCACAGGGGAGCAACATACGTTGTCGAAGTCGCAATGAGTGCGTTGGATATGAGCGGCTAGCTGGTCAGACATGTTAACACGGGTCAGAGGAGGACAGTTGTTGCTCTTCGTGGTAAGCTTGTGGGAAGGGAGGCAGATGTCAGATATCAGAAAGAGAAGCTTGGGTGGCGACGGCCGTTTAAGCTTAAATAGCCGCAGCCCCCTTAACCGTTAGCGCGCGGCAATAACGTAAGGCGATCTTCCAGGCACATCATGTGTGCCTTGTGGCATACGCACCTGGAACAACGCTGTAGAGGACAGCATTCATCTACACCTGTTCAGACACACGTCTTGCCAGGCCCATGTGACCCCAAATGGATGCACCCTCTAAGACTCCGCTACGGAATGAAGTCTCTTTTGGCCTAGACCCGTCTTCGTTGTGCTACCCAATGTACAGATCGGCGTTTAGTCTTGCAGTACGCCACCGGACAAGCGGCTGAAGGTATCAATCTAGCATTGATAATCGGTCGTACGACGGCAATGATTCGGCAGAGGTAGATGCATTTCATCGGCTGGCAACCGAACGATGATGAACTTTGGTCGACGTCTCTCGCAAGAGCGGATGAAGACATGTTCATGGCACCCTCTGGTACAACGCTGCAGATTTTGGCAGCTCCACTTTCATCACAGGCTACAGGACAATTCACATATTTCTATGAACAAGAATACGAGGTGATATAGACATTGACCATCGCTCACTGTGATCTGGGATACTATCCCAGACTAGACCAGATTAAGCCCAATCTGAGGGACACGACAGCATGAAGGAGGCGGATACTAAACTTATCAGAGTAGTGCCCATAGAAAGGTGCCTTTCCAATTTCACTGAGGCAACCTTCTTCAGCTAAGTTGTCTACATCTCGCCTTTCCCCCTTCTATCTTTGATGAAGCTCTGCCGTGTCTTGGATGGAGCGAACCTCGTCATTCTGTTCCGTCTCGTCAAGTCCACTCTCAGTTCTGATTATATTGTCGCCATTCGTGATTGACATCTGATTCTCGTTGCTGTCGTCCTCTTTTAGACTGACTCGAAGCGAATCCGCAATACCACCTTCCAATGTGTCACTGCTATCCCGCACTAATTCGTCACTCGGCGGGACATGGCCCATAGATCGGTCCTCTTCGTCTTGGGCTATTCCTCGTGTTTCGGGTATGTCTCGCCCCGAGACGGCGAAGGAGCTTCCACCGCTCGATATATCCCCTTCAGTCTCCTTTGGCACCTCAGCCCCAACCTGGTCCCCAACGAGGCGTCTCCGAGCCATAACCCTTTGCAAACCAGGATTTCCAGCATACTTACGTTTGGCTTCTTCCAGAAATTCCTCCAAGGTCGAGTAACCAGGCCAAGAATCTTCTCCCATGAGAAGTCGGTGTAAAGCCCGGATTCTGCCAATCGTAGGATGGGTATCGGCCATCTCGCCGTTGAGCCTCTCATAGACCCTTCCCTCCCTGATGCAGCTTGCAAGATCAGGCCGACCTAATTCCTCATATGTCCGGACCAGTAAGGCCTCTCCGTCAGAGAGATCGTCTACCCCCTTAATCCATAAATTGTCGTAGTCTGAGAGGCCTGCCATCGAGGAGAACGCTTCGGCGAACGTAGTTACGTATGCACTAGGGAATGCGACAATGGAACAGGCATTAAGGTTTCAATGTTGTCCAGGAAAAATGAGCAGTCAAGATAAACGGACTCACTCCTCCCAGTCAATAACACCTACGAGATTTCCGGCAATATCCACCATAATATGGTCGCCCTTGTCGTCTTCATGCTTAATGTAAAACCTCTCCTCCTTTTTTGCCAAGTACGGGCATTGCTGTACCCAGTCGCGATATTCAAGATGGGTCAGGTAAACCTCAACACCCTTATCCCAATAAAGGATTTCATTTTCGATTTGGGACAGTACTAGGTCGAACTGAGAGAGATATCTTTCTTGATTGGTCTTGAAAGGTCCAATAAAATACGGAGGATGGTAGTTGTGGAAGAATCGATGGCTTAAGGGACCAACGAAGGGTGTTCCATCGGTATTTGGATAAAGACTACCAATAGCGTCGAAAGAAAGCTCGCTGAGTTTGATCATAAAATCGGCGTACGATCTAATGGTTCGAATGACCGTTTCGGGGCTGTCATCTCCTCCTTCCAACGAAGCCACGCAGGGGATGCCGTCAAGTCTCTCAATGAAAAAGTAGCTTATTGTACAACCTGGAGCCAAGTCACTTATGTCAGTATACGGCAGTGAAACAAGGCTGTTCGCTTACCATCTGTCGCAGAGTTATTCTTAACAGGCATCCAAGCATCGGGAACTTTCCCTTCTAAGACCCTCTTCAACGCCTTCAAGGTTGTATACTCGCTCAACATGGATAACTCTGACGACTCTACCTGATACAAGTAATTCTGTCGCTGACGTGTCCTCACCAGCCATTCTTCGCCATCGTTGAATCTAGTTTGGAAATGAAAGTTCAAGTTGCCTTGCAGAACGTCGGATGGTGTCTCAGGTATGTCCACCGTAGCGCTATACCCAGGTCGGAGAGCCGAAGCTTGAGCGCAGAGATCTATGGATAGCAATCGTTGTCGGATGTTTTGATACTGGAATGGCCGTATAAGCTGTAGAAACCCCACTTGTTTCTTACATCATTGTCGCGATTACGATACCAAAGGGTGAAACCATCCTCGTCCTGGGATTTGAGAATACGATTAGCGTCTTGCGAGGACTCAAACGCGGCTCAGGTCTTGGAGTGAATGTCAATGATTCCCGAAGGTGGGACTCACCGGGAGCAAAAGGCACAGGTGGTGAGGCGGAAGACGATGCGCGTTACAGAAGTATAGACCACAAGTCTCGCAAGCCCCTTCTGGAAGTATCACCGGCGCTTGACACGAGTTGTCGAAACCGCACGGAAAGCGTCTTATAACAGTAGAAGGCAGCAATGGGTCAGACATGGCAGAATGCTTGATGTGGGAGTGACGAGGATGCTCTCTATATACTGAAGACAGGTAGAAAAAAATGAGAATGCAGGGAACGAGCAACTCTCTGTGGGGTGGCGAGGAGAACTGTTTAAGTATATCAGTCAAGCTTAACTAGGTGAAGCCGGATTAACGTAAGGCGATCCTTTAGGCACAGCCTGTGTGCCTCCTGGCATTGTAAAAGTGTAGCATTACTCTGCGCAGTTCTCTACCACGTCATGGTCTGCCGTACACGCTTACGTTGAGGAGGTGTCCTCCCGTCACGACTGCAGGTTTGTCCAATAAAAACTAGCGCTAGCACGAGCATACTGCCTGAGCCTCTCTTGCGCTGTGAGGCTGACTGGAGGAGAGATCGGTTCAGAGAGATTGCTTCAGTGAAATAGGCTTCCAGTCCATGCCGGTCGACTTATACAACGCGATGAGCTCTCGAAACTTTTGTCAAATCGTGAGAGCTGTTATCTGGCCAAGCTGCCCACTAATTGGCTTTCTCACTTGCCACCAGCAAGGCGAGGAAGTCAGGTCCACTGCCGGGAGTGACCGGGCATGAGTCTCCTTGTGCAACGGGACTGGCAAACCGCACGTAAGCCAGCCGGTCTAACTTTGCAGCTCCATGATACTGATCATTCGACTGATCGGCTAGGCCGTCCTGTCGACCTACGACCCTTAGCTACGCCGTGGGATGTTAGGTGCGCGCCTCACCGGTGCTGCAACTCTCCCTGAACAGACGTAAGTGCGCATGTCAAAGCACGATGTTCGGGGGAGGCAATAACCTGAACAGAAATCGGTGAGCATCAGCTTCAGTGTAGAACACAGCTACCTGACCGCCTTCGCCTATTTTGCAGCGATCTCCCCACCTAGCGGTAGAAGGCGATGCTGTCCAGCGTCAAGGCTGCATTATCATCCAGTTCGATTCCGCCTACACCTCTAGAACGCAATAGGGGTACGATCAAGAAAACTACATTCGGGAGGGTGTGCCACGAAATAGAGCGGTTATGTTTAAGAGATGTGAGGCTGTGACGCCGCGATAAGCCAAGGCGTTTATACACCATCTATTGTAGAACTACGTGATCTGGGTCAAGTTGCCACTAGTGTGTGTCTTTCTGCATTCATGCATCGCCAAATGTAATGAAGCGATTACAGCCTGTACTACATTCGGGAATCAGAGTCCTGACCTCTCGGAACATACGCTGGAGTACTTGCTGATCAAATCAATATCGGTCCATTGCCGGCGTTTGGGCCAAAGTCCTGTGCCCCCTATCTCGGCTACAACGATGTAGCTACCTTGACAGAAATCTACTCTAGTGCCATGACTTATAGAGTAGTCAAAAGGGCATATTTGCTGCAACTGCGTCCCTTTCCGAATGTGGGACTATACATGTTACTGAGCGACTCTCAGAAAGGCAGAGTGAGGAGACAAGGCGGTAACCGGGGTGCGAGATCACAGGATGAAACTTGGCAACTCCCCCGAACGACCGTCTGAGGTTAGCAACCGGGCCCTCGTCGTTAGTCTGTTCGGGGTTATCTGTGTCCAGGTAGAAGACACAGCTGTGGTTTGTAAGGAATATCAGTGGGAACCGCTTCAAAAGCATACTGTACATATCTATCGGTCCGAATTGCCTCTAGCACAAAAACAACTCGGGATGAGCTCGCCGATCTCAATGACGTCCTAGCCAGTGGGAACAAACCGGAATCACTGGTCTGGTCCACGGATACCAACGCCTACCCCTTTAGCTCACGACCCTCCCGCAATGACTCCACAGACGTCTTTGGAAACCCAAAGCGTTCCAATAGACAATCATCAAGAATGGAAACGGCCGACACTCAAACAAGTCTTTACGTCGAATCCAAAAGAACTCAGCTGTATTGGGTTTCTCGTGCTCATATTGGGAGGTGTTGTTACAAGCGTTGTTTTGGTCAATACGAGGGTAAAAGGATCGACCGGCCGTGGAACAGTTGAATGGATACTTTACATCGTGTACGTTCTAGCCGCCAATCTATTTTACCCTTTTGTTGCTGACTCCTTTTTGGTTTCATAGGATGATTCTGACCCTGGGACTGTTACTTCGTCAACTCCTCTTTCTGATTCTCCATTTCCATGCTCCTCTACAATCCGGACCAGCCGGGTCTTCATCGATATCGTACATCCCGCCTTGGTTGCTTGGGAGATTACCAACCTATGTTGACGCAGTGGGAGGACGGGAACGAGTAACGGGAGATGTGGAGGATGCTTGGATTGTGGGGGAGGCTTTACCGGCATATGGGGAGAATAGGGGGAGCAAACTCTTATTGAGGAGTCTGAGTCGAGGTGGTGCAGTCCAGGAGAGGGATCCGGAAGAGGAACCGGAACTGGAAGAGATCATCGTCACTAACGATGTCTCCGAGCAGGACAATAGGGAAATGACTGTCGGGCAGGAGTGTATGGAGCGTGAAACATCTCGGAACAATGAAGCAGCAAGAATTACGACAGAGCCGCGGGAAGGCTCAAATGAAAGTCGGGGGAGTCATACATCAGATAGTTTATAGATGAAGCGAGAAGTGAGTGGACGATCAGACTGTCAATATGCATAGGCAGAATTTCCCAACATAGGGCTTTCTTCGTATTAAGCCCATTAATCACGACTTACGGAGACCTCCTCTCAATTATAACCATGTCATTCTAGTCTTTCTACCTGAATATCCTCGCCCTCACATCTCCATCAGAATCCGACGAACACCCTGACGCAAAAATGTCAGATTGTATTCTATCATCCCCCGCCGACTCTGCCACGTATCTGTCCGTATCAGGACCACCAAAGCGAGTTGTCTATGAACGCAGATGACGTTAGCAAATCCACTGTCCTTCAAACAAGAACCGCAAACTCACGGTGTGAATTGCCACAAGGCTATTGTGGTGTTTGGCATCAACCTCGTTGACTGAGTCATCCACGGTTTCTCGGTGTCTTCCTCATCCCACCATCCACCCTCATCCTCGATTTCCTCCTCTTCGTTAAGCTCTTCAGCTGCTTTTTCCTTCGCGTCACTCTTTTGGTAGTCTGCATCGTGCCCATTACCATTGGCGATGCCGTTGGGTTCGGGCTTTGATGTTAACCTCAATCCCCTTCACAAGCGAGTTTACTATCAGCGCGATTCATCATTGCTTGATATCCTCCTGAGACTCACTTGTACAAATCTCGGAACTGAAGGAATCGCGATAAATACTCAGTCACCAGCTCTATCGTCTCGGTGTTTCTGTGCCGATTGTCCGTTGCCAACACAACTCCAGATGTGATGTCGAAAAGATATGAGTTGTCCATCCCAGACGCCTGTTTGCAAGATGGCTCAGTTATTGTCCTCGTCGAGACGACAAGCGTATCTTGGACACTCACATCGGAGAAATTTAGTAATAAGGCCTCTACAGCTGGTAACATTTCCATGATTCCCTGGATGACTTTGCTCCAGGCGTCTCGAAGCGTCACATTGTGCACCGAGGTCATATCGAATCGTATCTCGGATATGAGATGATTCATGATCTCCTGGCACACTTGGGGATCTGTAAAGTCTGTAACCGGTGACAGCGCTGAGAGGGACGAGTATGGATAGTCCTCTAACTCCTCCGATAGACTGCGTTGAATTTCTCCGTAATTCTCTAACAAGACAGAATAGCCTGATCAGCGCTTTACCGAGGCACGAAAGTCCAGGCGACGGCTTACCCATCCTGTAGTCTTCCGACAAGACCTCCGATTTGTGAATAAACACCGCAAATCTCATGTTGGGATTTGCTATATATGCTCTCATCATGATCTTCACAAATGTGTTCACGGCTTTGTGATACGTGTCCTCTTGCTGCATGTCCATCACGTAGACTAGCGTCGAGAATGACGACAAGGGTGTCGAGGGATCCAGCTGATCAATGTCAAAGGTGGAAGGGGTATCCCAAATCTGAAGCGGGATTATCGTACTAATGTACGAGTAAGAATTGGCCATAGCTGATAGATTTACAAAGGAGACAAATTCACTCGTAATCGATTTTCTCGATCTCCTGAGTGACTCCAAAGAATGCCACATCTTTCACCGGTACATGTTGAAAGACTGTCTTGATACAAGAGGATTTTCCAGCTCTAGAAATGGAACGATCAGTCCAGTCCAGCGATAATGGGAAAGTAAACTGACTTGCGCCATCCTAAGACCAGGATTTTCTCTCTCTTGGCATCATCATTCTTCGCCGACGCACGAGGCCGCGACGGCCCGCCTGGGGATGAAGGTGGCTGTTGAGACATTCCCGAGCTTTCCTGGCACAAATGCGGGGCGACAGTAAGATGGGCAGGATGAAGAACACAGCTTCAGGTCGTCATAACACTGGATGAATAGTCAGTGAGGCTGACAACATTGGCATTGTCACGTGATCCACAGAGTGCTCTTGTCATGTCAGACTCATTGATATTGATTTCCGACGCGTCTCTCTTGTTCACGCCCATTTTGCCATTTGATTTTCACTCACCGCCCCCTTTTTCTTGCTGGGTTCTGTCTAGGAGGCCTCACAGTCTCACTGAAATAATAACTGGCAGCTGATAATTCTCGGCAATTGCGATCGTCGAGACACATTACTGGTGCGTCGCGTAAATTCTGGGTCATCTCTTAAATTGAGAGTCGTCAGACAGTTGCTGAATTCTAAAGAATACCTGCAGCGTTGCAATGTCATCATCATCTCTCACTCCTATCCCTTCGATCCTCTCAAGCGCAGAAGCTGACTCCATGGATAATCGACCCGCTCCCCGGAGGACGTATGGCCGAGCTAGACTTGCATCCCCCGATCCATCGCCATACGCAGCTCCTCATCAAGCCTCATATACAGCCCAATCAGCTATCCCACCTGTTCCTATCAGTTCGCCGGCGAAAGCTCTTTTGAACAGATGGTCGACATCTAATTCTTCATGGCGAGAATCTCTGGCAAAACTGGACGCGCCTGGTAGTGACGACGGCGAGAAGGCGGATGACCTGGAGGAGACCAAGCGGATGATGGAGAGGATGAGACGCGAGGCCAGAGGAGAATATGTTTCCGGTCCTGCTGAAGCAGTGATCGGTCAAGAACTGGTCGATGTGGCATCAAGCCAAGCTCCTATCAGGCTTCCAGCTCAGCATTTGACCGTGGAATCAAAGCGGCTTGGCATCTCGTTCTCCAGTTCATCTTTGTCCAGCGTTCCCCCTACATCACCATCACCCTTGTCTCCTCCTCGAAGAACGCTTGCAGCTTCAGCAGCCTCGTTAGTAACAGCCACTACTACTAGCTCTGAGCCAGAAGAAGACACTCTTTTTTCCATTCGCAAATCTGGAACGGCTAGGCCTAGCGGTAGAAGTCGACGAATAATGGAGTCGGACGATGAAGAGGAGGAAGACCAGGACCCTAATGATCACGAAAATGGTTCTCAAGCCGACGATCAGTCTCTTTCCAAAGCCGGGGAGAAGGGAGGAATACCTTCATCACCCGCCCAGTCATCAGCGGGAAGTACCGAGGGATCCCCAGTCCTGCCCCGTCGTCGCGACAACTTTGATCAGTTTGTATCTGCCCTTGCTACTGAAGAAGAGCAACATTCAGATGAGGAAGAGCCCAAGAACTCTATCAATACTCCATCACGGGCAGATCCTGTAGGCTTGTTCGACGACGACGACCATGACCGGCTATCGACAGTGAAGACTAAGGGCGTGAAGGTAAGCTTCCCGAGCATCGTTGTGTTCATTGGCTAAAATATGGTATATACAATGCTAGCCACTCAACAAGAAGGATATGTTGGAAGCGAGAAAGGACATTGAGCGAGCTAAGAGAGGCGAGTTGGTCCACCAGTTGCAACGAAGACAATGTTGACCGTCAAAGTACAGATCGTCCCATCGCCCCACCCAAGATGAAGGGATCAGTCATGCCGATTTCCCAGTGGTTGGCTCGGGCCACAATACAGTTAGAGCCTGCCGTAGCTGATAAGAGGCAAGTCAATTTCACAGCTAATACGTCGCGCAACTTCCGCTGATTCCCTTGTCTCTAGTCACGAAGCTGTACCTGAACTGACCTTCACCACCTCGCTTCCCTCGAGTCCTGCGCATCAAACCCCTGCGGACGAGATCACGAATTTCACTCCCAGCTCAGACCCTCATCGACTATCGAAAGCGTTAGCGGATACGTCGCGGATTTCCATCGGAGGTGTCTCGTCTTCACCGACTCCTCACACAGCTCATTTGTCTCGCCCGTCGACAATGGTGATACCTGCCACTTCGGAAGGTGCAGATGAACAAGACCTTCCCGACATCACTGCGCTCTTAGATGCTGATCGGAAACGCGACGAATCAAAACAGCAGCTCATTATGAAAGCTCAGCTATTAGCCGAAAAGAAAGCCGCCGCTGTCAAAGCTCTGACGTCAAGAACCGGCGATTCCGACGATGAGTTGGAATTTGGAGAGTCCCCTGTAAAGCCTCGCAAAACAGTCACCATCGCCGCTTCACTGACGAGCTCACGTCCGCCGATGGCAGGGGGTCGAAAAATACCAGATGCCCGAGCAGTACTAAACCAGACGTCAGAAATACCAGCTATCAGTAAACAACGCCAACAAATGCTTTTACGAGCTGGTCGATCAGCCAAACCCAAGGACTCTGCAGAGGTATCAGAGACGTACTTTGAAATAGCTGGAAAGACATACCGACATGCCGATGCCAAAACTCTCAATGGAGGATCTATTCCAGTTGGGCAGAAAAAGGGAAGGGATGTCGTCATCTCGAAACAGAAGGTCGAAGAGGTTCTGAAGGCTCGACATCAAGAACAAGCCCTCGCTATCGCAAGGAAGAAGGAGGGAGAATATGGTCGCACAAGGAGATTGCCTGAGAAACAAGGACTGGATAAGGAGGCTCTGTTGGAGATGGCCGACAAGATGGTAGTTCGCGATGGGCGAATGCTAGACAATGATAACTACGAGGACGAGGATGAGGACGAGGACGAAGAGGATGGCGATTTCGAGGCCGATGGAGGAGAGGACGGCGAGGAAGAGGATGACGCGACATTGAGGTACAGTGGAGAAGAGAGTGGTAATGATGAAGAGGCGAATCCCGAATCGAATGAAGAAGAGGACAAAGAGAATCAACCACCAGCGTACTCTCTCGCCAAGATGGACGAAGATGATGAGGAGGGGGGGATTCTCCCAGTCATTCGGAGGAAGGCAAGGGCGACTGGCCGAGTCGCGTTCGACTCGGACGATGAAGAAATCATATCTCAGCCTCGACTTCCGCTGGCGCCAACAGATCTTGGATCTATTACTACTGCTCAAGCCTCTTTGGCCTTACAGAATTCTCCGAGTATTCAGATTGATTTAGGTGGATTCAGTGGGGGAGGGTCCCCTGGCTTTTCTCAATTATTTGGGGAGACTCAAGCAGATGGAGGGGAGACTGTAGGTGACGTTTTCTTCGTGAACGATTCGCGGCTAATTGATATTGGCTGCAAAGGATGGCTTTGCGGGACTCAGGGTTCAAGGAGAAAAGGGGCTGTTACCTTCTCATCTCCTCTTGCCTGAGGTCGATATCTCGAAAACCCAGGCGCAGAAGGACAACGCTCTTATTGCTGCTGAGGCGGAAGATTCGATGGATGAAGCTCACGCACGTGAGGATACCAAACAAAGATATCTGAACGATCAAGGGTGAGCGATCCTACGTAGGAATACAATAGACCTTTATTCATCGGTGATCTAACTCTATCCCCTTTTCCCGGTCAGTTTCTTCACACAAACGAAACCTGTCGAGCCATCTGCAACTCAAATATCGGATGATGAAAGCCAACCGTTTGAGTATACTCTGGAGGGGAATTCAGAACTGTCTGTCACTGGTCATGATGCTGGCAGCTCGACGCAAATCTCGAGACCATCTCCGTTATTTAATCAGCACTTGCATCGACAAGTGGAGATGCTCAGTCCCACTCAGGAAACACAGAGTCTCACGCGGCTGAAGCGAAGGACTTCACCCGGAACTGAGGAAATGGAGGGGCAACAAGATGAAGATGAATCAGTTTCTCCCCCGCAGAATATCTTCGACACTCTCATGGCTGCTGGCCGGAAGTCCCGTCTTCTCTCAAAGTCTCGCCCCAAGTCCAACCTTGTTGATGAACAGGCCGAGGAGAGTGACGAAGACGCTGGCTGGGGTCCGGTCGATGGAGCAGGAAAAGACGATGAAGATGAGGACGGAGATGATGAGGGTTACTTGGAAGACCTGGTTGACGATCAGCAGGTGACAGATGAGGAGAGAAAGCTGCAAGACGATCTGGCTGCTGAAAAGGCGAGGTAAGTAACGGGAAATTGTTGTGTTTAGCAGACACTGATGCTGACTTACGTGCAGAGAGATGCAACGACTCGACGATTTGAAACGGGAAGAACAAGCCAAGAAGATCACCGCGGGTGAGATGAGGGTCAAACGTCGGGGGCAAGATTTCTTCAGCGATGAAGAAGGGGATGATGAGGATGGCAAGCCAATGAGATTGAGTAAGAAGCAACGACGAAAGAGGAGACTCGATCGAGAAGATGGCTTGGAGAAACTAGGTAAGCTGACTGATGATTTACGTGTATTGGGCGTATGACTATGTGCTGACACGCCTGATATCACACTACAGTGGGAGAAGAGAACGCTTTCTTACAAGCCTATGAGGAGGACCTGGAGTCCGATATCGACGATATTGAGGAAGCAGGGGAGGAGGAAATGGAGGAAGAGTCTGTCCCTCAGAGAAAAGTAAAGGATCGCGAAGTTCCTCAGAGGTCAGGGAGAGAGACGTGGAATCTTCTGAAGGAGCGTGCGAGGATGAACCGAGACGTGTGTACATTCCTCGCTGAAAACTCAAGATCCAGCTAACGGGATGCTCGTCTAGCTTGACCCCGAGGAGCAAACGGAGCTGCTCGACAAGGAATTGGGTCTGGGTAGCGGTTATGGAACGGGGCTAGGTGATTGGGAGATCGAGACTGTGGAGGAGGATTCTCAATTCTCTATCTCGAAGGGGAGGGTGAGGTCTTCGACAAGCATAGTGATCCAAGACGATGTGCGTTTATTTTTCGTCCCTTAAGAGATACCTTGCTGACTGTCACTCAATCTGCTAGGAGTCGTTCAATCCACGTTCACTGGGAAGACAAGGGTCTGCTTACTCTCTCGACCACCTCCAGAAATTCATTAGTGATGAATCCCAGATCACCCGGCGGGCTGGAGGGATGACGGGCGGTATCTCAGTCGTCCACAATAAATCTTTACCACCAGCGCCGACCTCTGGTCGAGGAGGCGCGGGCTTCGGTTCACGGGGAGGCCCGTCGCGACAGGGGTCAGGTAACTCGGTGAAATCATCGACATCGAGTAGGGGTATCTTGATGCAGAAGACGGGGAAGTTTGCATAGTAGCTAGGCTAGGGCTTGTGTTCTTGTGATTGTGCTTATATTGTGTTTATTGCCGCGGACAGTTTACTCAGCTTGTTACCATGAGTTGTATTTATATTGCCCTCATGCCATGGATTGCCCATACATATATACATGTCTCGGCCGGGGACGTTAACGGTGCACGTATTTAAGGGGGATGGTTGGTCCGGCGCTGGATTAGCATTCGCCCTAATCCTATTCCAACCCATCCCACCGGTGGACCCCGTCTCAACAATCCCTCTCCATCTTTACAACACAACCAGCTGTTCCCATCCCCGCACCCGCAGCAGCTCGAAGACCTTCTGCGAGCGCCTCCAGCCCATATCCAAACGGCCAAACGGGTAGTTTCAGATCTCAAACCAGAAGTAACACCGACGACGTGAAGTACGTCCTCCCCTCCCTCCACTTCCGCTACGCCAATTCGCTTGAACGGTACCCTTGACGAATACTTATGATATCCATCCTCAGCAGATAGTATTCCTCTGCATCCTTGCGTACAAAGTCGACTTTGGGAAGTGAAAAGGGGATCTTTGCGTACAATCCGTCTACGTCCCTTTGGGACATCGACGATATGCACTAGTATCTTTGGGCCACTCATTACCAATCGTGTGAGCAAGGGGATATCACGTCTGTGATTTGATTCGGTGGGTCACTGCTCCTTTTCCTTCTTCGAGATTCTAGGATGCTCAGACTTTACTTTTTCGTTCATTGCTGATCTCTCCTCTACTCCTCTCCACTCCCGCCTCCCTGTTATGACTTGTACGCGCTGCTCTTGCCCCAACCAGGCCACTTCACCTGGGTTCCGGCAATATACGCAGGAAACCGTTCCTGCCTTCAAAGGCCTCCTCGGATCACTTCGTCATCTTCTTGTGTGCCTCTCAAGAAGGTTTCGCACAGGTGCTGTGAACCTTGTGTGGAATTCTCCTTACTTGACTCAATTGGGGAAGAGGAAGTCTTCGGAGGTTAAAAAGCAGCAGGGGGAAAGAGGGCTGTCTCTGTGGAGATACAAGTCACCGTCATCTAGGAGGAGTTTGTCGTTTGCTAGGGTTGGATTGAGGTTAGGGATTGAGACTGGAGTCCTCCCCGGTGCCCGAGGCCCGAGAGGACTGCAGGGAGGGTCCCGATAAGACTCGTTCTCCACTCCTATCTGGTCAGCTCTACTCGACCGACCATGTCTGGTGGTGGGGTATTCTTCCTCGATGAGGACCCAGAAAGCTCGCCTGATACATCCCCTCGCTCTTCCTCTCCCTCGAGTATGGATGTTCACTCGAATACGACGTCACCACCACTTCCAACGACTTCGGCTTCACCGTTCTCCGCTATCCCCAATCCATCCTCCAGCTTCTCTGCTAATGTCGGTTCCTCCGCTTCCCTACAGGTGCCCTCGTCAACTTCCACCACACTTCCTCTCCTCCAACCCTCACCTCAGCCTTTCATTTTGGCTCCGCCGCAACATCGAAAACATCCCGCCGGCTTCGCGGCGACACCATCATTCCCCTCCCCTCTAGCTCAGGCGATAACTGTACCTTCGCAATCGGATACTTCTTCGTCTTCTTCACAATCCGATGACGAGTTGGGCAGTCCTGTTCAACCAGGACGAAGTGGGGAGGGACAGTCGCCTACTCAATCAGCTGCATCGGGGACACCAAAATGGTCATCAGAGCCCTTGGGTGCCCGTGCAAGGACGGCAAGTCCAGCTGCTGGAAGTGGTGGCGAGGCTTCGGGAGGAGTAACTAGTCGTCCGAGCAGTCCTGCTTCTACACAGAAGTCCACCTCTCGTCCTCCGAGTCCTGCCCACCGGCCTGCTCCTGGACAAACACAACTGGCCGCTCAAGTCCTCACCCCCGGTGCGCTGCTCATGAGGAAGAGGCGATCCACCTCTGGCTCAGGACTGGCTGGGAGTCTCCCTACCCCGTCTACCGTGCCGCTTAAGGATTCGCCTCCTCGCTCGCCAGCACTCACCAATCCCAAGCGAAACTCTCCCACCCATGCTGGTCCGAGACGGATAGAGGAATACATCACGACGGGCGCTACGCCGACGGGTGGAAGGAGTCGGTCAACGAGCAATAGTGGAAGTAGCGTTTTGGGCATTCCCTTTGGGTCTAGTGCTACGACCCTCGCGGGGGCCTCTTCGGTGGGAACGGCGTCGGGTTCTAGTCCTCTGGCATTTGGAAGTCCTGAGCTGGAACCGGTCGACGAAGATCGCTCGGGCATTCCATTATCATCATCTAGACGAGGATCGGGATCGACGACGACATCGTCGCCGACTCAGGATACTACTAATGAGTCATCCCGCGCGTCTCTTCCCAGCGTAGGTGGTGGCTCTCCCAATATTCTCGGTCTGGGTTTAGCAGGATCGACTCCCGCCCCTACCAGTGTCTCGTCAACGTGGGAGACTGCTAGTGGATCTGGCTCGAGCTATTCGAGTGGATCAGGTGTTCCTACCGCGGGAAACAGGGATAAAGGGAAGACAAAGGAAGCAATGGGTCCCCCAAGTCCACGGAGAGAAAGAGAAAGGACTATGCCTGGCGTAGGAGCCATGTCCAGGTGAGTTTATTGCTATGAGCGCGAAAGGGAGATGAGAAAATACGGGGCAAATGATCGTTTCTGGCTGACGGTTCTCCTCCCTTTCCATCCATTCTGTTGATATATCGATCGTCTCCCCTAACGCCCATGATCACGATCTCGCCCTCGTGCATTCCTTCCAGCCCTCCACGTCAACGTCGTGCATCGGAATTTCTGCATCCCTTCACTGGTGATTCTCGCAGAATGCCGATAATTTATCCAGGAGGTAACAATCGGTCGTCATTCGGATCATCAGGTGTTGCTTCACTATCAACATCCGCATCGATGATCTCACCTCTTAACCCCCTCCCGTCGCCTTGGGCCTCTACGAACGACTCGGCTTCTACAGGCTTAAGTCCTTCAAATAGCATGACCTCTGAACTCTCCGTGACAACGACGTCAACGTCCTCCGGGGGCGGCGCCATTCGGCTGAATCGCGTCCCGACCAGTGTGCGCCTTGCTGCTGATCTCATCAAGAACAATAGCCCTATCTCTCCTCCATCGACGACCGGTTCTCCGACTCAGAGCACATCTGTTCATAGCGTCGTTCCACCGGTTTTGACTCCTAATCCATCCCCGAACAATCCTCCCGCTGAAGGGATACCGCTACCAGCCGATGCTGCTTTAGATTTGTCCTCAATCAGGGCTGTATCTACCAATACTTCGCCTGTTCTCGGTAACGGCGGTCCGGGGGGGGATGAGTTCAATAGGTCTCCTCGGAACGTGCTGCAGGAGTTTGGCAAAGGTCGACCCACACCCTTGGTCCCAGCTACCCCAATGGCGACGCGCAATGTAACGCCACATGAAACACATCGGGAAGCAGCTTCATCTTCAGCGGACCCGTCGGGTACATCAGTGGATTCACATTCTACACGATCCGTATCTAGCACTGCAAGTAGAGCTATGCCACCGCCGGCATTCAAAGCGCCCTTACCGCCCTCACAACCTCGTCCGCGACCTTCCTTACCCGATAACGCCCTTGGAGACTCTTTTGCCCAAGTTCCGGGTACTTCACGTCATCGTTTCAGGACCTCTATGCATGAAGCAACATTCAAGCCGTCTCTTGCTACCGAATTCACTGCTTCTCCTCCATCATGGTCGACACCGTCATCATCCAACTCGCCGCAGCTTGATAATTCGACAGCTCAGTCTGCAACGAGTACAAACCCCTCGTACGGGCTCGGTCTGGACATGTCTAACTTGACCTCTAGTACCTCGTATCTTCATCCTGCATCCCGACTGCAGCTAGCTTCGACATCTGCTTCGGGGAGCATGACGCCCGGTGCGGGGCCGTCAGGACCTCGAAATAAAGTCAGGAGTGTATCTGGAAAAGGGCTTGCTATGGATTTGGCGGGTGTTCAAGTCCTCGGGGATGCTGCCAGTCATGCAAGTATGATCATGCAGTCTAGGCAGGCCAAGCTACAGCGCTGGAGACCTACCAGCGCAGGCAAAGAAGTGAGTTTTCGCCGTAGTATAACCGTCGTTGTGCCACCCCATAATCGCTTTACCATGCCATCTTGTCCTATTCAGAACCTAGCTAACATCTGATTTCTCAGTCTCAAAGCTATCGAAATGAAAGTCCTGTTCCACCCTCTTTTACCCGGTCAACGACCACTGGTGCGCCAGCGATGCTGGCTGGGCCTCGGGCTGATCGTTTGGCTCAATGGGGAGTTTCCCAGCCTACAACTGGCTTATCTTCTCCTGGCGAGGATCTTCCACCTTTCTCGACGGCAGATGACGATCTCAGTAGGACTGTTACTCTTCCCGCCCGGACTCAACTCAGTGCAGAAGGTGATATCCCCGTAGGATCCCAAATCAGTCCCAAAGCTGGATCATCTCAGTTCGGCGGTGCTGCCAGTTATGGTGGTATAGGTGGAGTCGGAATGGAGAAAGAAGGAAGCGCGAGCGGCTCCATTGGCGGGATTGAATGGGTGGACTGGATGGACAGCTACAAGATGTTCAAGGCGGCAAAGATCAGGGCGGAACAAGAAAAGGCGGCAGCCGAAGCATCTTCCTCTAAGACACAGATGTCAGAGGAAAGTCCTCGGTCTAGTGTCCCTCAGTCACCAATTGCTGGGACCGGCGGGTTTCTTCGATACTCGACTCTTCCTGCCGACTCTGTCGTCAACCTGGATGACAGTGCCGTCTCCCTTACGCCGATTACTTCTAGGGATGAAGCAGCTGCGGGTCATGGTGTTGCTGATAAGTCTGGAACCTATGGTCAACTAAGAAGACGAAGCATGTCTGTTAGATCGACTCTTTCCTCGTTCGATCCCAAGATCTCCCCCAAAGCGAAACGCAACTCGTTCCTGGAACGTCAACGGCAGTCCTCTGGTAGCTCTGTCCGATCCACGAACGAGAACAACGGGTCGACCTCCAATACGGGATCTCGACATAAGAAGAGCCTTGTGGCGAAGATGGAGGGGTGGTGGAATGCTGTCAAGAGCAACTTTACTCCAGAGTCACAGAATCAGCCGTACCGTCCCAGCAACCTCGGCGTCTTCGTGCAACATAGGATCCCTTCCGCTCCCCAGTCCCGTCGGGGGTCGCAAATTCCTCCAATTGCTAAGCCAGACGCTGCACGCTTGGCTGCACCACTGGGGCAATTCGGGCAAGAAATGCGCAGAGACTCAGGTTCGGGTGGATCCAACCCACTGCGTCAAGCGGTTTCGCATACGGAATTGCGATCACGCAATGTGTCTGGGGGATACGATTCTCAATCTCTGCTGGACGCTGCCAATATCGTTGTATCGGCTTCTGCTGACCTGTCGAGACTGTCGCGGCAATCTTCCATTGATATGCCCCCACCGCCTCCCCCTCACCTTCCTTTGCCGTCGTTATCGCCGATAATACAGCCGCGTCATACATCACCTGTACCAGAAGAACCAATAGTCATGGTTACGAAGACATCAAGTGGACTTGAAGCTCGGAGGAAGCAGCCCCATCTTAGGCTAGAACTCGATTCTCATGTTTTGACTCCGTCAACACGAACTAGCTCTCGCGGGGATTCCAACTCGAGTAGTGGGCCTACTCGACCAACTGGGGGGATACTTCAACGAGCGTCAGAGGCTACCTCGCGTTCGTCATCATATGGTCAACCGTTCTCCGGGCCTGGCTTGACGCCCGGTGTTCCTCACTGGGATCAGACTCCTTCTCCCATCTTTGCCCTTGGTACCGCTTCCGAGCCTCGGTCAGGCGGTGCTCCTGCATCAGATCACGGCGAAGGCTCCAAGGCGGAGAAGCCAGTAGCTCCAGGATCCGAGATTACTATCGCGTCCGTGCGACGACATATTCGACATCGCTTGAATGCTGCTAAGGAGACTTGTGATGCGACTCTCAAGAAGACTGTTGATGCCATTACCAGATACGCAGAGGAACGGCGATCAGCAGTCGTGGACGTGGAGAATGATTCTCAGCCTGATTTCTTTGATGGCGTTAGTTCTTCGCCCATGCTGGATGTTGAGGACAGCGAAAGCGAGTTTGGGAGGGAGAGTATCGGTAACGATGAAAATTCGCAAAGCAGAGCTGGTAAGTCTAAACTTGATTCTCGTTGCTTGTTCATGCTTATCTTGCCTACAGTATCATCGTCTCGAGGCCCTAGTCGACGAGGATCTGTATCTCGGCAAAACGTCTCCATTTCCGCTAGCCCGTCTAGGCGCCTCAGCTCACTACCTGGTACGGTGACAAGTCCAGGGCGAACGGCTCGTCGACCCAGCGCCCTTCCTCGTAGTGCAGCAGCCAGAGATGCTCAACGTTTAGCTCGCAATATGAGTCTCTCGTTGGATCGGTCAAAGTCTGGATCGAGCTCGCGTTCGACTTCTCGCTCTCGATCGCCCATGCCCCCTACCAGGAACCTACTCACCTCAGCTCAAGCCGGCTTGGAAGACTCCGACGTAGCCGATCGAAGATTCCTTTCCTCACTGCAGGAGCTGATCATGATCGCTACCGACGTCCTTGACACCCCTGTCACGACTTTGGTCTCTCTTCCCTCAGCTTGTACCGAAATCATTCAGAAGCTCCAGAAGACCGGTCAGGCATGGGACGACAATGATGATTGGCCCGGCAGGAATTGGTATGTCGACATCCTCATGGCTGTTGCCAATCTTAGTCGCGTGTTAGACTGGTGGGAAGCTGAGAAAGGGTTTTGGAACTTTGACGAGGATGAAAACGAACCCTTACTGTTCGTCATGAAGCCTAACAGAGAGACCGAATCTCGGTTCGACCAAGAATTCCGTATGGCTTTAGGACACGACCGATCTTCTCCCTCGGCGGGGCATTTACAGTTGCCCGAGCCGACTTCTGCAGTATCCATTGACGTCCCTTCCCCAGAAACTGTTTCTGGCGGGAATTTCTCGGCCAAGACCGCGATGGGCTCTGCTGGTCCCGCGGTCTCTACCCCTAAAGCTCAAGCTGTTGAGAATTTGAGATTTTTGGCTGAGCATGCGAAGAGCGTCAACATCGTGATGGAACTGGGGCTTCAGGGAGAAGAAATCCTATATGTCAACGATGCTATCTTAGAGGTCATCGGGTGAGTTCGGTCGCATCATGTCTAGCAGCGGAAGCTTATAAGACCGTAGGCGGCATCCTGATGAGGTACTCGACAAACCTATCGCGGACTTGCTAGCACCAGCCGATACTTCCAATTTCGCAGAGGCCACCGCCAGGCTGTTAGAGGACGATAGCCAAACTGCCCAGCTCCGTTTCAGATTCGAGGTGCATGAACTCGATGAAGAAGACAGCGATAGAGAGCCCGGACCCGTCTACATCGAGTTGGAAGGTGTTGGAATGCTCATGCGAGAGAACAATGAGCCGTCACATACCATGTGGGTCATGAAGCCCGTCACGGCCACGCAGCAAGCCAGCAACGCTACAGTGGACGCTGCCTTCCCTCGAACCGGCTTGTTTTCCACCGAAGGGATTTTGTGTCGAATCTGTGAACGAGAAATTGTGACTTGGTTTTTCGAAAAGCACAACGAAACTTGCGACGCCGTCCATCGCCTTGAAGCCGAGATCGCGACCGCAGACGAATGTCTGCACGACCTACATCAAACCGTCGTCAAGCTTAACAATGAGATTGACGAATCCAGTCCTGGCTATCCGGCGCAGTACAATGGTGTTCTATTCTTCACTCTCCCTGAATCTGTCGCCAACGCCGAGGGTGGTCCAATACCTCCGACTCCTCAAGGAATTGAGCTCCGAAAGATTGCCCATGGCCATCTGCAAGACGTCATCAACATTCTCTCTATCGCCCGACAGATAGCAACTCCCTCGGTTCGCGAGGATGAAGCGGACCTTCCCTTCAATGTACAGAAATACCTCGATCGCGAGTCAGACGACAAGCTGTTGCGGATTACCCGATGGCAACGACCGCAAACGAGTGATCGTGCTCTTGCTCTGCTGTTTACTCACGTTGAGGATCAGCTGAGAAGGAAGCAGAAAGCTGTTGGAAGGATGCAGAGTACGATTCGTTACTCGGAGAAGACAAGACATGAGTGGGAGGATAAAGTGAACCAGATGCTAGCAGAGGGAGACGAGGAAGTCTCAGAGAGTGGATCTGACGGGGTCGTCGATGTCGCGGTGTCTCCGGTCGAGCCAACGACGCTCGGGACACCTGGGAATCCAGACACTTCGCCTCCTGGACCAAGAAAGATCGCTGCTATGGCCAGACTACCTATCACTCAGGGTCATCCCCACCGACCTACGAGCTCTCGTGGCAGTGAGATGCCGACACTCCAGACAACGCCTGCAATAGCCCCAACGCAAGTGCCTACAGAAGTTGCCACGCCTGTCGAAACTCGAACTCCTTCTCCTCTGCTCGTACCGGTCGACAAGATTGGACATGCAAGGCGGGTGTCGAGCTCCAAAGCTTTCAGTAATGGACCGTTATCTCCTCGAATACCTTCGGCGGCACTTCAAGCCCGTCCGGCTCCGCCTTCCATCAAAGATTTTGAAATCATCAAGCCGATCAGTCGAGGGGCTTTCGGCTCGGTCTATCTCGCCAAGAAAGTTGCTACTGGGGATTACTTCGCTATCAAGGCTCTGAAAAAGTCGGACATGATTGCCAAGAATCAAATCACGAACGTCAAAGCCGAACGCACGATCCTTATGAATCAGGCCAGCTCACCCCACGTGGTTAAGCTCTTCTTCTCTTTTCAAAGCAAGGAATACTTGTACCTCGTAATGGAATATCTTAACGGCGGTGATTGTGCTACGCTGGTCAAGACACTTGGGGGTTTGTCGGAGGAGTGGGCGAGAAATTACATCGCCGAAGTTGTTCTAGGACTGGAGTACCTTCATGCTAGAAATATCGTTCATCGGTAAGCTCATTTACTGCTGATGGATGAAAGAAGTCAAATTGATAATTTTGATAGGGATATCAAACCTGATAATTTGCTGATCGACTCACGGGGCCACCTCAAGCTCACTGATTTCGGTCTGTCCAGAATTGGTTTATTGAACCGTCAAGTTGGGGGACCTCGGCCGGCGTATCTTCGAGGAACTTCATTACGTGGTTCGACAAGACGGAAAGCTGGTCATCGTACGCCTTCAATGTCTTCCGCTGATTCGCCAATCATCTCTCCTGAACTCGTGCCGCCTCCTACATCATCCAATCTTGGCCAATCTTACTTCCAGCTGAATGACACTGGTTCTGCCGATGAGTCCAGTGGCTCGGAGTCCGCCAGCGGCATTATCACTAAACATATGCGACAGATGTCTACAGCCACTCGCCTGTCTTCGGATCTGGGCACTCCATCCGGAATCGGCCGAGAGCCTCCAAGATTTGTTGGGACGCCTGATTACCTGTGCCCGGAGAGCATTCTTGGCATAGGGGCTGACGATAAGGCCGTCGATTGGTGGGCATTGGGCGTTGTCCTATATGAGTTTTTGTATGGCGTTCCTCCTTTCCATGCCGATACGCCCGAGAAAGTTTTCGACAATGTCATCTCTCGCCGGATCAAGTGGCATGACGACGAAGTAGACATCTCGGCTGAAGCCAGAGACTTGATGGACAGGCTCATGTGCTCAGATCCTGTTCAACGGCTGGGGGCCCGCGGTGCCGACGAGGTGAAGCAACACGCCTTCTTTGCCGGTATCGATTGGAAGACGATCACCACGTCTGAAGCGAGTTTCGTGCCCGAAGTCACGGATCCCGAGTCGACGGACTACTTTGATGCTCGAGGAGCTGCTCACGGATTCCATGACGACGATGGAACCCAGGTCCTCAAACAGAGCACGCCGGCCAAAGCAACCGACTCAGCCTCACCCGCAGCCATAGGCGACGTGCAAGCTGTTGTGGGAGACTTGTCGGCTCAGGACGACTTCGGTACATTCAACTTCAAGAATCTTCCAGTCCTCAAGCAGGCAAACGACGATGTTATTCGCAAACTCCGGGTGGACTCTATGGCACCTATTGTTCAGACATTGGAGTCTGCACCAACGATCAGGGATCACCGTCGGAGTTTGTCTGTCAAGTTGCGAAGTCGATCTCGAACGAAACCAGGAGACTCTACCCAAAATGGACCTCCATCACCGACAACTTCGACTTCCTCAGCGGCTTCGACACCGTCAAGAAGCTCGAATCCACCTTTGACACCTGGTATGCCGGTCTCCCAGCATTACCGTCGTCCTTCGGAGCTCAATGCCTTGGACCGCGTTAAATCCTCTGAAGAAGCAGATCCTGGTCGACGGGCTTCGGCTCCAACAAGGATCAGAGCTGGGTCAGGCTCGAGTGCCATCAGTGACAGAAGTACCAGTATGGAAATGTGGAGGCAACGACGACAGCAGTCATTACAAGATCCCTTGTCAGCTGCGTCCGTTTCGTCTATGGATGGTGCAGACGGAAGGTCTTCTGTATCTCAGCAGGACAGCAACTCTGATCGAACACTTGATGTGCTCATCGCGGAGGATAACCCAATATCCCAAAAGGTGTGCAGCATTGAATGCTAAGAACTGGAAATGCGCTGACTGCCCGTTACAGATACTGGAGACTTTACTCACTCGTATGGGCTGTCGATGCATTTGTGTAGAAGATGGTCCGAGCGCTCTGGCAGCTACTATGGGCAGTATTCGTGAGTCTACATCAGATTGCCAGCTCTGGCGTTACCCTTTGGTCTGAAACCTTCTCCAGGCTTCGATGTCATCATCTGCGATATTCATATGCCAGTGGTCAGTGGTGAACAAGTAGCTCGAATGATTCGGTCAACCGACAATCATAACCAAAGTACCCCGAGTAAGTCATAACATTTGATAAACGATCTAGCCCGCGTACTTTTCCTTGCACACTCCGCTTCAGCATGCGCTTATAGCGCAGGGGTGGCATTGCTTTAGATACTCTCTGCCTCATTAGTTCCGCCCAGCTGACGAACTTCTGTTTCCAGTCATTGCCTGTACCTCTTACGAGCAACACAAGTCAATTACCGAAGAAGGAACCCTGTTCTCGGCTGTCTTGGGCAAACCAGTCTCGAAGACCGACTTGATAAAGTGCCTTTCGAAACTGGGATTCGAGCTTAGCGCAGGCCAGACAACTACTGCCTCCGGTATGACTCCTGCATAATACATTTCCTCCTCCCTCCTCTTTAGTGCATCACCTCGAGACCCATCCCAAACTTGTTCTTATTATGGTCTATATTTCTCCGTTTTTATAGCTATATTTGAAGGCCTGTTGTATAGGTGGCCATCAAATCTTCACGAATGTTAATTTTGTCGTTTCTGTGATCACACGTACGGATGGTCTCGGTGTGCGATACCTTGCCTGCATTGTACAAGTAATCTTCCGTGCAGGGCCAACCACAGCCCACACACCGACAATGCATCTTCGTCTAGATACAATGCATTCACAGAAGTCTTCTAACTATATTGACACAATATCATATAACGGATTGTGCCGAGTGGATACAATCTACAGTATTGACAAGCGCTTCCATCCAAGAGCGAAGTCTCTTCAAGATGTCTCTCTTGAGCTTCTGTCTCGCGTCCGACAAAACTCAAAGACATGAGTCACCGTAGTTGGAACAACGTCTTGCCAAAAGGGAGGATTCGGCCTTGGAGGACCAACTGATAGAGTGGTGCAGCTCTCTTCATAGCGCCCTGGCCATCCATTGTTTTGGGTCAACGCCCTCTCTACATCCTGAATCATGGTCCGCGCCTCTGTCGGAAGGTTCACATGTTCAAGCGAGCTGAGATAAACGGTATCATCGTGTCGAAACCTAAGTTCCTGTTCCGCAGCGGCAGATTTGTCCAGAACCCACGGTCCTGCAAGTTTGGAGGAAAACTGGTAATTGTCCTTTGTTAGCAGTTCAATTCTGACTGAATCTCCCTGAACGTCCCGGACTGTGTAAGTGGCGTCCAGGTACGAGACCGTAATTGGGTCAAATCTTTCTTGCCGCCCAGAGGCGTAGATTTTTACCGCGGGCTCGACGGCCAGCGCGACCGGGTCGTTGGTGCCCCTAGGAAAGGGCCTTGGTAGTGGGAAACGGATGTCATAGTCACTGCTTGGTGGCGAAGGTGAGGCCATGATGCAGGTAGAGAGAATGGGAGGTCAGGGATTGGTTCAGGCTATGCAGAAATTGTCCCTATTTATATGTCGGAGAAGCGCCAATCATTGGCAGGTAAGGACGAAGGAAGACTTTGCTTTGTTCTCGATAATACGCAAAGGGGTGAGTATACAGTGCAGAGCAGGGTGACAAAGGAGAGGTTGTAATATAAAGATAATACGCAGAGTGAGTATACAGCACGAAGCTGGGTGACAAGGGAGAGGTTGTAATATAAAGATAATACGCAGAGTGAGTATACAGCACGAAGCTGGGTGACAAGGGAGCGATTGTAGTATGAATGTCCCTTTGACCTAGGTTATTCAGAATGGGCTGACTATCCCGTCTGTCTCATACTTGTCCATTATGGCTTTCTAAAACTCGATGGCCAAGTAGACTGTGGAGGTTTCAGAGCGTGTTGAAACCCGGTATCTCCTTTTACGTCAAACGTCACTGGCTTTCTGATCATAGGACGACGTACAAGGGTAAAGTAACGCTGAAACAGTCGTGGGGTAGTATCACTGTGTTGTCGCCTGCGCAGCTACCGTACAAGGTGTGAAAGTATGTCTCAGTGTGCAATCTACTTACTACTTACGTCGGTGCACTCTAACACCTTCCACCTGGTGAACAGGTCAGAAGGTAGAAGTGCTTGCTTGGGTTGAGCTAGATATTGAGAAACTTTCGTGGTGTTCAGCCGTGGACTGCTTCTCTCCCAGTAAACCAAGCTCCCTTTGATCACACGCTACTCCGGAAACTAGCATAAGGTTGAGTTACATATGAGTAGTACCCCCAAAATTTCTATACCGCAGTTGTAGCATGGTGTACAATACATGCCGAGTTGAGAAAGAGCTCTCTTCGAATCTTCATAGTTGTTGATAGCCTGAAATACATGTCTCGCCATTTTGAACCTCATCCGACTAAACGACACGTGAGATAATCCTAGTGGATGTTGGCCGATGGTTTATGGAGGACGCCCGCCGTTCAGATGGCGAGGTGGGGGATATGTTACGGTCACACCTGCATAGTACTACGGTCACACCTTTTCCAGCCGATTCAAATTAAGGGCATCAATAAAGAAGCGCCAAATAAGGTTGATTTCACCCCATTTGAGCAGGTTACTATAGTCAGTATTGCACCTCATGGATGCATACCTTATTCGCCTGAAGCTGACACTGGGTAGTGCTGTCTCTCATCTTTCAAACAGTAGTATTCTCAGAGCTCAAAGTACAGCTCAAGCCTCAGACTGTGGGCAATATTTTCAAGGTGTGACCCTAGTACTGTGACGGTATGACCGTAACATTTCCCGCATTGGTTTAGCGTACACTGACGTAGATGTCAGTTTTCCCTTTCTGGTGAACAGTTTCACCCAACTGGTCCCATTCGTGGCACCCGATACAATTACAAAGACTCGTCATCCAGCCGGAAAGGAGAAAATCGTATATGCATCACCTCGACTTCGATAATGTTGATGTCTGAAACGCGATACGTCTGAATGACTTTCGAAAAATTTGACCTTTGTTGCATTCGTTTCACCACCGACAGAAACACGTTTGCAACAAAACCGCATTCCATGGTCCGATTGAGTATAAGTGTTTTAAAATTGGCCATGATCCTTTCCAAAGCAGCTACATGGATGCACTGGAAAAGCAGTAGCAGCTCTGTGGCAATGCAATTACAGATTGAACTTTCGTTTTGTTTGCTACACCTCTCATAGCATAGCATGTCTAGTGAAAAAAGTACAATCTATGCCTCTCGGTCGTACTATTGCCTCGGTTGTCACGTTATCTGCACCAGTTTTGAGGCTGCTCGATCTGAAGCCACCTGATAATGGAACATGTTTTCCCATTTGGTGTTCATGCTGAATCCTCCGAATTCGAGGGAGAGCTTGTACCGGTGTTGTTGCTCATAGAGCTGTTTCGGACGAACTTGAACGTATTGACAGGAGTGAAGCAGTCAGTCGGCTGAGTCAAAGCCAGCTCTCTATCGACTTTCACGTCCAATGATATTTCCGAGAGAACGCATCTATCAATGGCAGCTCTCTTCTTACAACACAATTCCTCAGCGAAATGCAACGCCAATCGTTGATAGTCGGTGAGTTCCAACTCGTCGATATAGCGTCGGGTGTCGAGATTATGCGTATAGACATGGTCTGTTTCAGGGATGATATCACCGCTTGTCTGTAAACACTCTATATATTTGCCAAAGATGACCATATAGGCATCTTCATCGGGAGCGATTCCGAGGGGAACATTCTGAGTACATGTGCATTTGAATCCTCGCTTAGTGAACGTGGCTCCCCATCCGTCAATATTCAATGTGGAGCAGAATTTCAAGAACTGCATTTCTGGGGAAATCTTTGGAAGATCTCCCAAGGAAGGGAAGGAAGGCGCACCCGTTAAGGATGAAGCTTGCCTGGAGACATCTAGGGAACTGGACATATTGTTGTGACCGAAGAAGAAAATTGAAGTTATGGAGGAATTGGCAAATTATAGGTCCTCGCCACCGCATTCCAGACCTATTTATCCCCTGAGACAAGGACTTTGTTCGAGAAGGACACACCTTGATACGACTCGGTCAGCGAATTGACATAAAGGGGCGACTTGGGCTTTCCCTTTGACGGTGAATTTTTGTCGTTTTCAACACGGCTATATGACGCGTTGTTTCAAAATTCCAGGACAATCTGTCCTCAGGCTGCTCGGCAGTAAGGTATTACCTTAGCTTGACATGCTTGAAAGCATAGCACTCGACGAGAGACAGACCGCTAGGAATGATAACAGTGTGTTGACAATGCGCTACCAAGTTGTTGCCTGCAGAAGCGTGTGGAAACCATAGTCATCTCTAGTCCCGAAACTTACGTACATGCTATGGAGTGACATTGTAATGACTATATGATAGACTGGTCAAGTCTCATGGGGTATAAAAGGTGTCACTCGGTAGCCATGCCCGAGGCATTTATCGATTCGTTCCCGTTCCCTATGCGAACCCAATGAAATCTGCGATCCTGGCACTATGCTTTCTTCCCCGTCCCCTTTCCTCGACCTCTCCCTCGACCTCTCGCACGCTCCTTTCCTTTCCCCCTTTCCTTCCCCCTCAGAGCGGGCATGTTATCGCCCCTCCTTCCTTGATTTTCCGCAGCATCATCATCCGCATCCGCATCCGATCCAGATCCTTCCAAATCGTCATCCTCATCCCATAATTTTGGCATCTGCACTAGGTCCTGAGGAGGAATTAACCCTGATGATGTTGCTTGTTTTTGCGATGTGAGCACTCGAGATCTTGGCGTCGGCTTGGAAATTCTGTTGACCTGCGCGCAACTCATTAATTAACGCCCTTCTCATTTACAGCAGTGGCGCAAAGCTAAGTGGATGGACACAGAATTACTCACAATAGCTTCTTGAATCTTTGCTGTCGCTTCTTCGTCGTCTTCAATTCCTTCTATACCCGCTAATCTCTGCAGTAAAGTCTCGCCATACTCATTATTGTAACTCATACCAACACCCTCATGGAATTGTAAAGAGGGATCATCGTCCCCCCATAGTCCAGCTTCGACGATTTGTCTCTTCCTCTTCTCCTGATCCTCCTTGTCCAGGAAATAATCTTCGAATTTCTCGGTCCCATTTCCAAACAGGAATTCGATATCGTCGTCGCTTCCAAGCTCATTCGATCTGCCTTCCGTCGATTTCGAGCCCGAGCCATCGGTGCCCAAATATCTCTCTTGCTCGGTATAGTGGTTCAGCAATAGATCGAGGCTGATCAGAGAATGGACGACATAGTGAGGCGGCAGCTCTGTAGGTTTGATTCCGATCCTCAGGAGTGACTCGACAGGGGACCAGTGGTCCTGATGTCGTCTAACATAATCGCCCAGATCGACTTTCCGGATGTCACCGCCGGGTACACCCAAGCTTTCCAAATATTCGCGGGAATTCTCTCGAGGTATGCTCCCGATTGCTCGTTGTTTGGCCAACCAACTCAGCATAGCTCGTTCGACTTCCTCGGACACCGTATGGCGCAATCTCCGTTGAGTAGCTACCCGAACACATATGTATATCTCACGCTCCCTGGCAAGGCATCCAACGTGGTCATCGAGCGGCTCATCAAGTTGCGGAGAGACGTCTGGTATCGGCGACCCCAACGAGACGAGTGGAGTGGGATGTGACTCATAAGACTGTGTCGACGAGGTCCGAGACATATCTGCACCTCCTCCTCTGCCCGAACCATGTGAGACAGACGCCACTGAACGCAAAGATAGAGGTGGTGGATTGTTATTGAGACTCTGATAGCTAGTCTTCTTACCGGAAGATATAGGTCGTACTGCTCCGATCAGAGGAGCCGAGGCAGATGAGGAGCGGGATGACGATATATATGTTTTGCTGAGATCGGGCGAATCATTCTCTCTTGACCGTTTCGAAGCTTTTTCAACGTCCGAAGCATCCCCAGAGATGTCCTGATCCGAAGCAAAAGACCCATGGGAGCGTTTGCGGAGACCGACAGGAACCACCGTCTGCGCAGTCGGGTGAGGTGTTGAACCTAATGTCGGCGCCTTCATGACCTCGGTAGTGAAACCATTCGGACCTATACTGAATCCAATGACCGGTTCCCGAGGTTCAGACTTGTTGTCGAGTCCCAGATCAAGGCCCAGACTCGTGGAAGATGCAGGAAGAGGATGGTCCTCATCGTCGCTCTCTCGATTGTAGTCCTCATCGGAGGAATTGTCGGCATCCGCTAGCAGGGCATCTAGATTTATTTCGGGATCAAGGTTCGATAGAGCATATTTCTTTCGATTGCGAGTAGAAGTGACTTTTTGAATGGCTGTGATCGCGTCATTTCCGTTAGCTGTCGTATGGAAAGATGCCTGAGGTGTCTGCGGCAAAGGTGACTGCGAGAGGGTAGAGCGTCGTACGAGGCGGGATGAGGCAGAAGTTTTTCCAGGCGAGGGAAGAACGGAGGCGGATCTGGACGATGTGGCTGACGACCTTTCCGTGATCGAAGTCGCTGATGTCGAAGTTGAAGGTGATCTTAGACTCCTGGCAGCGACCTCAGAGGGTGTGAAGGAACGAGTACTGCTTCCGTCATCGGGGGTTTTCCGTTTCCTGTTCCGCTTGAAACCCACAGGAGCAATAGAAGCATACATGATGCGAGCCGTGGTCAGTAGAGTCTCGTATTGTTGAATTGGCGCGTTCGTCCGTAGTCGGGTATACATGATTTTCCGCCATTCCCTCGCAATGACTTGGGCAGACAAAGCTGCAATCTCTAGTTCCGGAACCGGTTTCCTGTGATCTGACTCATACCCCCGAAGTCCATCGCCATATCCTCCTCTCTTGGGCTTGGAGAGTTGGGGAATTGGAATCCCAGCATCGGGAAAACTCGTAGACCAGGCGACAACGAGTTTCTTGATCTCGACATGACGTTCAGCAGGGCCTGAGTGACTGATACCGTAGGCTGAGCCGAGTTCGTTCTCGATATAATGTAACTGAGGCATGACCCTCCCGTTGGACGCTTGAATTGCCATAACAGTAAGAGCAATGACAATAGAAGGAGTGCATTTGGCTGACCACAAACTGACACATTGTTGAGCGTTGTAAAGACCATTAGCGCATTCGAAGACGTTGTCCCATTCGATCGTTTTGAGGTAATCCCAATCGGTGTCCTCCCAACGTCGCCTCGTCGGCTTGGTTTTTAACACTTTGATTCGATCCTCGTGAGGCAAGCCAGCAAGATACTGTAGATGGTTCACCACTTTGTTGAGTTCGCAAAGTACCGCATCCCTGGACGAGATTTTCCAACCAAGGATTCGACCGAACTTACGCTGAGTGGCAAGTAAGGCCGACAGACTATCGAAGTAACCTTGATTGCCTGGACCCAGTCTGCGGCCTCGTTCCTAGAGCGACGATCAGCAAAGGTAAATCAACCTATGAGTTGCATGCAACTGACTAGCAATTCTTGAAGCGATGGAGCCAGAATGCTTCCGTCGTTCCTTACACCACCCGAAATCCCACCACGAGGTGTGTTATCCAGTTTACCAGACAGATATTGAACATGGCTCTCCTGGACCGTCATTTTCACCGCCAAAGCAAGATGATAGCGAACCTTTCTTGCGTCCGGATTCATGACCTTCCATGTATACCCGCTCAACTCGGCATCGGCATCTCGGATGCGAAGATAGCATCTCTTGACAGGCGCAACGAATTGAGGACAGGGTTGAGCGGTCAGACATGTTTCCGGTATGACGAGGTATATTCGGAGCAATTGATCGAGACCTTTCTACAGTTGTATGTCAGCTGATTATTCATGTCAACATGTGAGGCGCCGAGAGAGTCTGCTATGTACTGACCATGAAGTTGGCTTCCTCCCATGAAACCCAAGCTTCGTCTCGTATCTCTGGAGTCTCATCGTCGTTGACAATCGCCCCGTGAGTATGACTGACGTCGACGGTGTTTCCTGCCGCTGTCAATTTCTCGTCGATGAAGCCGCATGATGGGCATGCCCAGTCGCCATACGAGCTCTTCTCAAGGACGTGTCGGCCAAGACTATGCAAGGCGCAGTACTGACAAACAGGCTCGGACGACGTCGAGGCCATGTTGCAGTGTGGGCTTTCGCCCGACGAGTAACGAAGAGACCGATATGGTGACGATGATTAGAGCGAGCGACGAATTTTCTCAGCGAGTATAGGGCTACTTTGACAATATCATATCTGTCATAGAGTGCTGGTTGTGCTGTTATGGATTGTGAATGGATGGAAAGCCAGACTCGGGTGGCGAACTGAAATTATAATCCCGACTTTAACGCCGAAGCTGGATGACCTCCCGTGTGGTGTGGCACCTTCCCGTTGCCCCCGTGGAGTAGCATCCCCTGCTGTCCCATTCCAACAACATTGCCCTATTATCCTCGCCCTTACCTCACAGTCATATATAATACAGTCACCTCTCCTACCTGGACACTCGCTCACTTGCCCTTCTTCTTCTTCTGCCCACTGTCTGAACAATGTTTGCAGCCGTCCGTTCTACCGTTGCTCGTAACTCCGCAACTCGGGTACGTCTGTCTCCACTCATCTACATTTGCTCCAGAAGGGCACTAGCACTAGCAGTGCGAGCCAGCTCCGCCCGCTAGCTGCTCCTCCGAAGCTCTTCAAGGCTGAAAACTCGCACTGGAGGAATATCCAGCTGACCTCACAAATTATCTTCTACAGGCTTTCTCAACCTCCCGACCAGCTCTCGACCTCGCTCGCGTCACCCTAATCGGTCGTCTAGGTGCAGACCCGACTCTGCGAGAGACAACCTCCGGGAAGCCATACTACTCGTACGCTTGAATACTCGCAACCTCATTCTCCCTCCTCTCGAGTATCTAGAGACGACACTGAGCTGATCACCATATCGCAAATAGATACACAGTCGCAACAGCCACCGGCATTCCCCCCGTTGACGCTTCAGGTGGTACGTCATGCCCATTACTCTATAGCGCTTACTGTTCCCGCGAGATGAGCTGACATGGACTCTCGTTCAGCTCGTCAACCACCTCCTACCTCCTGGCACACCGTCTTCGCGTTCAATGAAGCATCCCACAAATCCCTAGCTCGTGTTGGGAAAGGGTACGTTGTCTATCCCGTTGCACTCATTCTCCCTCAATCTGGCATTGTACAACTCCTTGTGCTGACGCTATAACACAGATCCACAGTATTCGTTGAGGCCGATTTGGAAATGCGGCCCTCCAACCCAGCAGCAGATGGAACCCCTGTTCCCGACCGCGTTCTGCTTCGACACCGTGAGTGCGGTCTGTTTAGTGTCATACAGCCTCTCTTGGAAAGTGCTCTTCGCTTGGCTAACAGTCCGATTTAGAGAGAATAACGGTGATCAACAGGGTCAAGCCCGAGAATGAGGAGACCGCAGCTGCTGAGGCGGAGTAGGTTAGCGAGGAAATGTAAACGAAGTGGAACAAAATTAGTCGAAGCTGGCGGAATCTTGGGATTAGAGTGATAATCTACTTAGACATATGCACTTCTACCACTTTTCCCATCTGCGCATGGTCATCGGTTCAGCCTGATGCTGAACATCCAAACTGGAGATCAAGCTACATATACATTATATACAACACTACTGACTTCGATGAGCTCGCATGGTTCAATATTATCTTGCAAATCCTGAGAAGGAGGTCCATATATCATGCTGAGAGCCACAAGCCCATGCCCAAAATCGTACATCGTACATCGTACACCGTACACTGCTCACTGTACCCATTGTAACCAAATCGACAGCCTCGAGATCACCCAAATCATCCCTCCGTACCCGCCCGCCCCTCAAATAATTCCTCAACAACAGGAAATCTACTCTCAGCAAAAGTCCGTAAAACGCGTCTACATCGAACAGTCAGATACGATATCTTCTTCCCCACCGAGCAAATGACTAAGAACGAGGAACTCACCGCCGCTCTTCCCCCTCCCTCTCCAGGGTGTCCAAAAGCCCTCGAATATCTGACAAACTCATAGCCCCACCTGGTAAATCCCCAGCAACTTTTTTCATCTCTTTCAATTTATCATTCATCTCTCGCGCCTAGATCTTGTGTCAGTTGAATTGCATCGTCGTCGGGGTGGTGTAACCAGGAGTAAGTGGGACAGGAAAGGGCAAGGGGGAAAGGGAAGAATACCTTGCTAATCATCTCTTCCTGTATCTTTCCCGCTCCTTGGATATTTGATTCTGGATCCAGATCTGAATCGAGAGCATTGGATTCGGTAGATAGTGAATTGATGAGTCCCAGTAGTTCGTGGAGCGCAGGTAGGAGGGAGACGAATGTTCCCGGTGCTGGCTGGGATGGGCTGGGATCTGTATTAGGGGCTGGGAGTTTTGCGGGTCCGGAAGGAGCTGGAAGGGTGTTTGTGGATGGTTCGTCCATTATGGGAAGTATCGGTACAGCTATCCCTTGTCGGACTCCTTTCAGGCTGATTACCTTTGCACGATGAAAGTGATTCGCTACGAGAGGTTGGGAGGACGAAGAAGATTACCTGACCACTCGACGGCCAACGGACTAATCGAATCAGAAATCAGATTCCGTGTATCTTGCCACGGCGTAATCTAATCTCCCTTCCTGGCCTCGATTTTCGAAGGTGGTCAAGTCAAGTCTGACACGGCATGCAGTGGACAGCAATCATATGTCGAGCATACATCAAACCCAAATACGAACCCATGAATATCCAAATACTGACGATGGGATACCGGAACCGGAAAATCGAATGTGACATACAACCCCACTACCTTGCTTCAATAGCTCACGCACAAATACTATCCCATGCCCATAGACTGTCTGTGAATACCTTCATCCGCTTCCTGAGTCATTATCTATCCCACACAGTACACTTGCTCATCCAATGATTCGCTTAATCGCTTGGACCCAGGTTGACCGTTGTTCAGGTGATTCAGCAATGTAGGAATAGGTTTGATTGATCTAATTTCCAGAGTCAATCAGTCGACAATTCACACGACAAGGGAAAGACTCACTGTCTGCACGTTGAAACCCTTGATCCCCTTCTCCTGAACATCCATCACGACGTTATAGACACTGCCCAAGGCCCCCTGCCCATGTCCTGGTGTCCCCGGCGTCGCGCTACCATCTCCGCTAGTACTCATAACAGGCGAAAGTCTTCCATTAGCCCCCGATCCCCTAGCGAGGAAGACACATTCATTCTTGATCTTCCAGGTCACCCCTCCGCCTTCTCCGACTTCCTCTTTCAGCATAATCAAGCGTGGGAAGTCAGTCAAGACCAGTTGCCGAACCTTTGGTTCGCCTCGGAGGAACGAGGGGATCAGGGAGGATGGTGGCTTCAGAGTTACTGGGGAGGCTTGGAGAACATTCTCATTCGTCAACAGGAGAGATGACCTAACGATTGATCGTCAGCGTGAGCTCAACGAGAAGATAGAGAAAGTGTCCGTACCATTTAGAATGATCACGCTCTCCACTTCCATTCAGACTGTCCTGGTGTGTCTTTCCTTGGACTTCGCTTCCCCGGCGACTCCCAGTTCCGAAACTTTTGGCTTCATCACTTCTTCGGCTGCCATTTCCAAGCGACGGCGAGGCCGAATGTCCGATACCATGCCCATTCCCAAGACCAGTCCCACCCGGACTCGAACTTATGCCAATCGTCTCCAGCAAACCCGTCAAGGCCGTTCGATTCCCTCCTGAGCTTGAGCTCGTCCCCCCTGACCCACTCGACCACCCTCTTCTCTTCTTTTCCCCGTTCCTATTGCCCCCCAGACCCTCTAGCCAAGCTCTTCTGGGGAATCCCAGAGATCCAGAACTCGTCGTAGAGTCCCTCCTCGACTCTTTGCCGTCCACGACACGGACAGCCTCAGCCGCTGTGGGACCATCCAGATAGGGGTCTTGAGGCTGTACGACTCCGTCTGTGATGCGTTCCTCGCCATCGTCATATTCGAATCCGCCGTCTGATGTCTCGTCGTCAAACACCGCCCACATGTCAGCATTTGGATCTGCCGCTGACGACGGAGTAGCCGGTTTTGTGAGTCCGGTAGAGATTTGAGGAGCCGGGATTGCCCACAAGTGACCGAAGTCAGTTGTAGCAAAGAATGGATGGGCTTTGATTTCACTAGGTGTTGGTCGCTGGGCAGGATCAAGATTCTGCATGATGACGGTGAATTAGTCTTGTTGAACTTCGGAAGCACAACTCAGGTTATTGCTCACCAGCACCAACTCGACCAATGCTTTGGCATCCTCATCAAACCCCTCAGGATACTGCATTTCTTTCTTCAAGATCCTTTGGAAAATCACGTAATCGGTTCCACCCCGGAAAGGTGGACTGCCGGTGATGAGCTGGAACAGAATACAACCAAATGCCCAGATATCGGATCTAGACATCGTAGGTTTCCACATCAGCCCAAGCTCTGTATCCTGGTTCCGACGACTCGGTTCGGCCACCTTGTATGTAACCAACATCGCGAGTCAACTCACGCAAGCACGGCAGCCTCATTCCTCAGGACTTCGGGACTGACAAAATCCGCTGATCCCACAAAACTCCGTCTCTGACTAGCGTCACTCCACTTGTCTCTGTCAGTCTCATCTCTATCCAGGAGTTTGGCTGAACCAAAGTCCGTGACTTTGATCCGCATGTCGTCGTCCAGTAGAATACTGTGAGACAGTTGGTGATGTTTAGCACATGACCCCATAATCCTAATATCCAGCTGAAGATTTGGAGGCAATTAACAGCAACCCACTTCTCAGGCTTGAGATCGCGATGTATGACTCCTTTCTCATGCATGAACTCGATCGTATCGATCAATTGAGCAGCGTAATATCTCGCCGATACTAAATCCAGGGATCCATACTGCTCTAAGTTAACAGTCTGCATCTCGGGGTCGAATAACTCGCTAAGCGTAAAGCTCACCTTCCGGATAAATCCAAGCAACTCGCCGTTACTCGCTACATCAAGGACGAAATCTGTCGGAAGTATGGTGTCAGCCCGGCATAGTCCATGATCTTACCCACGGAGAGGGCCCACTTACATAGACTGACGCTGTCCGCAAAGGTAAAATGGAGCCTGATGATCCCGGGATGACCTTGATACGAACTCTTCCCAGATGTCACGGACTTATCTGAAGGTGCTAAAGATGATCGACGAGATTTGGGGGTGTAACCTCTCTCCCTCTCCCTCTCTCTTTCCCTATCTCGCTCCAAGCCGTTTCCAGAGGATTGAGGCCGGTCCGACGCCGAAGGGTCAGGTGTCGATGGTTGTTTGCCAACTTCCTCTGACGGCTCATCGCGAGACGGTACCGTAGGCTCGACGATATGTATAGCTGGTCGATGTGGTTCGGGTGTGCTCGGAGCGGTCTCAAGTTCCTCAGCGCCCTCCACAACCATGGACGGGAGCTGGGCACCCATGGACGGACGTCTCGTTGAGATTTTGATACCAGGCGACGAGAGCGGGGCACTGGATCCGAGAACCGTTGAAGAGTCACTGGAATTCGTAGCGATAGACAGTCTGTTACTGAAGTACCCCCCTCCACCGCTTCCTGCATTCCCGTATTCGTTGATCGGCGAAGCTGTAGATGAGCCGCCATCTCTATCCCTCCGACCGTTATACGGTAGGGGTAGAGTCGTAGAAGTAGAACCGGCTGAGCTTGCGGTCGATACCCGTTTCGTACTGGAGGCAGGAGGATATGCCCCGGTTGCAGATGAGGAAGAAGACAGTCCTCGTCGATGACCTTGACGTGGTCCGATTGTAGGGGAGGACGCGGTGCGGGGATGTGACAGACGGACCAGAGCATCTTTCTCTATCGTTGCGTACTTCACTTTCTTCTCAGCGATCAAATGTGCTTGATTGATGATCTTGATTGCATATTGTCGGTTGGTACGCAGCAACATGGCTGAGTTTGGATTTGTGGGAGTGGCAATTGCCTGAACGACCTGTGTATGTGTATAACAAAGGCATCAGTACGCAACTAGGACGATCAAATCCAAAACGTACAGTACTGTAACTCCCTCTCCCCAACTCTTCGCCAAATATGAAATCCTTCAAAGACGGTTTTCCCCTAGCTGAAGAAGCCGAATGAGTTGAGACTTGACTTTGTCGTCTCTCCCTCTCCCAAACTCCATCTTTTCCATCTCCCCTATCAGCACTCAACGTTCTCCGTTTACTGCCCCAGCCACCACCTGTATATCTGACCGGGGAGGTTGGAACGGGTAAACCCGGGGACAACGCTGGGGCGCTATAGTCATTTAGAGAGGGACCTCTAAGAGATATCGGAGAAGTCGAAGGACCGGGAGCCATGGGTCCGAGATGATCGTCAACTTGATCCATCGAGATGGTGACCCTCAACGGGCCGGGACCCGGGTCCGGACTAAGATTCGAGCCAGGGGTTGATGTCGAGGAATATTGATGTGATCTATCGGGATACATGAGATCTGTATCTAATGGAAAGCGCGGAGCTCTAGGTGTTGTCGGGCTACCCATCACATTGCATGTAGCTCCCAATGGGACTGATGTAGATCGAACTGGGGTTGAAGCCGAGAAATCTGGGGAAGTGATGATTCCAGGCGGGAGTGTACTCTGTCTCCCTGATCGTGGACCATTTCTCAACAACCCCCTATGGGAATGTGCACCACTCCCCCTCCGTTCCGTCAGATCATACTCATTGGCTGTCGACGACGGTCGAGTAGGAGGCAGCTGTACCTCGCTCGTAGCTGCTGTACGAGTCTCTATGGGGGGCGGTTTGATGGGAGCGGCAACGAGTGAGGAGGACGTCGAAGATGTCGTCGTCGTGGAAGTCGACGAGGAGGTGGAAGCGTTCCGTTGAATCCCAGGTGAGCTGTTCGATAACCGTGGAAAGACGGGATAAGGGGATGGCGGGGTGGAAGAAGGGACAGGAGAGGGGTTTAACGTTGTCGCCATGATGGGACCAATCGAAGCGAAAACCTCCTTTGTCGACGATCGACCCTCACGGTCGACAGCGACAAAAGAGCGATACGAACGAGGTCACGATGACCCGGTCGCTAGTTGTGGGAAAAGGTGATGATACAGCTATATCCTCGTCTGATTCGACGTGATACAGCAGCCTAAGGCCTGACTGGGTTTACAACAAAATTTGAATCGTTCCTGGAACGTCGGTTGCGCAGCTGAGTTTGAGATTCGTAGGGTCCCAGATCTGGTTCGTAGCGAGACGGAACAATGCTATAGCGGAGACATGGTACAAGGAGGCAATGCGGATATCCTGTGCTGCATGCGCTGGCACAGGATGTGGAAAGACGACGAACGAGGATGAAAGAATGAGCAGTGAAGCAACCGATGGTCTCACTCAAATCATCAGGTTGCGGTTGGTGAATCTGGGTGACAAGGGTTGGCTGGCTCGAGCCTGGAAGCGAGTGGCGGTGGCTTCCCTCCCCATTCCCCACCCAGGCGAATAAGAATAAGCTTCTCTCTCACCCGCTCTCGACTCCCGCATAGTCTCTGCGCAGCGATATAGACATAGGGACGTAGGATGGACATGCATACATACATGTAGGTCATCAGACTCTTCCCATCTGCCTGCACGCTTCTTGACTTTGACTAGACAGCACTTCCCCGCGCAATCAGCCCGACCATCTCCCCCTTGACTCTCTCTACCCCTGATACACTAGGACTTGCTGGGGCTCCGAACCCGGCACCAAAGCTGTCCCTTGGTTTCGAGGCTGCGACTGAGACGAGACCCGAGGAAGAGAGCAGCCCATTCTTCTCCATCAGATACATCGCCAGATTCTTTTGACCGCCGTTGAGGGATGGGAAGAGGGAGAGGGTGCGCTGGGCGTCCTGGAGGACACATTGGATGGCTAGGAGCAGAGTGTTGGCTGCTTGACGGGTAGTTATAGTCGGCGAAGAGAAGGCCTGCAGTCGGGTCCGGAGTTATCAGACACTGATATATGGGTGATGAACTTGCTGAGAACTCACCCCCATGACAATCGTCTCCAGTCCCGCAGCTTCGATCTCGACAACTTCCGCAGGCAGCTTGAGTAAACACATCCCCATCCCATGCAACCCAAACAAATATCCCGCAGCCCTCGCTTTCTCTCCAGTATTAACCAAACTAGCTCCGTCTTCATGTTCCCCTTCACCTCCACCATTCCCAACAGAACTGGTCGAAGCTGATAACGACAAGCTGCTCGTCGAAGTTTCCAGGTCATCCTTATGGTTGGCGAGATAGCGGTCGAGGGCGCCACGCAGGATCGATAAGAGGTAGAGTGGATCGGAGACTTCCGTCAGGAGGGAAATGAGGGAGTTGGTGGATTCCAGAATCTGTCGTCATAGTCAGCATTGTTTGATCCACATATCGTAGGACGAGATGAATAGATGCATGAATGTATGGATGCAGAGGGGGTCAATGGCAATTGACCTACAATGCCGTTCCGCGAAGTTCGTAGTCGGAATAACGCATCGCACAGAGGAATATCGTGATCCTCAAACAAGATCCACTGATTTTGCACCATTTCCCACAGAAGAACCAATGCTTGCTCCAGCACATCGGAAGGCTATGAGTCAACGCCACATCAGCATCTGCTCAATGCCTCCAACAGGGCTGATCTTCCGCTTCACTGAACCCACCTTGTCCGGCTGTAGGAACGCCATTAGTCCATGGAACAGCCTATCGAACAGTCTATCACCATCCCAGATTTTGCGTTCATCCTCCATATCTTCATCCACACCTGTTCCTGTCGCGTCTCCGCCATCGAGACCAGAGTCGCTGGGCAGAGAGATAGGATGGGAAGTCGAGAACAATGCAAGCTTTTGTAGGGTCCGCAGATCAGGGTTGCCAGATTCTAAAGCTTCGATATCAGGCAGGATGGAGGATGCAGCACTCGAAACTGCTGATTTCAAAGGCGTAGCTTTGTCAAGTACTGCAAATTGTATCAGCCACCATATCTACTACGGACTAAGATTGAAGGAGAAAACTCACACTGCTGACGTCGAAGCCACCAGGACCTTTCATGTTTCCTCTCCTTCAACTTATCCAGCATCAAGGGAGTCATGATCTCATTCCGGGGAGAGTCCCAGACCCGCCCCATACTCCCATTACCCGCACCGCTCACAGGTGTTCGGAACAAAACACTGCCATTCCCATTCCCATTCCCATTTCCGGTCGGTGTAGGTTTGAGCCCGCCATTACCATTGATAGGTCTGATCGGCGTCACCGGGATGGTGCTGTTTGAAGATGACGATTCGTCTTCGTAGTCCACTAGTTGTCTGGCTGCAGAGACGGCTTGAGCAGCCTGGGAATTCAAAGCCTCTATAGTTGGAAGTGATGAAATACTATCCCCACTCCTCGATCCAGATAGATGAGTCGGCGTATTCGACTTGTCTGCATCTGGATGATCTCGACTGGTGATACTAGCCGGGGGAGTGTGATCATCTTCCCTTTGTCCATCCAGCGCCGCCCTTCCGCTATCCGCATGACCCATTGACACGCCAATCCCGACAAGTCGACCGCTGCCTGCTGGGGCTGCGACTTTCCGCGACAGTGTCGGCGTACGCAAGGATGCTGTTCCCAGAGCTGACGTAGCAGATGATGATGTGGGCGAACGAACTCCCGAAGGGAGTGTTGAGGTTTGTCTCAAAGGCGACATGCGCGAGGACGGTGAACCTCTGGAAGACGGTGGAGAATTTGACAGGGTTCTACCGAAGCTTGAGGATCTTGAGCGCGACAAAAAATCCTGGGGAGAGCTACTCGGTGGGTGTTTTGTACCTCGCGGAATCGACGTCGACTGTTCTTTAGCACGAGCGGACGGTGTTGAAAGAATCGCGTGAGATTGTGCGATTGTTGCAGATTTCTTTGAACCTGGCGAAGCAGATCTCGGAGCAGCGGCGGTGGTATGTGGCTGCGGTACTGGTGATTGGGGGATGGGCGAGGACACCGTTCTTGGAGTGATTATATCTGAGGTGTGCGCTCCGCCAGCCAGCTCAGCAGCTTTGACGGCTTTCCGCTTTTCAGCCAGCAACGCGCTGAGAGCCGATGGTACCCTCTTGGCCGTCGGGGCTTTACCAGACGGTGCTGCGGGGGCAGTAACAGCAGGTGCAGAGGTAGAGATTATTCCAGCGTTCGGATTGGCTTTTTCAAGTTGTTTCTTCGCAACGCCATCGAGACCCGCCATGATGTCCGCAGCCTGATTTGGCCATACGTTCTCGAAGCTCCAGAAAGCTGAGCGGGCGTGTTCCCGGACAGCGGGGTTTACATCTGCTAGCGCCTTCTTGACAGCACTTTCGAGCTGCTCTAACCCGCCATGCGAAGACTCGATGAAGTGTTTGTGCCGATGCGCTTGGACGTCCAGAAACGTTTTGAGATGGGCCGTACAATATTGTCGTGTTTGGATATTCTTCTCGTTCATTCCCGACATGATGTGCGTGATAAAGATTCGAGGTGAAACATTCGTATGGGTGATGATCGCAGTGACAGCTTTCTGGGATTTATCCGCGATGATCTTCTTCGTAAATCCCCTACCAGAATATAGATGTTAGCCAAATCAGGATAAGTAGGATGCACTGCACGTACGCCATCTTCCCTAGTATTGGCAACAGGGTCTCCACTGAATGGTCAAAGGCTGCTTGTAGATGTTCCGCCAGCTCCGAGACCAGTGCAACAGACTGCTGAGCGACTGTCGTTCTCAGACTCAACAGCTAAAATGATCGTCAGAAGACGATTTCCGATGGCAGTCTGAACGCTTACTGTCTTCCCTATGCCATCCAGGACTACCTTGAGGCCTATAACAAAGTGATCGGGGTATTGTCGATAAGCGTCACCGCGGAGCATCCCCCGTATCCGTACAAGGGACTTTTCTCTTGGTGCCCAATTCTGTTCCGTCTCCTTACCCTAATCAAAGCAATCAGCACGGAATTCTAGTAAGACATTGACGAGACTGACCTCAAAGAAGGGTACCATTTTGGAAAATTCATTCTCAAGGTCACGTCCGCTAGCGACCTGTGGGCAGGACAATCAGATCTCGCTGATTCTCGACAGAGATAAGCTAAGCTTACGTATACCACCTCGACCTCATCAGGAGCGGGTGTAGTTGCTCCTGACCTTGGTCCAGCCGATTCATCCAGAGGAGCCACAGCCAATTCTGATGCTGAAGTAGACGCTGTAGATACTCCGTGTCCCAGTACTCGACTTATGATGTTGTCAGAGATCGTTTTACGAACATTTCTTGCCAACAGCAGTTTCTTCAGTTCCGAACGGGCAGCTGGTGGGGTTGAAGGTGGAGAGAGTAGCGCTACGGTCGTCTGATAGACTGCGTCAGCATTCTCCCGAAGTAAATTGATTTGTGATCCAAAGAAAGGCAAATGTCCGGATTCGAAGTCACATCACTCACTTCTCTCGCTTGATCCCTAACATTCCCATCGCCATCCTCGAGGAGGTCCACCAGGACAGACAACCAAGGTTTCAACGGCAATTTCGATCCCAGTTCATTCCTCATGATCAACAACATCCTCATACATTCAACCTTCCCTCTCCAACCTTTACCGACCATAGTTTCCTTGACCAGCCTTTCCCACATGCCCACCAATCCCTCCTTCTCTTTCCCCTTATGGTTGGACGGCAGTGGAATTCCCGAAGTTCCGTGGGTTGATGGAGGAATACCTTCGACCTCGTAGCATTTTCTACCGAGAAGGGAGATACAGGTAGCAGAGGCTTTGTGAATACGGTCTTTGGGGTCGTTGAGCTTTTCGAGGAGGTTGGGTAGGAAGTGGACTAGGGCTAGGTGGAGGTGATGATTGGGTGGAGGGGTAGATGGGAGGAGAGGTAGATAGAATGGAAGGAAGGAGGTTAGGGTGGCTGTTATGAGCAGATGGGAGTTCGAGCGGAGAAATGGTGCCGTAGTCAGAGTCAAGGCATCTAAGGTCGCTGTGGGAAGCTGAAAGGAAATTTGAAGGAGAGCTGTCAGTATTGTTGAACGACAATTGATGGCTAAGTGTGAAAAGGTGAACCTACCTCGACAGCGTCCTCAAGCTTCAACCCAAAAAGCTGGACGATATCGACCTTCTTGTCTGTATCTTCATGTTCGAGCTATCAGCGAGACACCCCTCATCGTACGAAAGTTACTGGCCTTGCCAACTTACCAGCATTCTTGAGCTTGGTGAGGAAAGCCTCGACCTCCTCTTCAGACAATATTTTCGAGACTGTCATGTTGGCGAGCTCCTCTGCAACATCCAAACTACGAGCTGGTCTCTGAGCTTGCTGCACCCCGCTTTTGGAATGGAGAGATCGCTCGTGAGAAGAGAGAAGAGTATGGTATTTTGTGCTACAAGTCAATGATTGGATGGAATGTATGTTGCTACTTTGCTTGTTTCCACGCGTTGGTGGCAACTCGTGGTTCACGCGTGGCAGAATGGCAACAAATAGCTGATTGTTATCTATTACATCTTGTTACTGACCCTCGTCGTGCATACATCGAAGCGCTATTCCTGGATATACGCAGTTAAATATGTTTGCATAAGTGATCGCAGGCGTAACTATAGACATTGGCCCGGTTTTTATTTCTTCCATGGCGCCTTGCACGCTGACCTCTGAGTACAGCAGTACGACCCCTATTTCTTCGGTGAGGCCGGGCTCGGACTCCTACTAGCCATCTTGACGCTCGGGACGCTGTCGGACCTAGCCCTAGCCCTAGACCTTGACCTCGACCTCGACAAAGATCTAACTCGTGGTCTCGACCTAGACCTGGACCTAGATCTGGATCGAGAGAGCGATCTACTCCTCGACAAACTCCTGGAATCGCTCCTAGCTGGTAGTCTTCTTCTCGCCCCTGTCCTACTCCGACTTCGGCTGCGACTAGGACTTCGCGAGAAACTCCTACTTCGGCTTCTAGAATCGCTGACAGATCTACGGCGCCGTCCGCCGTAGTCTGGACTCCTCCGTGCACCCCTTGCACCTCTATCATCCCGTCTAATGGGTGACCGAGATCGATATCTTCCTCCGCCTCCTCCCCCATATCCGCCTCGGCCTCTGTATGAATCCCCACCACGACCACCTCGACCACCTCGACTTCCATATCCGTTATCACCATATCCGCCACGAGGTTTGTAGCTGTCCATCCCGCCTCTGTAGCCTCCGCCACCCCGGGGTGGTGGTGAGCGGGAGAAGGAACGGCGTCGGACTGGGTAGTTTCCGCGGGGGGCACCAGGTCCAGGACCCCGACGTGGTGATGGCGACCTCGAATACGACGGTGATCGACGTCGTCTGGGAGGAGGTGGTGGAGAGCGGGAACGAGTGATGGAGCGAGGACGACGGAAGGGTGAGATTGGTGCTGGAGTTGGGAGGGGGTGTTCCGAGATCTACAAGCGAGTGTCAGTCCTTTCTTTGCGTAGCTTACTTGCTTACACAACCTCAACACGCGCATAAGAAAGAGAAGTACGAAACTCACCTCAACCTTGACTATTGATCCATCCAGCTGTCCGTCGTTCATATGCTTCACAGCCTTCTGCGCTTCCTCCGCTGTCGAGAATTCCAAAGCGGCCTTGCCCCGATTCAATCCAGCTATATCGAGTCAAAAACATCATCAGCACAACATAAAGTGAAAACCGGACACCAAGTCAACAGCGACCACCGCAGGTCCTGCCAGGCAAGATACCACCGTTTTCTCAAAATAAGGACACGGAAAAAGACTCACAGACTTTGAACAAAGGCAAATCCAGTCCTACGACCTTTCCATAATACCCAAAAACATCCTCGAGATGACCACGGTGGACATTCTTACTCAACCCAGAAATGACGATGACCTTATGGTTCGTTCCCGAAGTCGCTCCGTTACCATTTGTTTTTGGAGGTGGGGATATTGAACGAGACCGGGAACGGGAACGAGATGTGGACATTGGGATGTCCCTTTTGATGGGGGAGCGGGTGAGCGACTTTGGAGACCTGGACCGACCTCTTTCTGACATTTTGGGATGGAATGATGAGCCAACTAGCTGAGATGGTACTGCTAGATTTGGATTCAAGCTTTAAGGACCGGATAGCCTGAAACGGTTTTCGAGCAGTGCACTTTGAAGATGAATGCTTTGAGCTTTGTTTGGTGGTAACGTCAGAAAGAATGAGAGGAATGGATTGGAAGTCAGCAGCGAGACCAGCGCCTCATCGGGAATTACCGGAGTTACAGAGCTAACGTGGCGGCACTGTCTACGGGTGGAGTGGCGCTATTTTGTGAAGGCGGTCGATTAGTTGTATGCTAGGATATGCTAGGATGGCGCCATACTTATGAGCGCAGTCTTCCAGAAATGTGATCAAAGTCAGTACCCACAACTTGAAACCTTTTATGTAAACATGACGTGGGAGGCAGATCAGCCTACGGCATAACGTTGAAGACAGTAGATTTCCTTTACAATCTTCGCCTCCGGCTACGCCCTCAAACCATTCGGAAACGAAACCACTCCTCCCTCTTTTGTTCATCATGACTCAACTCTCGCATCCGAGATATCAAGAAGCCCAATAGTGTCAAACGGGATGTAGGGAGTTTTGGCTGTGGTAAATTCCAAGCAAGGGTAAACTCGTGAATGGACATAGTGTATGAGGTATACTTGCTACTTGACATAAAGGATTTGATATGATACACGAAGCTACATTCTGTCACGTCGGAGTATACAGAGTATTACCATCCGACAAGTCAATGTCTCTCCCATAGAACTCTTCTTTCTTCCCAGAATCATTCAGAAGAGTAGTATTATCTATATTCCCTCTGCCGTTACTTGTAATCACTAAAGTTCCAATTCAACACCATGTCCACCACAAACTCATCCTCACAGTCCATCCTATCCAGTCTCAATGCCAAAAAATTAGCTTATCTCCAATTTCGAGGTCAGGGATATCTTTACGATGAACCAATCGAGCATCCCCCCTCCGAAGACCTTTCACTTGTCCAAGCAGATAATCTCAATCCCGATCCCGATACCATGACAGGAACCACACGGTGGAGACAAGTCCTGATCGACGATGAGGGTAGCGCCTTATCTGATTACCTGCAATGGGAAGAAGAAGAATCTGAAAGGATAAGAATTCTCAAGTCTTACCTACAAACTCAATATTCTTGGAAACAACACACATCTCTACCTGGTAGTGGTTCTGACACGGATCTGTATTATTATGAACCTTCCGAAGGGGTGGACAGTTTCTATGGAGCTCAAGCTCAAGGTGATCTGGATGAGATTTCCCTGTTTAGTAGCCCAACAAGCAGCTCTTACTTTGCTGATTGCAGCGGACGGGATAGTCCACCTCCCGTTGAAAGGAAATATCAGCCGAGCGTTACCATCAAGGAGGGGACGACACTTATAACTCCGGCGGATAAGGGCCAAACCCTCTTGGCGACTTTCAAGAACCCCAACACCCAGCTCACAGGGTTGGGTGGGACCCCTATAGAATGGTTGCTAATCCAACATCCGGATCTAAAACTATCAGAAAGATCAGCAGCCGACCACCAACGCGAAGACTTGGATTTTGAAAGACCGCTGACATTCCTGCAGAACGCTCGAATCTTCCTGTTTGAGACAAGCAGAACACCGACGTCAGAGGAACTCCATGGCAACGAAGAAGACGGACTAAGAGCTGGCATAGCCTACGAAATCGTAACTGATATCCTGCTGAAAGACGAGGATCGCTTTGCATTTCTACCCAATGACGGTATAGTCCAAGATCCCCGTCAGCCGTTTGTTTCTGCGGTGGAGCCTAGGGAGATAACTGTAGGTCTCACTTATCCGTCCCGAGGGACATTGGGAACGTGTGACTTGGTTTGTACGCGTCACTTTGAGGAGTATGGTTGTTTGAGAGATCCGGTTCGAGTTCCAGGAGAGGAGGATGAGGGGAGCATACTCCGGATTTCCCGTCGGGTTCAGAGGGATATGACCAGTGAAGGCTGGAATTACGTTTTTAAACAATACAACTGAGTTCCTTGGCGGTGTAGTACGTGCGTGCGTCTAGTTCATACGTGAATTTATTATACTTATTTGGATGGTGCTATGTAGAAAGTGTCAACAGATCGAGTTCATAGGGAAATTCTAATTGGAATTCAAAGTCTGAAAGCAAGAGTGGCAGCATCGCCTCGCCACTGTAGATATACAGACGGGTACTGGTCTTTGCACCCCGCTTCTTGCGCAAGGCAACTCAGATGGAGAGAGCCCAATCCAATTAGACCCGGACAGGGTGAAGATGTAACTCCAGATATGCATCCCTTTATTTACCACATTTATCACTTGTCCTCTGCTCCCCCTCCCCACACATCAGCTTCCTCTCCCACTTGCTCTACCTCAAACCCCTACGGACCTGTATCTACGAGTTGAAGGTGAATGAGGCGCCCTATAATTGTTGTCAGTCCATATTCACGGTCCGCCATATGGACAGCAAGAAACAGGGTGTCCTGGATTATAAAATACTCACGACTTTGTGGGCGGCTTGACCGGCGGTGGCTGCAGATGAGTCTATGAGTACACGAGCCCGGATGCTGAAATCAAAAAGACTACTCACAGTCGTTGAGCCTGGCAGTGTCGAGGGCGACACCGAACGCGGCTGAAGAGATAGGATGGTTAGTATGATCTTCGTTACTGTACAAAGACGCTCAACGACCCACCCTTGACACCGGGGCGGAGGGCCTGGGTGTAACCGAGGCAAAGGACACCGGCGTTGTTGATCTTGGCCTTGACGAAAGCGGCGTTGTCCTGGATGCAGTAATGAGCACTCAATCCAGTCTCATCTGCAGCTTATACTTGGGCTAATAGTCCCACTCACAAGGTAGGTCTTAGCTCCAACCTCGAGGGAGACACCACCAGTGGTCGACTTGGTGTCGTAGACAGCCTTGGCACCGGCCTCAACATCCTTGGAGACCTTGTGGTAGTAGGACGCGGAGAAGGTGGAGAGGTTGCCGAGACCGTGGAGGGTGACGGCGTACTCTGGGGCAGAGAAGCCAACGGCACCGGCGTAACGGGTGATGGCGCCCGACTGGACGTCGTAAGAGGCCTCGGCACCTACGAGGAAACCGTCACGACCAACGACAGTGTCGGCGGTGAAGGTTGGGCCCTGATCGTCGGGGAAATAGTGAGCGATCAGCAACGTGCATAGACCAGTAGTAGGAGCTCAGAGTTACGACCCACCTTGAAGAGGTCAACAACGGCACGGGTGTGCAAGCTGGGCTGCTTGTAGATGGCAGACAAGATAGCAGACTTCTGGGCCTTGGCGGGGTTGAGGGTGGTCGCGAGGTCGAGCTTGAGTCCCTTGGCGATCTGGTTCTCGAGCTCGATCTGGGTTCGGAGGAGGTTGGTGGTAGTCCAGGCCTGTTGTTGGTGGGGTCATCAGTATATGACTATCCAAGATCATAGAAAGAGGAAAACAATGCTCGAGCTCGGATCGCATTCAGTGCTCGGAGCTAGCACGTTTGACACGGAACAAAACAAGGGGGATCTCGGACGTACCTGGGTGAATGTCAAGCCGTTCTTGAAGTCGACGTACTTTCCCTCAATGTCACCAGCGATGGCGTTGGATTTAGCATCCCTGGTCCCGGCGACCTTGAAGGTGACGTTGGAAGGGGTGAGGGTCTTGACCTCGAGGGAGGTACCCTGGATGGGGTAGTCACGGAGCAGCAAGTCTGAGGACGACTTGCCGAGGTCCTATAGGAGGGAGATGACATGTTATCAGTGATCCGTGACGGTGGGAGACAAAGTCGCGAGATGATGGAATGAATGATGGGAAGTGACGAGACGCGAGCGGAGTAGTGTGGCTGAACGCGATGGGAGACACTGACCTTCCAAGATGGGGGAACGGGTTGAGACATGGTAGGCTTGCTGTTAAAAGTGGGGTGGAGTCAGTGATGGTGTGTGAAAAGAATGCACATTGGCTAGGGAGACTCACTGGTGGGGAGATTAAAAGCAAGGAGGAGAGGTGAAGTACGGTGTGGTTGAACGGAATGAGCTATGAGAGCAGTGGCAACAAAGACAAAAGTCGGGATACCTTAGAAAGGAGAGCAGCGAGCAGCACCAGCCAGCAGCGAGCAGCGAGCAGCCGGGTGTTCCGTCTCGTGTCTGCTGCACCTGACGGCCACCGCTGCTCGGCATTACCCGGGAATAGCGCGGCAAGTCATGGGGATGTGGCACTCGTGGCAGTGCGGCGTGGCAGCTGAGCTGATGTAACATGTAGGGGCTGTCCGCCGGTACAGGTACGCTGAGAGTGGACAAAGGGGGAACAGGGGGGAACAGCCGGGGCCGGTTCGGCGTGGGTGGGTTTTAGCGTAACGGTCGGTCAGCTCGTAATGCGATAAGTTTATACGAGCTGCTGTCATCTTTTTTCCTTTCTTTGGCGAAAACCTAGACACCCACTACATACCCACTGCTTGCTGGCTCTTTCTCACTCGTACCCCTCCCATCTGAATACCTCTCCATTAGGACAAGACCATATAGATACAGTACATAACCACCTCCCTCAGCATAGTCTCCTCCACACAACCCTCTTAGGCAGGACGCGTCGTGTCACTTCCTTTGCATACATAGCTCACTCGGCGAGCAAGTCCAATGGACGCCAAACGGCGCAACCTCGCACCACCTCCAAAGAGCAATGGGGTCGGACACGGGCACGCCAACGGGGTTGGGAATGGGAATGGGAATGGGAATGGCCATTGGAAACCTCTGAAGATTGGAGAGGACGGTGCTGAAACGGGAACAGAATCTGAAGCAGGGAGTAGCAATCTTGGAGGATGGTCAGACGCAGGATGGTGAGGTTCCTTTGTGTTCGAGCCCTTTGACACTCGAAGCTGATATGCTTTGGATGCATGACTACAGGGCTCAGTCGGGACCTTCAACTGGTACTCGCTTGTCGCTGTCATCCAGCGACGAGCTGCCTAGATCTCAACCCTCAGAAACGTCGAATTCGCAGTCTCCCTCCTCAGCTGGACGAGTCTCGTTCACCACCACCCATCCTCACCAAGGTACCATCTCCCAGCGGCGACCCATACCATCCAGAGCATTACTGCACGGCAGTCCCCACCATTCTGTAGATTCTCTCCCGCCCATCAACTCGAATCCATACCCCTCGACCATTCTGGACATTGACGATTCAATGAGCCCCTCATCCATCTGCCCCACAACCTCCATCAACCCCAGTGGATACCCCCAACCCAGTGCATATTACGCCGACGCTTCAGCCTATGGATTTCCACGAGCTCGACGGAAGTCGCTGGTGCAGCAGGCTGCTCCTCCGACCGCTACAGAATCAGAAGAAGACGGTATGGAAGGATATCCAATAGGCAGTAACGGGGGGGTAGGCAATGGCACTCCCCATCGAGTGAAAAGTCTGAAGAAGAGGTCCAGGGCGAGTTCGTTCACCTATCTCCCTTTCCACCGTCGGCGACATCTCTCCTCCTCGTCTTGGTGGAAATGGTGGGGCGGGCCTACACCTACACGTAAACCGGGCTCGGCGGCGTTCTCGAACACCTGGTTATATCGAGCTCTTCTCGGTGCTGTATTACTTGCAGCAGCGATCATATACGGTGTCATCCTCTTCAAACGGAGATACGAGATTCAGCTGGAGTTTTCCGTCTATTCACAACGATGGATCAGATCCGAGATTGATCAGATTACACCTCTGAAAGGCTGTTTTGATCCCCACAATATATCGCCGGCTTACAATCTCACACAACATCTGGGTCCCAAACGTCAACTCCTGTCGCCTGGAATATCGATGCAGAGAGGGATGGCATGCTACGATTTCTCTTCGACAGTCCAGCGGATCCCTGGCGAGCCTTTGACCCATCTGACCTACCACACTTATTGGCGGTCTGATCTGCTAGCCTTTGGCGAACGTCAAACAGCCACTCTCACTGCCTTCCTGGCCACTCAGCCTCTCTCTCATTCACGCCTGATCCTCTGGACGAATGGAGCAGACATCATATCTAGTAACGAATTCGTCAAGCCATTCCTGGAAGATTGGGGTGACCTGATCGAGGTTCGACAGGTTGATATGAATGTTCTGACCAAGGGAACCGAACTGGAGGGTCTGTTGAGTGGGATGGAAGGCGGGGGTTTGTTCGACGAGAGGGCTTGGGTTGATGGGGATGCAGTTCGCTTGTTGGTTCTGTGGCACTTTGGCGGTGTGTGGATGGATATGGACCAGATTTTGACGAGGGATTTGCATCCTTTGGTGGAGAATGAGTTTGTAACGCAGTGGGATTGCTATGGTGAGTGTTGTGGTGGTGATTCACTCTGGATTTGCGGATTGACCAGATCCGTTTCAACCTCATATCGAACTGTAATGAGCGTGCGCTGATTCTACTAATCTCCTCGGCACAGACAAACCCTACTTCACACTCAACGGGGCGTTGATGCATTTCCGTCGCCACTCTCCCTACCTTTGCGAAGCCTTCCACATCATGGCCTCGAGTCCCCTCCCCGCCCCAAACACTTTCACCTGGGGTGCCCACCTCTACTCGAAACTGCATCGTCGACTTCTCGCCGCCCATCAAAAGCCCTTCAGCGTCTTACCATGGTGTTTTGCCGATCCACGAAACTGTAGAACCGACGTGCGTTTCCCTGATCCATTCGACAAGGATCCGGAAGAATGGGGGGGAAGGAGATTTGATGGGCGTGGAGAGGTTGGGCGGAGCGGACGGGAAATGTTGGAGGAGAAGGTGGGACACGTGTGGACTGTGCATCTCCATAATCAGTGGGGGAAGAGTTTCCCAAAGGGCGGATGGATCGAGCGATTGTTAGATGGATATCGGAGTCAGGTCGGCGCTTTGAAGAAATTTGGACGCGGGGCTGGGGCAGCGGGCACGGGGCCACAGGTTATTGTTGGGATGGGTACGGGTGCAGCGGTGGGGGTGGGCGGTGCAGGGAGATATAAGGAGGAATATGAGGTGGGAACAGGTGTGGGTGGGAATCAGTGGAGAGAGACAGACGAAGATGCCGAGCAAGTTAGGGAATTGGTGGATGAGATTTTGGCTCAGGAGAGGAAACATTCGGGGGAGGGTGTAGGCTCTGCGGTGGGAGTTTGAGTGGATGATTGTGTGGATAAGGGGAGGGGTAAAGATCAACAAGGATTGTATCATATTGACCGGGTTAATGAGGAGGCAAGCAGGAAACACGGAGGGATGGGAAGTTCGGCTTCCAGTAGCTTTGCAGGAGTCAGGGAGAGGAAGCAGGGGAGGGGGACATTGAGAAGACAAGAAGACAACATAAGTAAAATGGCGTCGTTGCATAATGATACTCTTATACCTCAATAGATACCTGGTCATTTTTATTCACACCTTTGTCATTGTCGTTGTCCGTTATCTGTTGTCTAGTGTGCATGTCGCTTCTGCATTCTAATCACGAATGGTACTCGTGTACGTTGCACTTCGCTTCGCTGAAACCACGTACATAGGGTACACGCGATGCAACCAAAGATCTGACAAGCTAAGTGCGACACATCCATCTAAGATTCTAGATACCGGATCAATCATCATCTACATCAATCATCATATTCACCTAACACCCCTCCCAGCGGAACACCCTCGTCCGCCTCCGCCAACCATTCCAGCATCTACGTTCAATCGACATAAGATCCATTACTACACACATAGGAGCGTTACGCCCCAACGAGGAAGGGATCCGAAGCGTAAGCTGCATAATCAGGTCGAGCGAGACTGTTCAGCGCGACTTTTACGTCAAATTGGATATCGTCTATTAGTGCTTCTGCGTTACCGGAGCAAAAACCTTATCAGCAAGAGTTTGATAGTCACCCGGAAAGGACTTACCGCGAGAGACGTAGTCTAGTTCCGGACGGATGTAGCCTAGTACTAGGACTGACATGTCGTGCCCGTAGAAATCGTGAGAGAAGGGATGCATTATGTGGACCTCCTGCATGAGTATTAGCTTGATGTTGGGTAGAGCGCTCTCTCGTTATGCTGTCTGCACAGGGTAGCCTGCTACACAACTCATCCGAGTAGTGAGGGTCACCGCTCTTAGGCTACCATGCCTTCTCCTAGCTCTTTCCTGGTCCACCTTCCCAAAGTCTTCTCACACCCCAATACTTGAACCGAACAAACCAACTCACGGCCGTAATCTTTTCATTCTTAAAGTAAGGATTCCATCCAACGCTCATAACCATCGGCCAAACTTTACCATCATCACCCTCAAGTCTCCTCATTCCCGACGCAACCAGACCCGCAGATTCCACCGAGTCCGGAGGATACGGCGCCGTCTGCGCTGGGAGGGCCAGCAAATCTTCGGGAGAGAGGGGTGAAGCTTTGAGTCCCTGTCTAGCGGATGAGGGGTGGGGAGAGGCGGCGCGCGAGGGGTAAGGGGTGGTGGTGTTGGGATGAATGCGAGCGAAGCCGTAATAGATACCTGTTAGTTGGAGGTCGTTTAGTGGACCCAGCGATTTATCGGGCAGGTTTGCTGGGAAGAGATGATGGGTTAGCCATGTTCGTCAGAAAGCTAACGAGCCGAACCAGGATACAGAAGGATATGTGGAGATGCTAAAGATGTAGATGTAGATGTAGAAATGGAAAGCGAAACGGATGAGATCATGTAGAATAAGTAACACTACTACTCACCCGTAGGAATCCCAAGGAACCGAGCACCCCTCCCAAACCCTTTCGTAACCTCCCCCTGCAGACGGAGCGGATACGGCGGCTCCGGTCGATCAGGCCCAACGATGGTCGGCCGATTCGTCCGGGAGATAGGCGCCATAGGTGCGGCAGGTGGGAGTGGCTGGGACGATGAAGATGACATGCTATGATATGGAATGCGTTTAAGTTGTTTGGTGTGGAAAGGAAGGAAAGATTCAGATAACTTCAAAGGGGTGATAACCGGTGAGAGGGTTTTGGGTTGCTCAGCTACACCGTCGAGTTCAAATTCTTCGGAGACCAAGATCTCGAGGAGGAGGTAGAGAACGGTCCCGTCCTAGAATGATCAGGTGTATATGGTATTTCTGAAGCAACAGCGCAAGATCGGAAGACGAAGAACGAGAGGGAAGTTAGGGATAGAAGGTGAGCAATCCTCATATCTCGGCCATCGAAAGCACAGCTCACGTGACACAACCGGCTCAAGCCGGCGGCAACCGTCCCTCTTCTTAACAACATCTAAAATTCCACAAAACCTACTACAAAGCAACGATGCGGCCTCCCATATACTCAAGAACATACTCCACCCTCTCGCGATACACGCTCTCCTCCATCGGCTCGCCGTACATCCGTCCCTTTCCCTCGGAGCCCAGTAGTCTGACAGACTATTCTCCATCGGATTTTATCTTTTATCCTACATTCTTTACTCCCCAGGAATGTAGTGAGCTGTTATGCGCGGCACTTTGGAAACTTGATAGAGGAGATTTGAGTAGGAGGAGACGTAGTCGGAAGGTCCCTCCTGCTACAGCTATCACGGGGAAGGAGGGGATGGAAGATTTGCAGGATCTGTTTCAGGATGTCAAGGGGTACGGGTTTGAGGAGGTGTGTCTATTCCAGAGTCTGTATATAACGTTATGGACTTTCCCTGATAGATAATATAGGGACATTATGACTCAGTCATCAAGTATTACCGCGAGACCCTCCTCTCCTCTCTCCCCCCAGCCTCCCCCAACCTCTCCACCCTCTTCTCAAAGCTCTACGCCCTGCTGCCCCCCTCCCCCCAATCAACAGAGTCAGCTCCAATTCTCCCTCCGCCCAACACCTCCACACACTTACTGCACCTAGCACCACATGGTGAGATACTCCCCCACGTCGATAATCTAGAAGCGTCGGGAAGTGTTATTGTTGGCCTGTCGTTGGGTGCTGAGAGGATTTTGAGGCTTCGAAAATCTCTCGATGGGACTGGTGGTGCGGGATGGGATGTGAGACTTCCAAGCGGATCTGTTTATGTTCAACGGTATGTTCTCCCCACTCCCGGTATCGCTGGTCGAGTGTGCTCACACGACAAATTATGCTAACGGGAAGATGTAGGGATACGATTAGGTATCAATTTGCGCACTCCATACTCGGGTATGACGATCCTGCGTCGATATGGGACGGAGAGAAATTGAAAGCTGGACACAGAGTTAGCGTAATGGTACGGGTGAGTTATTGTGGTACCGCAGACCAACAGGCATCGCCTCGTGTGGTATGGCGATGAAGTGCCATTAAAAAAAATGGCAGAAACTGATGTTCGACTACACAGGACGCTCCCTCCCGACAAGCTCAGCTATGACGCACTCTCCTTTGTAACTTACTGTACACCTCGATCTTGGTTACTTCATAAACAATACCCGGCACACATATATCGTCATCTCAAGGAGACCAGAGGCAAGAAGACCGATGAAGCTATGCATGACTATATTACACTTGATCTCCATCCACATTTAACCGGTTTCAGCATTATCGTATACGGTCCCAATCTCCAGATGACACCTCAACTCCTATAAGGGGAACTCTCTCGCCGTAGCCGATTCAAATCCTTGTGGCTCATCAATTACTTGCTCCTCATTCATCCGCTTAATCCGTCTGGCTTCGTCTCTTGCTGTCCCAATTACATCACCCTTCCAGACCCTAGGCTAGCGCTAATTGTCGATGTTCCATCACCTCTTTCCCGTAGTATCCTGTGCTGGCTGTTGCCAGCAAGGCGAGAGCTATTCGCCCTGGACTTCGGGTGATGACTGCGCGTCTGTGGCGATGTGTCAGCATATCAGAGCCCATAGTCTCACCCTCAGAATTCAGTGTTGAGGGGAACCTAAAAAAAACGAATGCCCAGATGGCTAGAAGAGCTGAGACAGTTCAAGACCTGAACTCACCGGATAGTGGGGATCATCAGAGCCGCCGAGCTCGCTGAAAATTCTGATCAGCTACTCATGTCTCGAAGAGGTAATCTACGTAGACAAAGGATACAGATAACCCACCAGCAGCAGTCTCCAGCCCGTTGGTCATCCCATCCCGAATCCGCATCGAGCTAATAGCCATCACCCCACCGATCCCTAGCGAACCTACGAGCGCTGGAACCGAGTTATATCGCGTGTATGCAGAGATCCCGCCCAGAAGGGAGAGACCTGACATCTGAAGCGTTGAGACATTGCGTCAGACCTGGTTCTTTGTTATGGTTCATTACGGGGGATGGATACCAGCCAGTCAGAGAAGTATGACATTTGTGAGAGTTTAAAGGGAGGTACGTGGTCGGTGGAAATGGGGGTAATCAAAATCAATAGATATCAAACGTACGGCGGCGATTGGTTTGTGGGACTGCGATAGTATGTCAGTGATTTAGCAAGTCGATATGACGCTGGACCTACCATTTTTGATTTCGGCGGCAAACAGATTCAGATATCGCTTGCGATTGGTGTTTGGGATAAAGAAAAGATTGATTTCAGCCAGTAGACTGAATATCAATGCGCTTTATTCAGCTGTTGTTGGTGTTTGTCGTGTTCTGGCGGAGAAGGAGTGGCTACCAGCGATACCAGCGAGCGACGTTGTTGTCTTGTTACGGTCATGCGTTCCTCCATCCCCCTCAATGGCCCCTCACCGCTTCACCCCGCAACTCGGCAAAGCAAGCCGGACTACCCCGCAGCCGGGATAAAACACGATAACACCGGTGTGGCGTTCCTGATCACCCCTCCCATCCCACGTGGTCAATCGTTATGACTTGGCTGACTTTCGTCGGTTTCATCTCCACTCTCACTTCTCTGACATCCTCCTCTGCCCTGGCTACCCGCAATGGCATTCCAACCGTTACCTCTCAAAGTGTACGTTCCACTCTGCACTTTCTATGACCCTGCTGACACCCTCTCCCTCCCCTCTCACCCCGCACGCCCACTTCTGTACCTCTCCCATTCCCATCCCGATTAGACTGGCTATAGGATCCCCTCTCTCGGAGCTTTCAACACTCATCTCCAAGATCACGGCGATCAACGGGAAACATGGACCGTTTGATGCGTGTGTCATTGTGGGAGACCTCTTTGCGGAGGGAAGTGATGGGACGGAGATCATTGGATTGAATTGTGAGCTGCAGTTATAAAGTCGATACCCATGACTGCGATTGTGCTTAGTCTTGGGTAAGACAGCTGAGCTGAGCTGACTGTGAATGTGATTGATAGTTCCCGTTCCGACGTACTTCACTCTTGGGAAATACGCTCTCCCCGAGAATGTCACGGCGAGGATCATCGAGTCGGGAGGCGAAGTTGCTAACAACCTCGTGTTTCTCGGTAAGCATTGCTCAGAGCTTCCTAGACTGAAGAGCTGACGAAATACCGGTTCCAGGTAAATCCAATGTCCTGACTACTGCACAGGGGTTGAAAATTGCCTGTGTCGGAGGGCATTACGATCAAGCCATTTATGACTCGGGCGAGGATCCTGTGAGCTCACATGCCAGAGACACGCCACACCGCAATGTCTGACCACTCCAGCAGGGCCCGCTATCCCCGACCTTGACCCAGTCTTCCGTCAACTCCCTCCTTTCCAATCCACTTTTCGCCCCAGTCCCTCCCGTGGATGCAGGAATTTCTCTCGCATCAGCCCGAACTTCTTCAGTGGCTCTTCCATCCGCGTTCTCCGGTGTTGACCTCCTCCTCTTCTCCAGCCCTCCGCCATCGCTAGCTCTCCTCTCGCCATCTTACACCTCGCTGGGCTTCTCACTTGCAGATGCTGCTACGCCGTTAATAGAGGTAGTGAAAAAGACCCGACCGAGGTATATGTTTTGGGGCGAGGGAGAAGGGTTCTGGGAGAGGGAACCTTATGGCTGGGTAGGTGGGACTGGGAAAGAGGAGAGGTGGACGAGAGCTGTAAAACTTGGAGCTTTAGGTGGAGAGGCACCGGAGGGCAGCAAAAAGGCTAGAGTAAGTCACGCTTAGTTTGGACTCTGGCATAAGAATACTAGGCTGACATGGTGATTTCTTCAGTGGTTCTATGCCTTTACTCTTCCTGCTCAGACACCCACAACTCCCATTCCAGCGCGTCCCGCAAATGCTACACCTAATCCATACATCCTAGCTCCAACAGGCTCAGGAGCGTTAGGTGCACCACCTGCTGTGACTAAAAAGAGACCGGCTCTGGAAGACCAAAATTTCATTTTCGGCGGCGGACAGGGGGGAGCTAAGAAAGGAAAGACCGGTAAGTATGCACCCCTCTACGATTTTAAAATGAACAGTATCTCCTGAAACATCGCTAATTCCTTACAGAGCATGGGCCACCCCCAGAACATTACGTCTGCAAAATATGTCACTTGCCCGGAGTAAGTTGGTTTTCTACGGAACTGAAGAGGAGAAGTTTGCTAAAGAAAATCGCAGCATTGGATCCAAGATTGCCCGCAGAAAGCTTCGGAGGGACCATCGGCTCCGCCTCCAGGGTACATATGTAACATCTGTCAACAGGTACGTGGCCTTTGTTATTCAGTCTCATTGCTGGTGTTCACTATCATGACCTGTCACTCACGGTGCCCTATTCTAGCCTGGCCATCTGATTCGTGAATGTCCGAATAAAGAGACTATCGACCGTGCTCGACCTCCCGGAAGCTCCAAGCCGCCTCCTCCGGGATATAACTGTCGAGCATGCGGTGTTGAGGCACAGCATTACATCAAGGATTGTCCGTTGGTGCTGGAGAGAGAGCAGGAGCGGGCTAAGAGGAAGGAGCTTGGCCCGGCGGAATGTAAGTCAACAAGACCTCCTATTCTGGCTTGACATTTGAGAGCAAAATTCCTTGATTTCCAAATGATCTATAGAAGAACGCTACCTAAATGCTAATTTCTGTGCAACACCGCAGGCTGGTTTTGCTTATCGAATCCAAAAGTCACTAAACACTTGATCGTTGCCATTGGTTCCGAGACCTACGTCACCCTTCCGAAGGGTCAACTCATTCCCACCTTACCCAAACACATCTCGCAAGGAGGAGCGAAACCGCAGGTCCCAGGCGGCGGACATGTTCTGGTGAGCTTTCTCTCCTGAGCTGCCCGCAACATACTTCCTCTTTACCGGCCACTCCTGATTCCGTTATGACCTGGGATCATTACAATCTGAGCCACGACCATTCGCTAATCAAACCTCCAGATCATCCCCATAGCCCATCATCCAACCCTTCTCTCGATCCCAGCAGCCGACGCGATCCCCATCCTGTCTGAGATCGAATCCTACAAATCCTCGCTCCGAGCATGCTACGCCACCTTCTCCTCCTCCGCGGTATGTTTCGAGATCGGCCGGCTTTCTGGTAAAGGGGGACACGCCCATATTCAAGTTATCCCTATACCCTCGGAGCTCAATGACAAAGTTGCCGAAGCCTTCATAACAGCGGGCGAAAAGACTGGCATCGACTGGGAGCCGGAGCCAGAACGTGCACTGGCCAGGGTGGGGGCAACGGGCAACTATTTCAGGGTCGACTGTCCAGATGGGAGGAAGTTGGTACATCTGCTCAAAGGAAATTTCGACCTCCAATTCGGAAGGTTAGTCATGTCTCCGCTTCTTCATTGCACTTTGCTGACGTGTGTCCCACTTTAGAATGGTGATTGCTTCGCTGTTGGGGCTGCAGCATCGGATAGATTGGAAGGCGTGTTCTCAATCTGAGGCCGAGGAGAAAGAGGACGCTATGAAATTCAAGAAGGCTTTGGCGCCTTTCTTGAAGTAAATAACCGGGGACGGCGGTGATGTGCAAACGTGACGTTTGGGAAGAGAGGATAGAAGCGCAAGGAGATGAGAGTGAGAGTAGTGGTCAGTGTGTGGCTATCGCAGAATGTCGCTGGGATGAGCTTCCTGCAAAGATCAGGTCATGCAAGTGCGGCCCGGTGTATGGGACCAATCGGAACAGATGTGACAGGGGAAATCGTAGTGCAGAATAGCAATTTCCGGGCAACGATACGTACCAATGTTATCTTTATGTCTTAGTCCTCGCATTGTCCCGTTCTCGAATACTGACTTGCGTGCGGCCGCTGGCAAGAGTGTGGGGATAGGTAGAACACAGGCTTTGCAGTTTGAACACGGTTCTTGCGACTGAGATAGCCAAAGAGAGAGACATGTCTGGAGTAAGACGTGGAGGCCTCCGGGCTAAAGACCATCCCAAGACCATCGTGAGTGCTGCGATGCAGATGTCACATCTCTAGTTACCAAAAAAACCTGAAACGAAAATGAAGAATCTCGGGGCTACTTCCATAACCCAGAACTTATCCATAAGCAAACCCTGAGAAGAAAACCTCTACCTCCTCCGTTTATTTGTTAAAGTCCTCATCATCCTCCTAAGTGAAACCATTATCAGCATCCTATAATCCTATAGCAGCCAAACAGTCTCCGTGACATAAGAAACGACAACCCACCTAGCCTCCCTCGTGCGTTCCTGCTCCCTCCGCTCCATCTCCTCCATCGTAAGTTCCACCAAAACCGGTCCAAACTCTTCACGTTCCCACCAATCCCTCCAAACACCTACCAAACCCCTCGCGCCTCGTCGATTACTAACCCGTGGTGGCACGCCGCCACTGCCCTTTTCGAATTTCGCCTGCTCGACCGGATGGGAGGCTGCGAACATCTCTAATTCTAGACAATCCTTTTTGTGTTTGAGCAGCTCTTCGTGGATCGCACAAGTGATTAGGGGGAGCGCTTCGCCTGTCAGTCCTAGATCTTGACAGTATTGTTTGGTGAAGAGGGAGGGCGGGAGGGGGGAGGAGAGATCCCATTCGATGCGGTCGCGCAGGATTGACGTGTAAAGTTGGACGTCCAGCTGGTGGCTGGGTGAGCTTGGGGTCGGGTATAGCAAGATTATTCTGGCCCGAATATAAAAAGGCGACTCACATTCACGACAATCCGACAATCAGCTTCGACCCATTTCTTCTCCACCTCCTCCTCATCGTCGCCCAGCATATCCACATCCTCCCGGGTGACATCCTTGTCAGTCTCCTCGTCACTCCATACGACGTCGTCTGGCGAGACTTCTGGATCCTTGATATCGATCTCAACCACGTTCTGAGCTTCATCCAATTGCGTTTTGATCAGCTCAGCCATCGTTGACGAGTAGTGGTCGGGGATGCCGAGATCCTGACAGAATGTTTTGGAGAACAGTTCTGGCGTGATGAATTTTTCTGAAAGATGATGATTAAACACAAGAGGGAATCTATGTTAGCGAATTATACGGAGAGATGCCATGGATTGGAATTCCGGTGTTAGGCAAGCAAGCGAAACTCACCGTTGATGTTCCACAGGAAACGGTCCTTTATTTTGATACCTTGCACATCGGGATTGCTGGATGGCACATCAAAGTCTACAGTAATAGGGACGAGAAGCTCCGGTCTCTGAGCCGCTTCTTCTAGATCCTCTTCAGGGCTGCGATATGATTCCTATCAACATCCATTTCTCTCTCCCAACCTAGAACGTGGAAATAAAACAAAGACTTACACATAGATATGACTGGTGGTCCTTTTCCCGGCGGCTTTAACCTTCTCTCCAGGAACTCTGTCTCCCAACCACGTCCAGCCCTTCTCTAGCTCCTCTCTTTTCTTCCGTAGCTTGCCCGCTCTCATAGCCGCCTGTACCTCCGCACTGTTCAATCCTGGCCACGCCTTTCTCTCCCCTCCGCCACCCCCTCTTCTCCTCCTGTCGCCATAACTACCATCTTCAGGATCCGATGGGGCCTCGCCGATATCTTCTTCCTCCTCTTCCTCGTCGTCCTCCTCCTCTTCGTCATTTTCCTCCTCGTCAGAGTCTTTTTCGGCGTAAGAGACCCTCCCCGTCTTTCGGCCCGACTGCGTCGTACGACCTCCTCGACCAGGTATAGGAGAGTCGAATCTTGGGGTAGAGGCTCCGCTTCCTCCACCTCGCGCCGAGTTCTGCTCCCTCTCCAACTCAGCTAGGTATAGTTCACGTTCTCTCGGTCCACCGGTGATGTTTTCCGGTTGAACGAGACCCGTGATACCAGTTCTTAGCCTGGATGGATAGGTCGTATAGAGAGCTTGTGTGGCTGGAGGTGTTGAAAGAGTAGGATCGCGAGTTGGTTGACCTGGAGGAGGGAGGAAGAAGCCTAACGGACCATGAGGATAAGGGGGGTGATGATATGTCGCCGACTGACCCTGCTGAGGCTGGGACACTTGATGGACATTTCGGGACTGCGATTGCTGAATCTGGCTCTGAGATGACCTCGAAGGATACGGCTGTGGTCTGTAATTATTTGGTATCGGTGGAGGTTGTCGGGAAGGGGTCGAATAGTTTGGACGTTGAGAATAATTGACCGCATGATTTGAACTCCCTTGGCCTGGAAGATTTATATTCACAGTGGGAGGGAGAAAGAGATTCGAAGATGGTGACATCAGTATGCGGTGTAGCAGCTCGAACAAATGGGGAACGAGAAAGATAAAGTCGGGGCTGCACTTACTGTTTCCATTGCGAGCAGAGTATCCAAGTGATGGGACTGCTGGCCCGTTCATGGGCGTTCCGCTTCCCTGTCTCGAGGGACGGTTTCGAATAGGATACGACATTCGGGGCGTCTGGATGGGTTGGTATGGCTAGCTTACTGTGGCCATGCAGAAGGTGTAGAGCAGCCGTGAATTGGGGGTGTTGGTGTCTCTTTTGGAGAACGCGTATGTATGTGGGAGGCACCAATAAGGTTGATGTTGTGAGTCGGCCACGTATCAGCTACAGAGCGTATGCGTACCACTGCAAGTAGCTATGATGACCAAGTGATATATTATACATCACCACACCAAGCCATACAATCCAGAGAGTTTCTGGTAAACATCGGGAGATAGTAACCATGTTCACAGGTCTTGTGAGTCTCAATAATAGCCCCTTGGACAGGTCAAGTCTCTCCATCATGTAATAAATGATTGACTCGGCAGCCCATTTTAGATCGAACACATTGCCACAATCTCGTCCATCACCCCAACGACCCACTCTGAGGGGTTCACATTCACTCTCTCCGACTGTGCTCCTATCTTGACCGATTGTCACATAGGTGATTCGATACAGGTCAACGGCGCTTGTTTAACTGTCACCGAGTTTGGGGATGATTGGTTCAAGGTTGGTCTCGCACCTGAGACACTGAATAGGACGAATCTGGGTAAGCTGCGTTTGATACAATGGGCTTCCGACTATGGGATCCAAATGTTGACTGAGAGCAATATGTAGGTTTATTGAAGGTCGGAGATGGAGTCAACTGTGAGAGAGCTATGGCGGCACATACGAGGTTTGGCGGTCATTTCGTCCAAGTGAGCTCATTTTTGACTACTAAATCTCCTAAACCCCTCCATATCTTATCATTCATTCCATCGTTCTGAAAACAGACCGAGGATCTGATATGCAACCCCAGGGCCACGTCGACGGTACAGCCAAGATAATCGCCAAAGTCCCCGACGGTAACTCCATCCGATATACTTTCCAATTCCCCATCACCCCATCATCAGTCTCTCCTGGAGAATCCCTCATGCCCTATCTGATAGAGAAAGGCTACGTTACAATCGATGGCGCTTCGTTAACCCTTACACAGGTTGACTACAAGGAAGCGAGTTTCGGGATTATGCTCATTGCTCATTCCCAATCTAAGCTTACGTTGACGAAGAAAGAGATTGGGGATACGGTGAACATTGAAGTCGATTGCGTGGGCAAGTATGTCTTGGGTGATAAGGGTCGGTTGGAGAGCGTCGTTGAGTCGATATTGGACAGGCTGTTGAAGGAAAGAGGATTGTAGATTTCTGCACAACTATATGGAAGGCTTCGGGGAGTTCATCGAGACGAATCGAGGTTTTTGATCTTCAGTCCATCGAGGCGAACGATCTTGTCATGCATAGCATAGAGATAGCATCTCTTCAGTCAGACTAACCAGAGGGCATGCTTGAGTATATCCTTCATACCGAGTGCAGTATTCAACATGTTCTGGCGCGGAGCCCCGCGAGACTCGTGTCGACCTAGAGAATTTGGTTTGCTCCGTCTATCCTCAGAGTCTTTCCAGATATCATCTTACAACTGCCATTGACACATATCCACATATTCTACATCAAACGTCCAATATGACGTCTGCAGTATCTACTGTGTCGGTATCGACATCAGCTCCACTAGACCCAGGACCATCAAATCCCCCTAACTCAAACCCATCTCGAGAAGCCTCTGCCAAATCCGCAAACCGCCTAAGAAACCAAGCAAACAACCGAAAATTCGGAACAGCTCTTCCAATCCTCCTCCCAACATCTCCAATCCACCCTTCCAGAATCTCTCATGACTCCCAAGCAGCGAAACCATCTTATCTCACCTCGTTCCTCCCATCCTTCCTGAATCACTCGGCGAGCTCTTCGTCTAGAGCTGTGGAAGTTCCGACCTGTCTTGGGGTTTATGATGGAGCGACGAGCAGCGTTTGGGTGACCGATAGGACCGATATGGATATCTTGTTTCAACGGGGGTTCTTTGGTAAAGGCACATTGAGCAGGAGTGAGCCTAGCTGGAGGGAGAGAAGAATTGGACTGCTGAAAGGCGGAGATAGTAGGTTATTCCTCTTTGATTCTGTTCTTGTTTTCTTTCCTGCTGCTATCGTCCACAATGCGTGGGAGCTCATTGTGCTGATAACTGCATCTAGCACTGGCTGCCGAACAGATGCGAGAAAACCGCAGAAAGGCCAGAAAACAATTTAAGATAGACCGAGCCCAGGCTATCCTAGACGCTGCCAAAGCTGCGGAAGCTGTCCTCACCTCTGGCCAAACACCTATACCTGGACCTGTCGATGACGCTGCTCCGGAACCGTCCTCTTCGGCTGCTTCTGTTGTATCGACGGAGACGACTGATTACTCTGCACTTCTGCCCCCCGGGACGACCTTGACACCGCAGACGTTCTTGGTCCGACCAGAGCGACCTGACGCAAATCGTAATCGGGGGAAGAAGGCTTTCAGACCTCGTCCGCCAACCGCAGCTTCATCGACTCCACCAGTGACGGGGTCTGCGTTATCGTCATCGGACACTGCTCAGGCGGCAGACACTTCCGCATCTGCACCGATTCCAGTTCAACCTGGATCGAAAGGGGCCGTCGCTTTATCAATGGCCGAGGAGGTGGACGTTAACGACGAAGAAGACGATGAGATATTCGATGACAGCGTCGTCGAAGAAATGGAACATCTGCAGTTGGGACTGGAAGAAGCTTACTTCCTGTCCGCCGGCCTTGGCGTATTGAAGGTATACGATCCGAAGACAGTGAGTCTACCTTCCGCCTTCCTCCCAGATACATGTTCCCCGTTACGTCTGAAACTTATACTAACAGCTCAACCCTCATAGCAAACCTATGCACCACCGGGACCAGCCCTGCTGTCCCTTTTCCTCACTCCGTCACCAACCCCGACCATCGCCCTTAGTCATCCTGGTAACCTGCTACCCGACGACCCCTTCCTAGTCTCCTACGTCGCTTATCACCATTTCAGAAGCTTGGGCTGGGTCGTCAAGCCAGGGATAAAGTTCTGTACCGATTGGCTCCTGTATAAACGGGGTCCAGTATTCAGTCATTCAACGTGAGTGCTCCTCCTCATCGTCACCTCGCTTCCTTGTACTCCTGCGACTCATTTACGCGAGTATCGGATTCGTCTTGAAGTTGATAGAAGTGAAGCTCATGAAAACTTCTCTGCTGCTAAATAGATTTTCATGCGTTATCGTCCCCGTTTACTCCGCTCTTGAGGACCGCGAATCCTCCCCATTCTCCGGGACAGATTGGTACACCGAAAGAACCACTTGGAAATGGATGAACACGATCATGCGCGTGAACTCCCTTGTCCAGAAGGTATGCATCACCCCTTTCTCCTTTCTTTCTGGCTGCTTCACCTTGCATCATACTGATAGATTGCTCACCTCCCCTCAAGGTGGTGATCATTGTATACGTCACTATCCCTTCCCTCGCCTCGTTCCCTGCAGCCCATAAACTTGCCGATGGTTCGCTAGATCCCCAGAGGAACGATATCAAAAGTCTGCTGAAACGGTATACCATTCGGGAGGTAGTTTTGGTAAGTCAACTTGTTATCACTTCCCGACGTGGGGAGACCTTATTCACAGGTAGCGCTGACTGCCCAAATCTTTACGCTTAACAGACCCGATTCGGCCCCGCTCGTCGACGAGACTAGTTACAATTGCAATATCTGACGTATGGCCAGATTCAGGTCGTAGATTCATAGGCTCGCAGGGGAACATCATGTATTATGCATTGCCCGTCGCTGAATAATCAAGATCCCGCATTCGTGAATTACCAGACAGAGACTACCAACTAAAACTGGGTATCGGGACATCTAACATTCAGAAACTGATACAAATACAGGAATCGATGAAAAGCTCTTCAGCTTTTTCGGTTACAGTTCGATTCGTTTAACTACCAACGAGGGGCGGATCTGGTGAACAACGAGACATCAGCACGATGTCCTCCTGGCTATGCTCGTCCGACTGCTTGAAAGAGGAGAGATCAACCACTCACAATCTCCACAAACAGGGGCCGTAATTCTGCAATAGCCTTAGTCTCTGGTTGAATCATGAGTTCAGCCTGCGCCGCCTGTCTAGCCTTTTTCGCCTTTTTCGCCTTCTTAGTTCCCTTGCTGTGACCATGTGCTCCAACAGGTGATCGTCTTTGAACAGGTGCGAGCGGGGATCCACTTTCTGGTGCTTGACCTTGCGGTGAGTTAGGTTTTCGTTTGAAGTCGAGTGACGATCGGATTTTATCTAGGGATGATCGACTGGTCGAGCCTTGCGATCCTGATCTGCCCTTCTTCCCCTCGGCGCCGCCGGCTGTCGAAGGTGAGAGGAGCTGATTGCTCGATGAGGTCGTAGCAGATTCTGGGGATGGGATGACCAATGAATCCCGGCGATGGGTTGAACTGCTTTCACTTTCCCCATCCCCTTCGGCATCCTCCTCATCCTCACTACCCTCCTCACTCTCTTCGTCCGCAATCTCTCCCGCTTCCCCGACTGCTGTATCTCCCAGACTCAAGCTCGCCATCACACTGTCCAGCAGTGCAGCCTCCTCGTCTGTTCCGCCGTCTTTCGACGTTGTAAATCTCCTCCGGATTTTCTCCTCATGGGCAACCTTAAGTTTGTAATGATATTGCGCGATTCCATCAACTTCAGCCATGATCGCTACTCTCTCTGGACCTGCGTGAGGTAGCAGGAATTCTAGGTCGATAGCTTGTGAAAGCCCGTCCCGCGCGTAGTTTAGGAAAAGTTCAATCCAGGACATGAGCGAGTCGAAGAGTCCTTGGCCTTTGGAGTGGACATTGTGCACAAAGGTGTAGAAGGACTGCTCGTGGCGCTGCACGAGGTCAATGAAAGTTTGAACAGTACGCTGGGGGTCTTCTTGAGATACTGTGAAAGTTTCGAATGGCTTAGCATTCGAGCTTACGCAACTTCAAATATCAAACCTCTTGAAGATGCACTCACGCTCTTCAACCTGCTCAACAGTTCTGATCATGTCGTTTAAGAAATTTTGCAAATCCCCGAGTGAGTCTGCGATACTGGCGGCTTTATAGACCTGAGCCAGAGGGGTATAGAATATCGTGATGATATCCTTCAAGAGCTCCGCCGTCACTCCCTGTCGTTTCGCGTCAGTCTAGAATCTAAACAAAGACGCAAAAATAAGCAGACGCACCTCAAAGATCAAAGCCAACAGTTGCTCCTTCTCCTTCTTCCTTGCCCACAATTTCATGAGGATATTAAGATCCTCAAACAACCACGCCTCGTCATTATCAGGACCCAGATCATCGTCTGAGTCGTCCAACTCCGCTTGAGCACCCTTGTATTCCTTGTATGCTCTGGATGCTCTAAAGACTCGTTGGAATTGCGGCCGAGATAGCGAGGGGACATCAGGGGAGCGGAGGATCACTACAAGAAGGTCGAGTCCCTCTGCGACTGGGTGTAAAAAAGGATAACGATGTCAGCCAAAATTCTGGGTCAAGCTCGAAAGGAGGTCTCAATGAAAACCATGCACTCACTCGCATCTCTCCGGTAGATTTCCTGGATTTCATAGGGAGCATTCGCATACTGCTCAATCTTCTGGCAAAGAACAGGATCATCCACTTTCTCCTTGACCGCCTCGATATCCTCAGCAAGAAGCCTGACATCCTCTGTCAGACTTTGGGAGAACATCCTGGAATGAACACATCAGTAGAGTCCCAGTCCCAACATGCCCCTAGGTTGATGGATGTGACATAGAGGCTCACCGTTGGATCAAACTCTGCCCTCCAAATGGCCGAGCAAGGAACAGATCCAGCACGCCTAGATCCAGATATCAGTCTCCGACTGCCAGCATTCAGACATGGAAACGCACCTCTGATCATCGCCATAGGATTTGAGATCTTCAGGATCCCTTTGAGTACGAAGTACGGCATAAGACCATGTAACCGTTTCAGCGACTGCAGAGTTTCCGAAGCGGTATCCGAAGCCACGAAGATCTGGAAAATGGTTGCCGCGAGGCTGCGTGCGAAGACGGGGTTAGCTTAGAGTCAAAACTGGCCACACAATAACTTACGAGATCCGCCCCCATTCCAAGACACTAGCCTCGGCCTTGGGCAGGTCCTCAACTTTTTCAACCCTCCTCACTACCTCAAAGACTCTCTTCAACCCTCCATTACTCCCCAGGACTTCTCCCTTGAACTGCGCCAACCCTTCTCTTAACGCTTCAACCCTCCGTTCCGCTTCTTCTCTGAATCTCCTTCGTCCCTCTTCGCGTACAGCATCCGCCTCAAGTCGACGTTGGGTGTCAACGGCCTCAGCGGGCGTGAGTGTGGTCGGCGCAGACAGGAGGAACGAGCGGAGAATCGGTGAGTCAAGTACATAGGGGAGGTTCAGGATAGTGAGGAGGTAGTTCCGAAGGGTAAGACGGTTACGTTCTCTCGACAAAGGTGTGGGTTCGTAATGCTCCCCAGAGGACGTGGTTGCTGATGAGGCGTTCGGGTTATTTGTTGGGGTGGAAACTCCGCTCGGCGATGGAGAGGGTCCAGAGCCGTAGATCACCCTTAAGGGGTTGTAGGTTCCGTAGCCGTACGATGCAGCAGCAACTGGGGCAGGAGCTGCTGTCGCTGTTTTGTCTTTCGGTGGTGGAGGTGGAAGGGGGTAGTCGGGGAAAGCGAGGCGAAGCTAGATTAGGAAGATACGTCAGCGCAACTAGACTAAATGCTTAGGGGCGAGGAAAAGCTCGTTGCTCTTCTCAAACAAAATAGTGAGGTTGAGATTGAAACTCACCTCATCAGCTAGACGTTTGAAGTCCCCATAACGACGGGAAACAAAGATATCAGGAACACCCGACCTCCTAGTGCGTATAAGGAATTCCTGCCGTCATTGATGATAAGTCAGTCGAACTAGAGGACAAGCACAACGTAGTCTATGACAACATACCTCGTGACTCTTGTTCCTAACTCTTCCCTTCTCCACTACCAGCCTAACTCCCACTACGTTGACTTCGAATCCAAAGCTTCCCGTGCCTCCTCCCCCTCCTCCCGCAGCCGAACCGTCCATCTCCGGGCCCCTCCGGCTCTCTGCAAATTTCCTTCTACGTTCCTCCTGAATGATCTCTAGTCTTCTCAGTTCCGCCTGACCAATTCTCACCACCTCTTCCCCTCCTACCACCTTGATTCCCACTCCAAACATCAACGCTAGATGTTTCTCAATCTTGACCCACATCTTCTTCTTATCGTTAGCCTCTTTTAGCTCCTCCTTCGTCATCAGACTATTGGCAACTTCCTGATCTGCCAGTGAGAGGGTCGGACCCCTCGATGATACTCCCGTGGTAGCTAAGAAAGAGGAGAGGAAGGGTTGGACTTTAGCCGACCAGAATGTGGGAGGCGCTGAGGCGAGGAAAGGGAAGGGGAGCAAGAATTGGTGGAACATGAATCGAATGAACGGGAGATCCCCGATTGGTTGTTGTTGACCACCAGCTCCAGTCGATGAAGAGACGACGGTGCCATCAGCTTGAGCGACGCGGTCAATGGCATGTTTCCTAGCACTCTCGGGCAGAACGAAAGGTTCTCCTAAGAGACCGAGGGCGTTGCCTCCCAGCACAGGGTCGGTAATGAGGTTAAGCTCATGACTCAATTGAAGGTTCACCAGAGTCTTCTTTAGATAATGCGCACGAAGCGGGGTGAGTATCGTGGGTGGTTGGATAGTCTCGCTGGTCGGGAAGGTAGAGTGATAGGGATGCAAATGGGCTGCCGAGGTTTTCGCAGTACTCCCCCCTCCGCCGGATGTGGGGACGCTCGGTGATGCTCCCGTTGACGACGAGGAAGACCTGGTCTTGGGGATGGGAGGTCGGACGCGAGGGGGATCAGGAAGAGTTTTGGGAGGAAGCATAGGCGGTGGAGAAGGAGGGGAAGTGAACGCTTGAGCCTGGTCGAAATCATTGACGGCTGCGATATCTTCTTCATCGCCCGGCGGCGGCGGTGGAGGTAACGGACGATCTGGACGGAGCGTACGTTGTTTGCGAGGCTGGTAGGGGAGGTTGTGGGGGTTGATGTGGGACATGGTTGGCGGGTGGGGATGATGGGTGAAGGGATGGAGAGGATGAATGATGAGGGGAACGTTTGTGATAGCGTCGTCAGGTTATGATGTATGCGCTATATGACGTAGGCTCTATCAGGTGGTCAATTGGTCAATTTGGCGCGTAGACGTTTCAGTCTGCTTTTCAACGTTCAGCGACACTCATTCCATGCATGCCAATGTGCGGGTATGTGCATGGGTGACGCAATATCGTTGAAATGAGCCTGAGCAGTACATACAGACAAACATAGGATGGAGTATAGAAACAGAAAGATTCGGTCGCAATACCGTAATGCTAGGTTACTAACCCCCATCCATACCTGTTGGATCCCACCTCACAGCCGAATCAAAACGATAATACCATCACAGCTTAGCTTTCTCCTTGCCATCAACTCCCTTCACTCTGTCCCAGAACGCTCGAGCCTCCTGTGGGGGAAACACAACAGGCCTCAACGACCTTGAGGCGTCTTGGACAGAGTGATACAATCCGTCCTACAAAAAGTTAATCGTCAGGCCATGGCTACATCAGTCACCTGTGCGTCCCTTCTCACGCCGGCGGCGCTGCAATCAATTCTGGATAGGACATGAAGAGGTACTCACTTTGATACTTCCCCAGCTTCCTGGCCCAATCTTGATTCCCTCCTTGGTCCCCAGCTCGATAGCACGGGTTATCAACACCCCCTTCTTCCCCTCCCCGACATCGTCCACAATCTCATCCACAAGACCCATGTCTCTCAACTCCTTCTGTGTCCATCGACGGGCTAGGAGGGTGTCCCGTATGTGCTGGGGGTTGGGCAGGCGGATGGACAGGAGGGCTGGGAACGAGTTTGGGAGAGGAGAGGCGAATGTTATCTGGGGTAGGGGGTTAGCTTGAAGTTTAGTATACTGGTTGGAAGATTATGATGATGTGATGGCGAAACAGGTGTTGAGGTTGGATAGTCATAATGGCGATGAAGCCGGACCTCTCGAAGTATATGTAGTCCTCCAGTGGAGACTTGCGACAATCCTCCAGTCAAGAAACGAAATAACCTACCTCATTCATGCACACCAACCCTTTTCCAGACGTTATAATTCTGAAATCACACGATAGAGCCAGAATCATCCCCCCTGCGAAAGCTAAGGACAGCCAGTGAAAGATAATCAGCGTCCCGTCCAAGACCTGGACAAGCTATGGATATCTCACCATGCCCATTGATAGCAGCAATCGTAACCAGTGGGAACGTCAACAATCGATACATAACCGGATCAAAGTGATCTAATTATCGTTTCTCATCAGCGTCTCATTTGGTTTTCTATCCCACTAGATAGAACTGATAAGCTAAAGAGACGACACGACTCACTCTCAAAAAACCTCTCAACCTTCAGTGAAGCCCCATAATCTAGTCCATTACTGAAAAACCTATCGCACCCACTCGTCACCACAAGTGCTCCCGCACCTCCTGCTTTCCCCCTCTTTTTTGGATCAGGATGTCCACCTCCACTAGTGCGCCATTCAGCTTCTACAATGTCGAGAGCTGACGCGAGCTCGGATAATAGGGTGGTGGTTATTCGGTTGTCCGGGGGGGAGGTTAGGGTTATTTGCCAGACTGTTGGGGTTGGACGGGTGATGGATAGGGTGGTGAAGGATTTGGGGGATGGTGAGGCCATGTTGAAGACTTGTCTTGACTCTGTGTCAGGGTTGGAATGCGAGATGGAAGACGGAGAGATGGTTAACTTGGTTGGATGATAGAGGATCACCTTGATTCCGGTTAATTATAACCGGTTTGAGATGGAGCCAGCCACTAGCCAGCTATATTGCATGCAGCTATATTGCATGCAGCTATCTCCATTCTATCACATCTGCTCAACTCGGATGTCTCCCAAGAGGTCCACAATGTCGAATCCTCCCCCACACCCCCTACCTGTTCGCTCTACAAGATCCACAACAGCGGCTGAACGAAGCAGAAATGATCAGGCGGATCGTGATAGAATGCCGCCTCCGGGACCCTCATTTGTCGTTGGATCTCCTTCCAATCCTCCTCGTCGTAAGCGGCCCTTTGAGCATCCATCCCAACAATCGCCTGCGTCCTCGACGTCAAAGGCAGCGTCGGATCAACGCATGCGAGACGAGATCCGCCAATGGCGGCAACCCAAGCTTGACTTCATGCATGTAGCTATGGATGTCCATGGGAAGGTACGCGAAGTCAGTTCCAGTACGCGAGCTTCGGATAAAGGGACGTTTACAGCGATTCGATCTCTGCTGCATGCGCACCCTACCAACATCTCATCGCCTAGTCGGGATCTTTCCTCGGAGGAGATCAAGCCTCTGGTGGTACTCGTCAAACGTGATCCCGGTCTTTACACGAGATTCACGTCTCGCCTCGACGCTATCAAATCAAGCAGTGATCACGAAGGCTGGAAAAATTCGATAGTCCAGTTCGAAATGACTTGCATGAGTAACGGTCGGACGAGGAAAATATTCGACGAGAGTAATCTCCAGGGCATGCTTAGTCTTTTCATTGAATTGCCGAATCACCTCCTCCTGCGACCGGCCGACTACTCAGCGGACCCCCCCATTAACCATCCACTTATTTGGGCGTCGACCATACAGTCGAACAAGGCCGGCATTCGTGATCTTGTATGTACCCCGTACCATTCTGAAGAACCGTTTGGTCCGATTCCGCCGCCATCGAGCAAAAAAACGACTGCGGGGTTGTCCAAGGGCAAAGGCAATCGCAAACGGGGCAGAACTAGTGATCAAGACAAGGATGAGGAAGAGGGCAGTGGCTGGGCCCTGAAAGACCCCGATCCTGGCATTAAACTTGGTGCTATCATGGAGGCCAAGACGCCAGAGGCATGGAGGCCGGCTCGCGAAAGACTAAACGCGTTTCCGCCTGAGGGCTTTTGGCTCTACGCGATTGTGTTGACCGCGGAAGAACTACGCGTGAGGGCGACAGCTGACTATTTTGGGAAGCGAAGGCTAACACACGATAACATAGCTCAAGGAAGAACTACGCGTGAGGGCGACAGCTGATCTTTTCTCGAAGCGAAGGCTAACACACGATAATATAGCTCAAGGAAGAACTACGCGTGAGGGCGACAGCTGATTCTTTTGGGAAGCGAAGGCTAACACACGATAATATAGCTCAAGGCAAAGCAGAATAACACGAGGCATGCCTCAACACCTGCCGAGCCGCGCAAGCAACCCCTGAACTTGGAATGGCGATCGGTGAAATGGACGAAAGATGACTCATGTTTTCAAGTGGACGGAAATGGTTACATTGCAGATCATAGCCCAAGCGGCACCGGCTTTACTGTCGAAGACCACAATATGATTGCTCAGGTCAGTGTCTTTCTACTACTCGTCCTGTTAGAGTCGTCCTGTCGCGGAATGAAATTACTGGCCTGCCATATAATTGGCTCATGACTTGTTTTATCGACAGGTCCTGCAGGAACTGAACACCCATAACTCGGATTGGTGTATCTACACTTGCTGGACGTGGCACGTCCTCTACCACTATGATCGATCCAACGCTGCTCTCACCTATTCGAATTTTCATCAGGACGATGATGATTTTCTCTTGTCGTGTGCGATAGCCTCTGGCTTGCCAGATGTCTTGGTCTCTGATGACAAACAAATGGCGTCAAGCGTCAAGATAGCCGCCGGGAACCACAACGTGACTGGGAAAACGGGCGTCGGACAAGCGAGCGGGAAGGGAGGCCCCTCAACTGGTTTTGCAAAGGCTTCAACTGGTGTGAAAGCTACGAAGGGCGCTGCACCGACTTCCGGTCAAAAGGATCGCCCTGTTGAAACTCTTCGTTTTGAGACGGAGCTTTGGAAGCCTGCCTGGGGGAGTCCCTACTATTGGTCGAGAGTGGGACTGATACGCTCAACGCTTCGTCTCGAAGTACCCAGCAAACACCCGTCGTCGATATCTTGTTCTGCGCCACTCGGCCAATGTCCTACATTCCCTGATTCCCACGAAGAGCCGGTAGCACAGTGCACTTCCTATCAGAGCTCTTCGAAACATTCCGGTCACGTCCTCGATCTTAAGTACCACGCAGGGGTGGGCAGCCGTGCTGAGGGTTTTTGTGCCCAAATCGTGTACCGACCGCCTGAGCTGTCTTTGTCAAACCCTGCGCCCCAGCTGCATAGCGCGTTCAGCCATGGGCTCGACCTAGAACCTGATTCTTTCCTCGCCGACCCTTTGAAGGTGGTAGCCAAGCTGGCCATTCCCGAAGATCGACAGGACACGATTGACTACCTAGATTTCGAAGCATCCATCAGGGACGAGGCAAACCTCTACAACGGTCTACTCCTAGGGCTACAAGGCACGGTCGTACCTGTCTTCCATGGCCTGTACACGGGCTACCAATTTGATGACGAAAATCTCGGCAAGATGTTCTGGACGATTTTGGAGGATGTCGGTGAACCCATCGACAAGGCCTATGGGGAGTACCCAGGCGACGCAATGGACGACGAGGAGGAGAATTGGTCTGGGCTGAAAATGGAAGACAAGTGGGCGATCTTTTTTTGTCAAATCTGGTCGGTCAGCCATCCCAGAAGATCTCTCTGGCTGGTGGCATAGTGCGACTTGATAACTGACGCTATGCTCTCTAGGCTGGCGGTCCAGTCGCTTTATAGATCCCTTCACGCTGCTGGAGTCATACACAAAGACCTCGCTCTTCGTCACATTCGGCGCGATCGAAAAGATCCCTCCAAATTACGTTTAATCGATTTCGATAGGGTCCGTATTGCTGGCCGATACGTTCAAGGCGATCTCTTATTGGAACAAGAGTTCGCGACCGTCACCAGGTATCTGGGATTGTGACGCTGCTGCGACGAGGCTGCTGCGACGAGAAGAGGATTCGTCAGGTTTGGACAAGCTGAGGTGACGGAACGTTGGGTCTAGTTGAGTAGTACGGGAGGAATGTACTGCGCCGCACATTGGGCTGAACCGCTCAAAGGTTCGAGAACATGCAGAATCACTTCACACTCCGAGATGCATATTTATTCTTCCCTTTTATGGAAAGACCTGTAAGTATCAGGGAGAGTGATCGATAAATTGTCCTATATGGGGAAACCGACGGGCGGATCACTCTACTGTAAATATGAAAGTGGCTATGCCAGACAACTTCTTACAGTACGAATACCAAGACATTTGAAGATATGCATCTCTATCGGTCTCTGCAAATTCTGTAAAATCTTACTTGCGCATATCGCTCAAGATAATTTAGCGAGAGCTTCTCGGACCTCAGGTGTATCTTTGACCTTGTCCCATACTGGCCTCGGAATCTCCATCATCCTATTGTTCCAGGGCATGTCAGTTTTGTTAGACGAGTACCATGATTGTATGCTGTATTGGCAACTCACTGAGTGGTTCTACCGTACCTATTACACATTCTCTAGCGTGAGCATTACTGGTCCCTCAGCTTTCTCACCAGGGGGACAGACTCACGATATCCCGCCCAGTCTTGAAACAGGCCTCAGCTTCTCCGTGAGGACTCTCATAGGATCCTCAGGATCCAGGACAAACTCTCTCTGCGTCGAGTGTGTTTCAGCATTGACAGAGGATTCAAGATCCGTCGAACCAAACTTCTTTTTGCGGATCGTGGGAAATTTGAATAGGACTGACAACTTGGAAACGCTTTACTCTGCCTATAATGACAGTCTGAGTCGCCTTGCCCTGGCGCCCGATGATGTCGTACCAGTGCAGGACCTCACATTCCATAGATACGGGAGATTCAGCCACATGGGGTGGCTTTACTGTTCTGCGATCCGGACCGATACATTAGCGTCCACGATGAAACTTCAACGCAGGAGATGGAGGCAGAGACAGGTCGAGGGGATAGGAGATAGTGAATGCGTACTCTGAAGGACGCGGTGTCAAACCTGACAGCTTCCATTCGTCTATCTCGTACGGAGAATCGATGGAAGTATAATTCATAGCCTCGAGGAACGGTTCAGAAACAATAGACACGCAAAACTCTTTGGTAGTCTTGATATTGTGATTAGTGTCTGAGATGATAGTCAGCCGACCGCTGCACAATGAGACGTCAAAATAGAATACATCATACCTTTGAGACCATCAGAGTGTTTTCCAGCTGCTACCGAGATCATGATAGAAGGTGGGTTATTGCCAACCGCATTGAAGTATGAGATGGGTGCGAGCTGTATTTCCCACTTGTGAATAAATACAACCTTCTGGCGAGGGTGGCAGCTTTAGGGAAGATACTTACGTTGGGTTTCCCGTCTGAGCCCAAAGTAGAGACGAAAGCTATCGGACGAGGTGTCTAGGTTTACTCATTAGCTCTGTCTCTTTTCAGAAATGAGTGTTCTCACGATCGACGAGATCATCAACTACAAGTCGTGATATCAGCTCCGTACAACCATAAAAAAATTCACTCTACCTTATACACGTCAGCCGGACTCTGGTCCTCGGGCACGATCGACTTGTACCCCCCAACGTTGGGCTGAAGATATTTGGCATAAGGCTAGCCAGCATGAGTTAGACAAAATCTCGCTCGCGAACCAAAGCTGACTAATGGACTATTGGCCCCTCTAGCCGTGCTTACCAGATTATTCAGGCCGTCTCCCGGCTTGAAAGCTGGATTCGGGACCTTGGTTGCAGTGAATTCGATTGATGCGTCGAAATCTGGTCGAGACGCTTCGACCTCTACGACCTGGTCAGATCTCGACAAGCTACTGGCCAGTTCCGTTGGAAGCGGAATCTCGAGCGTGGAGCGTGGAGGAGAATGACTTACCTTCAAATGGGGGATGGTGGGTCATCGTCTTTCACAATCTGATTAGGGGGTGAAGTATGTTATGTCAAGTCTCGAGTATCAAGAGAAGAGAGGTTTCCATATTTCCATACTGTATTTACGTTGTGCCATCGCCGTTCTCCAATCGCCATCTCCCACCCTACGCCAGCCGGATCACGGAATATCAATTGCCGAAAGCCGACCACCCAAACCTGAACGTCTAAATTTACAACTTAGATATCGTACACAGTACCTCTGGCACGCCTCATGCCCTCATTCCTCTCGTGTTTCCCTTCGAGCTCCAAAGTCACAACGCAGCATGATCCCCTGCTCACTCCTGTGTCCACTCGAGATCCCGAGGGGAAAATCGTCCAGGAGGGATGTATCTTTTGTCTAGTGAGCGCTGAGAATGGATTTGGTGTTGTGTACGAGGTGGGTCGAGCTGTATTCCATTTCACCACTAGCCCGTTACATATGCCGACTGGATTGTCAATGTAGGATGAAGATTTGATTGCTTTCAAGGATCGGTGAATGCTTTGTTGAGAAACGACAAGGTTGCATTACACTGACGCAGGGGGTGCATTATAAGTTCCCCTGGAGCTCGGATTCATCTTTTGATCATCCCTCGAGCGCATCTCGGTGAGCTTCCTCATACTTAAGATTACCCACGAATAGGATGTCACCAACCCGCCCAACAGTATCGACAGTCCGAGAGCTTAAACCGTCACATCTCCCTCTCCGTAAGTATCTCAGCCACGCTGTCCTCAATCTTTCTTTACCGGCCCGCAGTCCTCGGAGAAGTTCGAGACGCTGAGCCCAAGCCCCAGTCCGTTCGATGCATTCCTTAGGATCCTCTCTCGTCCCACAAGCCCCTCCTCCCAAGATGGGCTACCACATCCCCCCCTTCTCCTCAGTCCACCATCTGCACCTACACGTCCTCTCCGGTCCGCCCACGCTTCTTGGGAGAATCAAGTATCCCGTCTCGAAGGGTCGTGATCAGCAGGGGAAGGGGTGGAGTTGGTTTGTCAGTTCTCAGCAGGTTCTGGGGATCCTTGAGAGTGGTGGTAGAGTCAGCCTGGGCGCTTCGTAGACAGTAGAGGTAGACTTTGGAGATTTACATGACTGTCTGGTCTCATAATGGTGATGTTCATGATGGTCATTTTCTGGCCTGTCCACTGCTATCTGCTTACGCAAATATGATGATTCGAGGAATCAGGCAGTGACTTGCACCTCGATCTACTCACAGCACTTACTTCGCCATTGGCTAACTGTTAACTCAGGGAGCGTCGTACAAATGTATATGAATATGCTCATTAGGCATCGGGTCCGGCAGCATTCGCTAGTCCCACCGCGTGCAATGGTTAACTTTGGAATATTCCACTTGTAAATGGGCTTGAAACGATCTCGTCCAACAGACTCGTTCAACAGACACCTAAGTTGAGGACATTCCGTTGTTGGGATCGCGTTCCTGTCAGCTCATATGCCGTGCCCGACACTTATGCGGAACACTAATGCATAGCCATGGGAACAAAATACAAACAACAGAAATGAAATAACAGAGCGAACCAACTCAACATAGACGTTTCCGGGCCGATAAGGGTTCTAGCCTAAGACGTGTTCGTTCTTGCTTTTCTTTTGTTTCTTCTTGGTCGCAAATTCGCGCCATCCTTGTATACGGTCATCCCGGCGTTCTGTATTATTAGATCAGACAGTTGGTCACGGCGCCGCGATAAAGATTACAGGGAATAAGAAAGGGGGAGCAAAGTTTGTCAGCGAGCCGTTCTGTAACATGGTTCGTATTCCAGAAGTGAGCGAGGACGAAGAGCAGGGAATGAAGTGACGAAATAGAAAAGTGGCATGACTGATGGGGCATGACTGATGGGACGACGCCGATGGCAGCGCCTGACCTGACCATTATTGGCAAGGGGCAGCATTTCCATGCTCGAGCATCTGTGGGAAAATCCGTAAGATACCACTCTGCCCCGAAGGGATCTGAGACAACATTCCGGACGCTTTGGGGGGATGGATGAAAGAGCCGGTGTGGAACTACGCTCACCTTCCCATTTGACAGCCTCTTCAGCTTTACGTTTTCTCGCTGCGATTTCGGCATCTTTTCTAGCTTGTTCTGCTCCTTCGTTTGCGTAAGACAGTTTTTGTTTCCTGTAACGCAAGCAAGTTAGCCGGATCCCAGACTGAATAACGAGTCCGCTGCAGGAAACACATCATTGGAAACAAGGGTCCGCCGATAGGTGAGAGATGGTTGGAAATTTAAAAGCTCACCGCCGCTTCGCTAACTCGTCCTCAATCAGAACCTCCTTCGCCTTTGCTCGGATCTGCGCGTCGAATGAGGGTTGGAGATTCTGTAACCTAGGATCACTGTCGGGTATGCTAGTTTGATAACCAGCACCAAGTATACTATATAGGAAGATCTGTCAGTCCTGCGTCCTAGGTGCATAAACACCAGATTGTCGTCCACTATCTAGGAACTGCCCAGCACTTACGCTTTTAATATCAGAGTACGTGAGTGTTTCATGATCGCGTCAATTTCTGCACGTTGTCCCGGATCAGAAAGCAGTCCCTCAGCCTGACCTAGAAGTCAGTATTTGGCCGCCGATAGTCAAACTTCTCACTGACCTTTTTCAAAAAATCAAATGCCTATAAATTAGGATGAATGAAAAAGACATCATCGCATTGTCAGCTTATCGGCTCTTCATGCAGGACAAGAATCACTAGAAACTCACCTCTAGCCCCTTCTCGTGTTTGAACTTGTCCGGATGGATCATCAGCGACTTCTTACGGTACTGCTTCTTGATTTCCGCTTCAGTTGCAGTGAGTGGCAAGTCCAGGATGTCGTACGGGCTGCAGTCATTAGGTAGTTAGCAAGGCTTCTAAGTCTGCCATTATGCGCGACTATCGACTCACTTCAGCTTGAAAGAACTCATGACACGCTCGACCTAAAGATATCATGCAAGACGGATCAGCAAGATGCAACTCGACGGCGAAAAAGTGTCACCCACCTCTAGCTCCTTAGCGAGATCATTAGCGTTTTTGGACAGCGCAGCGTCCACTTTCGAGCTGCCGCTCGCTACCGGTTTGGAGGAGGAAGCTTGCGACGACATGATACAGAACGTGAAGAGGGGATCTTGAATCAAATAATCGAATCGAGCCAGTAATGACAGAAGCAAGGGAGAAAGACCAATCAAAACATCGACAGCCCTTTAAGAGGACGCCTGAGCTGAATGGCGGAGATAGCGGAGAAATACCATGTGGCACTGCGGTCGCTCCCTGCTTTCACGTAGCTAGCTCTCTCCGTGTTCACTCGATACTATATGTTGCTGTCCAGCTCTCGGCTTTGGTGGTGGTCAACTACGCACAAGAGCTATGGCAGACGTCAATCTCTTCCTCAGGAAGAGGAACCAAAAGGGGAAGAACAGAGTCGCTTCTCGTGCAGCTCCAGCTCCCCCCCTTCCTAATGCATCGACCTCTTCATCCGTCTCCTCGCCAGCTCCTGTCAGCGCGTCAACTCCTCAACCTATTGCCGCTGCCAGCACCTCATCTTCCCCACAAGCCAAAGGCGAAATTTTGGAGTTTCGACTGTTCTCTACTGGGCCCAGTTCCGGGTTGAGATATAACCTGATGAAGCTCAACTCGCAGAGAGACGTTGATATAGCTACTATTACGCCTCCCGTCCTTTTGAATCGAAAGCAACCCGGACCTAAGCAACCACCCCAATATGCTTTTGACGATAGCGGTAAACTTATTGGACGCTTCGTTTATGATGATAAAGGTGCTCCGGTTCTCGATGCAGAGGGGAGACCGACAATAGAGAGGAAAACGGAAATGGACATGTCGCTAGTGGGGAGCGCTCCTGGCGAGACCACCAAGCGTCGGACGTTCAAAAAGGGAACGAAGGAAGTGTTCCATCAGGATAGAGACGTCATAAGACTTCGTCGGGAGGAGGCCAATCCATGGATCCTGGAGTCGGGAAATCCTCCGGCAGTAAAACCTGCTCAACCAGAGCACTGGGTTGGGAGAATGATGGAACCTTCGACGCTACCTACCGTTCTGTTCGTAAATACTGATGGACGCGGGTTCTCGGTGTTCCCGCTGGGCAGGACGTATCGTTTTGAGCCTGACAGACCGTTCAAAGTGTTGGACAGCGATGCCGCTCACAAGCTTGTAAGTTTGGTGACACGACTGCTTTTGGCTCTAACAGCATGGCTCATCGTTTCTCCAGTACGAGCAACAAGCCAAGTATAAGGTTCAGGACCGCTGGGGATTGCGTCCTGATGGTTCAGTCGCATCCTCCTCAATCGCGTTACCGAACGGCGTTACACCCACTGGGTCTGCGACGATACCTTCGGTGAAGCTGGAAGTCAAGCAGGAGTTGAGAGCGATCAGGATGGAACAGCGAATCGAGGCACTCAAAGGAGTTCGGTCGAGGCCGGTTAAAGTTGAACGGTTCGATGACGATTCCAGAGCGGAAAAGAGGAATCTGGGAAGGGTACGTGATCTGCATTGCTGATGCCGCCGTCGCCCCGGGGAGATTTTCTCTCCCAAAGCTGGGCATAGCAGTTCATGCATGCTAATTGACGTATTTCTCTAGGGCATGGAAGGCGAAGCCGATGAAGAGCTAGACTACGACGTTAACGAAGACTTCCAAGATGACGAGGAAAACAATACGTTCTATAGGGACGAAAACGAAGAAGAGGAGGCGAAGTTACTCGAGGTGAGTTTCCTTGCATTGCCAATTCTCTGCGAGGGAAATCCCAAATATCGCATCAAAGCGTGGCCTTGGAAAGCCTCGGTAGGGCGACGCTGACATGAGTCATCACTCTAGGATCGCCTCAAGAAAGAATTCCGCTTAGCCAATGTCAACGTTGGCGACAAGCCTCAGATTGAAGATGTGGAACCAGACGACGGGGACGACGACGATCTCTTCGGAGATCCAAAGCTGAATCGGGAAGGCAAGAAACTCCGGAAGATGATGCGGAAGCGACGAGAACAGGAAGGCAGTGACGAAGAGCTACTGAGTAGCGACTCCGTAAGTCAAACCTTTGTGCCATTTATTACAATTTCTTTTTCATGAAGTCTTGGTGAGGAGTCGAGTGCGACAGATAGAAGCTGATCTCTTCGTCAGGACGAGTCCGACTCCGACCTCGAGGTGCCCAAGGAGGACAAGAGCAAACCACTCGATTCAAAAGCTGCAGACCCAAATCAACCCAACTCAACTGCTGACTCCACCGAAAGACCATCTCGACCGTCTTCGCGAGGGCCTTCAGGTCGTGGAGCGTCTTCACCTTCAGCTCGAAGACCCAATCCTCCGACACCTGGGAAAGCAAGTACTGCACCGCCAGGTTCTGGCGCTGCTCTTCTGGCACAACGTGCTGCATCTAGAGGCGCTTCGCCTCTCCGGAGCAGGGCTGGCAGTCCGCTGAATCCCAGAGCCGCGAGTCCGGAAGCTTCTTCTGGTCAGGGAGCTGGGAATAGAGCGGCCAGTCCGATGCGGAGTGGGAGTCCCGCTTTGGGTCGAGGCGGCAGTCCAGTCACTCGGGAAGCTAGTCCTGCAGGGACAAATGCTCCATCTGGTTCGACTCCTGGAAGATCGGACAAGACGGCTGTCGGCCGCCCCAATAATGGGAAACGAAAGACGACCTCCGAGTCTCCTCTACGCGATCCGCTTGGTTCTGCACCAAGCTCCTCGTCCGCAGGAGTAGCTTCCGTTGTAGGGTTCAATTCACCAAACAAACGGAAAAATATCGAAGGTTCACCAACCCCGTCCGCCGCTGGATCTGTAGACGGCGGGTCATCAGGAGCCAATCAACAGAAACGCAAGAAGAAAAATTCATCCTCGACGACTCCAACGCCCGGTACACCGTCTGTTCCGGATATCGAGCCGTTTGAGGGTATGATCACCCAGGAGGAGATTGTCAGTTGGTTCAGACAACAAGGTGGTAATGCTGTCCCTATGGCGGCGGCCATCACCGCGTTTAGAGATAGGATCGTCAGTGCTGGACCGAGGAAGCAGGATAACCAGGCCTTGTTTTTGAAATTGGTCAAGATGATCACGGAGAGTCAGGAAGGCAAGATGCTCAAGATGAAGCCGCAGTTCGCTTGAGCAACAATCATGGCCGATGAAAAACGCGTGAGCCGTGTTATGTAGGTGGTGATGGAAGGATAGATGTTGAACGCTTGGGTCAGTGGGACTTGGATCCCATATCAACCAGGAACGATGTCGTGAATGGCCGATAGATAGGGATCGTAAACGGGTTCCCCTAAGGGAATCTTTGTAATTGTTGTCTGGACTGCGGCTTCCATTCCTGATGCACTATATTTTCCTAGTTGACATTTATTGACGGAGCAGATCAGGTAGATCAGTACAGAGGAGGTGCAGGTATACGCCATCATGTCAAGAGTCATGTCAAGGCACCGACCGTACTCGCCACTGAACCAAACACGGTCTGTTAGTATCGCGATTACAGAGTGGGGCAAAATATTGTCCATCTCTATGAAGATTGCAGTTATATAAGAAAGGATCTATTTTATGAAGAACAGGTGAGAATATTAAATAAATAAATAAAACGATAAACTCAAGACTCTCGGGAAAGATCGCACACTCTGAACGATGTATGCACTGTGAAAAGTACAAAAGACCCGTATAAAAGCAACGTCAGAAGCCAATAATATCAATCCTCGAATCGTCCCCTAGACCGCATGTAAGGCTACATAATGACATACTCGTTGCGTCCCTGTGCCCGCTGTCAATGATCCTGACCTATTCCACCAACTGGTAGATATACGAGTACTCGACATAAATGAGCTGTATCATGGAGTCTGGGGTATATGGTCCAGCGTAGGGGGTACACCACCACACACCTTCCCCGTAGTAGACGTTGAGAACATTCGCTGGATGGTTGTTTGCACTGGCGATCTCAGAGCAGTCTGCGATCATTTCGGAGAGGGTGCGAGTTGGATCAGGGGTTCCAATTTGGTAACCATCTTCCGCTGTCGGGCACGAAAATGGAGATGTCAATATCACGCATATGCAGGCCCTGTCTTCCATCGGTAAGACGTAGGGGCGGAGAAGCAGGGGTTTGAGTGGAAGACGGGAGTAGGGGACAGGATAATGGACGTACGGTAGACTATATATCCATCTCTCTCCGCGACGAAGACATAAGATCCTACAGTCTGAGGTGTGGGAACGCCAGATGGGGAGGTCCGTTTCCTCAAATTTGTCCCGGATTGCATGCGTCTCAAAACCTCGTCTCGACTAGTCTGTCGTACTCTAGTTGGGGTTGAGGTAGCGACAGCCACGATCGCTAGCAACGAGATGAGAAATATATTGTGGCACAGCATTATAGGTGCCGTATGATTCGTTGCCTTGGAGGGAGGGTACTACAGAAGTCTGTAGTCGTGTCGGACGATGCTGATTCACAATGACCAAGGGGGTAAAGAGACTTAAGTAGGTGGACGTAAGGGTGTGGTTGTCCATGTTCACCTTCACTTTCCGAGGGGGTGATGGGGGTTTCATGTTCATACGAGAATAAGAATATTTACCGGTTCCCTGGTTGATCATTACCCACCAACATTCACAACGATACAACAAGAGCTGCAGCATAAAAGCAACACTCGACCAAGTGAGACATTACATCTCTGAACCGAACAGAGCTTGTTCAGACTCACTTGGGTGTCGGGCACGGCCGATAAATACAATAGGCCGGGGTGGCGCCTTAAGGTTAGAGGGGTTCCAATGTACAGTGTATATTCTTGATTGTCTCTGTACGTAGTCGGTATGATAACTAAAATCAAAAGACACAGTCTCGTCTCCCTCTGCGCCGCCTATGTGGAGACGGCATGGTGGTTATATTGGGGTCCGTGTCCTCCCTTGGCTTGGCAGACATACGGACCTACAAAAGGCATCGATGCCCCGGACCGCCAGTGTAGTGCGTGTACATGAGGCCCATGGGATAGCTGCACCGACGGAGAGATACCACGAGCTGTAAATAAGGGCAGAACGGTAGCAGGTCAGTACTGTTTCCTCAGGGCCTGAAGTGGAATCGCCCGGGAGACAAGAAAGTCTGGATGCCGTTCATTGGCTCATCAGGCCACAAGTTCGCACAGCCTCAATTCTCCTGGTGATGCGACCATTGTGCCAAAGTAATGATTGAGCTGCATGGTCCCGTCGGGTTCCGTTTCTTCTGAGTGGCGTTTTCAAGAGAACAATCTGTAATGCGGCAAGTGATACCGCATAATCAGAAACAGGAATTTCGCAACCATTCATTCACTAGCCTACTGACCAGATCAATAAGAAACCCTATCCAGAATAATGGCCTCCGGACCAATCCGACAATCTTCTTCAAAGCTCAGACGCACCGAAGTACAAACAAAGACTATGACCAGACAGGACTGGGGTGCGATTAGAGAGGCGACATGGGGATTATTAAGCTAATTTACGACTATCGAATACGGAAAAAGTTCATTTGGGAGACGGACCAATGGCAAGCACGGACAGTGGAGAAAACAGGAAGAGTTAGATTCAGACAACGATTTTAAGAGATAGGTTTATTCGTCGGCTAAAAGTGGTTATGAATGATAACAGACATGATCAGCAAATGGTAAAAACAATATATGCGATAGCGTAGGTGCAGGAACGGCGGGGATGAGGATGACGGCGCAGTCTGGGCATGGTTGGAAGCACAAGACAGCTGCGTGTATCCCCATGGATGCTGATAGATCACTTCTTCGCGCCCGTCAAGTTCTCCGTGAACCTCCCGAAGATTCCCTTGGCGGCTGGAGAAGCAGTCGACGAATCGGGCTCAGCATCCTGAGCTGGAGAGGTACCAATAACTTCACCCAACGATGCAGTCGGGTCGTCATGGCCCACTCCAGTTTCCAAAGTTTCGCCGCCGCCTGCACCAGATGACGAGGAGATGGCCTCACCAGTTGTGGGCTCTTCCTCGCGAGCGGGAGCCTTCTCCTCCTTGCGGGAGAGTTGACGGGCACCTTCATGCGGCTCGGTCGCCGCCTCGGGGCCAAGACTTGGGGCCTTCTCCTTCTTGTCAAGCTGGTAATCGAATATCAGCACGATTCGCACGGTCTGGTCAAGGACTCACGGCATAGCCGTTAGGACCAACCTCAATGGGAGCGGCACCACCGTTGGAGTAGGCTGGGACCTCCTCGGAGTTGTCGATCGCAGCGCCACCAGCAAGGACGTGCTCTTCGCCAGCTGTGCCCTCCTCCTCTTCATCAGCCTCGACGGATGACCCATCCTCCTCCTCATCTTCCTCCTCTTCCTCCTCCTCGTCGGAGCGGTACCTTAGGACAGTCGAGATTAGCTGTGTTCGAAGCCATGCCATGAAGTTCAAAACTTACCCAACGCTTCGGACGGCCTGAGCGACCGGTCCATCTCTTTCCATCTGCTCGGACGCAACCAAATACCTAGCGACGAGCATCCTCAGGTCGTTCCAGACCTCCATCATTTCCTCGTGACTCCTAGCACGGAAGGTGAACGCTGTCTCAGATCCTGAGAAGAACTTTCCGCCAGGGGTCTTGCCGTAGGCCGAAGTTCCGTCCTTTCGACCTTCGATGTGGAATTTATGAGACTTGGCAGTGGTAGCTGAAGAGGGAGGGCCCAGGGTGCAAGCCGGCAGGAAAAGACTCCAGATAGGGTGAGTAGCGGTGGTGGGGTCAGATGAAGCATATTCGTGGAGGTAACCGGAGGGAGTGAGGACGTAGAATCCTTCCTTGTACGACTTGGTGAACCGTTTCTTGCGCTCTAGCATACCGGTGTGAACTGGGGTGACGGAGGGATCGTTCTTGCCTGGGTAGTCGATCATGTCCGGGTTTCGAAGCGGGGTTTCTGGGTCGAGCAAGTGGTCCGAACGAGCAGCGAATGAGATCCACTCGCGGTCGGGCATGAGCTGGGCCATGTTAACACCCAAGGTGCGCCAGGTCTCCTGAACAGAGGTTGACATGCGAGACTGCCATTCGTCGAAGGTCTGCCACGCGGACTGGATCGAGCGAACGATCCCCTCCTCGAAGTGAGCAGAGTTCTGTTGCATGATGACGATGGATTTTTGGAGAGCATTCTCCTCGTTGACCTGTGAGCAGGATCAGCTTATAATCTCAACAGTATGCCTAGTATGAACTTGCCTGCTTCGAAAGCTGCCTGTGAACTGCCATGTTAACCGCGAATGGGTCCTCTTTGGCTCCAACTTGCATGGGAGTGTTGGTAACAGCACCAATAGCTCTTGCGAGGTCGGCAATGGCCTTGGTGGACAGCTCGCGCTCCCTGGCAACAGATGCCGCGAGCTTTCCAGTGTCGTTCTGCACGTTCTTGATATGCGCCTTGATCTCTGTTCGGAGCTTTTGAAGGTGCTGCACGATGGAGGACTCGATGGTGCGGGCGAGGGACGAGTGCGAGTCGGCAATTAGACGGGTCTTATCACGGATAGTGTAGAACACGTCCTGGGGAGGAAGGGGTCAGTAGTCGATAGAGGGCTGGGAAGAGAATGCAACTCACTTGCATACCACCCTCGCCGAGGAATTGGTTTCCAGGTCGGAAGGGAACCTGGATAACAGCTCCGAGCTTGGTGAGCTCCTTGGAGGTATTGGCCTCAATGTCGGCAACGCCCTCGAAGTATGCTATAGAAGAATAAAGTCAATCAGTCCCCGCTTTTCATTGATGGAGCCCAAGTACTCACAAATGAGCATCTTCACAATCTGTTTCCAAGCCGTAAATCGCTCGATGAGGATATCGGATGGTTTGAGCTCATGAGGGGCAGTGTTTTTCTTGATCTGAGGAGAAGGGGGGAGAGCATCAGCATCCAAGAATATCTTCCCTTCCGAAGGATAGAGACATATTCTCCAAGCAAGGACAAGAAGGTTCGATCCAGTCCGAAGCCGGCCAGGACATTTCTTCTGAGAGCGATAGTTTCGCAATCCCTCCCTCCTCAACGGCTCGATGCTAGCCCCTACCAGTAAGATGTACTCACCAACGACTGATTCCTCGACACGGTTGACCCGGCCTTGGAGGTCGTCCTGGACAAGGTGTCAAAGTGGGACATGGTGGGACTGCGGGATGGGGTGTGTCTGTCTGACTGCAGATGGGGTGGAATGTGTGACTGGATCTCTCAGCTGATGAAGGTGGGTGATTCGCTGGGGGAGATGAGGAGATCGAGATGGGGAATTGGAATGGGATATGGCGAGTTGCGATGGAGATATGGAGGAGAATGGAATGGGATGGATGGAATAGGAAGATAGAAAGAGCGGCGGCGGTGTGGTGTGGTGTGGGTGTGGGTGGGCGTGGGTGAGAGCGGGACGAGTGAGAAGAGGGAGAGAGGGGAGCCATTTCAGGGGCGGTGACCTCAGTGACGCAACCCCCGGCTATTGCCCAAATGGGCCCAAATTGATTGACTGCAATCGCTCAAACTGCCACATTCGGAAGCCATCCTCCCGTACCCCCCCGTCGCTCCGGGCCTAGCTGGATCGAGCGCACCGCCAGCGACGTGCCCCGCACTTTCTCGATCTGGCGATGACGTCGTTTAGCCGGCCACATGCTCATGCTAAGTGGCAGCCTGCTTCAAGTGTCCAAGTGTTCCTAACTTGCTCAGCTGCAACGTGCCAGTATTTTGATTACTGATTATAAGTTGTCATAAGTCAAGCAGTTGTATGGATAGGACTATAAGCTACATGATATCCCCCCCGCCGGGAATTCTCTCTCAATCATGCCCGCCGACATTTTCAGAATCTCTCGAGACCTTCATGTCGCAGACATCGCCATCTCCTCCTTCTAAACCTGGCGCATCATAGGCGCCTGGCTGTCGGCAACACTTGGACGACCACTCATGTCCGCCGCATACGCGCCCTCTCTTCCGTTAGTATTCCTCGCTAACATTTCGTTGCGCATGGCTTCCTCTCGGACTTCTACCGGGCCCATGCCAGTGGCTCGGTTGTTTCCTTGCCATCTGTCCGGGTATTCTTGGAAGGCGCCACGTCCTGTGAAATCGTCACCTTCATAGTGGGCCTCCTGCCATCTTGCCAGGCGGCGCATGTATCTTGGCGACGACTTTCCAGCAGGCCAAAGATCGGCAGCGAGAGTGAGATAGTAGAAGAACAGGATGAACGCCACGGTCCATTCGAGAGCTGCTGCGGTTGATGTAATGGTGTTGCAGGTCGCGGCAGAGTGACTCTTATAGGCAACTGATTCGCCGCCGCACTGGAAAGACAGTTAGCTTTCACCATACGAGAACTGTCCTAAATAAATCACTTACGGTACCGTATGTAGCCCCGAACGAAATTGCGCAAGCGATGGCAAGAGCAACAACTCCCAGTTTGATGATAGAGTTACGACGCAGCGAGCGGCGATCAGGATGATCCTTATGCAAAGACCACTGTAGAAGGATATTAGCGTGCTCCCTGGACAACACTATCTACTGGGAGTGCTCAAGTAGCGAAATGACTGGATTGGGCTTGGCTGAAGTGACGTCTCAGCGGAACTCACCACTTCGGCAGTCTGGAAGATGGCAGATATGGCCACACCAGCGACAAACACCAACGTCATTGTCCAGTGAATGGTGGAGTGGTTGAAAGCGTCAAACTGTGATCATTGGCAACATTTAGCATGAACGAGATACGAATTGACGCTGCCACTCACAATGGAGAGCAAGATCAGACCCGCTGCACCGACGATACCAAAGAAGATAGCGATCCAGTCTGATTTGGTCGTTAGCTGAATGACGCAGACATGGATGGTCGGCATTGAATGCAGCTAACTCACCAAAGACAACCTCTCGTCGGCGTAGGTCGGTAGGAAGACGGTCGATATGGCGTAACCATCTCTCGGCGAAAAGGGATAGCACGTAGCAGCTGTGGGCAGAAATACCTTCTGGTCAGCTTATGACGTCTTCTTCCCCTGCTTGCCCACAGTGAGGAGAGACGTACCCAGCAGAAATGCAGCAAATGATCACAAATAGCGTCTACGAGCATGAGGTCAGCAACACCCCGCTTACCATAATTCAACGCCATGACGCGAGTATGCAGTAGAGATGACTTACCTTGTAAGTGGCTCCCACATCAGAGATGAATACCACCGTGGCCTCATCAGCCATATACCGTGGCTTTCCCGCATGGACCCAAAGCCCCAACAAGGCTAGGAGACCACCAAGCCATGTGAATGCCGCAACAATTGGGAAGAAGATGTAGGGCCCGAACACTGGTGACAATGTCAGTTCCAGCTGTTAAGATTAAATCTTCGGTGCGGGACTCACAGAGATGGGAGGTAATGGATCGGGTGTTGAGGTATAATGGCTTGGACGGCTGGGTGGTGGTGTTCGACATGATGCTCGGACACTGGGTAGAGGTGTGGAGGTAGATGAAGAGGATGAGGGTGAAGTGGGGTTCAGAGCGTTTCTTGTAGACCCGATATTGCTTGTCCACCTTTGTGACAGATTTCAAACGCCGGTCTAATACAGAATAAAAGTATTCATCAATACAGGTAAAAGTAAATCGTCATGCTTGTGTTTCTACAGCTTGGTACCTGCCGAATGGAAGTGCCGAATCGATCGAACCCCCTCTTCTGTAACGGGGAATACAAAGTTTTGGGAACGTGATGCATATATGACGTATGTCTGCCACCTCCGTCAGCCGGCCGCCGGAAGCGTGCACAGGAGGCCGCATCGCAGGGCGCAGCGCATCTCTGGTTTCTTGTCTGCTTTGGGTTTGTCGGCTCTATTATCTTACCCGTCAATCCTCATAAAGTAGACTCTAATAGCCTTGGGCATGGTTGCATGAAAGGTTGGAGCTATCATAGTGAAGTATGGACCCCTGCATATTTCGTGGCAGCGATCATAATAAGGTGCATAGAACACGCGGCGCTGACAAACAGTTGCCAAAACGTGACGCTATATCTGATGAAAAAGATAAAATTTTGAGGGAAGCGTGGCCGAGTGGTTATGGCGCTAGTTTCAGGAATTAATCCCAGATATCACTAGTCAGTAATGGCGTGGGTTCGAATCCCACCGCTTTCAATGTTTCTTTTTTCGCGTTTTCCTCAATTTGTGGCTATCCTCGTTTCTTAGGACGCTATGGATATATGCATGCGAATGGTTTCACAGTCTATATGTCTATATGCCGCGTTCTCAAGAACTCGTTGTTCCGACACGTTCGCTGAAGAGTTTGGGCGACTCATAATACGTAAATGTCAGGTAAGAGTGTGATAGTTAGAATCCAGCATTCGAGTGGCCCTCTTTTCGGCGAAGCAGGACCGCCATGTTGTGAGATGTGCCGCGGAGATGTAATGCTTGGCAGTCTAACCTGCATTGGGGATTGTACCAACTTTTGACAGTCATCGCAGGTTAAGGCCGAGCAGCTTAGAGGAGTGCCGAGCACAGGAATTCGAAGATGATGAAACCATAGCCTCATTCGTCGCTCGGACGCGAATCTGCGTTTATGTCTATGAGTATTCTGCTTCACGGGCGCATGGTCCAGTCGTTCGGTCATCCAGCCTGGCTCAGACGTTCAGTGATCTTGACCAGCGATCCTTCGCCTCATAAAGAGTCAAGCGTATCGTGAGAGTTAATTGGGAGCATTATCGGACCGTAAAAAGGGTCCATCACAAGCTCTTCTTCGCCGTACCCTCGGTCCGTGCCTCCAATTTTTCCTGTTCTCTGACGATAAACCGCCCCTCACCCCATCCACCATCGGTCCCTCCCAGCTCGAAGCCACCAATACCGCCCACTCCCTCCCAATACCATTCTAGACCCCGTCGTATGCGACCGGGAAATGAGGATGGGTGATACAGCGGGAAGTATTCTGTGACAAGGAAGTAAATGGTTCCTGTGATAAGACCGATGATATACCCAACGACTATTTGATATGGGGAATGATAGTGTAGGTGATATCTTTGGGGTTATCAGCTTAGAGAAGATACGGAAAGATCCCAACTGCGTAGCTCACCTGGAATAAGACACTAGAACGGACCATAGCCACAACCCAAACACATACACCCTAACCCTCCATCTTCTAACAGCCCTCAATTCTTCCCCAATGGTATCCCCTGTATATCGTTTCTCAAGACCACTAACAAAGCCGATTCCCCAAACCACCAAAAACCCTGCAAACTGCGCATGACTACTCGGCATTCCATAGCCGTCGCCCACCTCCCCATATCCCAGGTAAGGTCTTTCAGCCCTCCACACCCGTTTCAGGACTAGGTTGAAGACCTCGTTAGACAACTGTCCAAGGAGCAGGAGCAGGATCGTAAGGCGTCGAGTGAAGATTAGGAGGGTTGTGTACGAGACGAAGAGGAAAATGGGCGAGAGGGAGAGGAGCGTTAGCGGGATCGAGAGAGGGTGGGTAGGGTCGTACAGGATATGGGTTAGTGTGAAGGATTTTAGAGGCGGGAGCGGGGAGGGGTCGAGGGCACCCATAGTGTGGGTGGGGAGGATGAGTTGCTGTTTGTTCTATGCACATATGGACGGACGAACTCGAGCATAAACCAGACAGCCTCCACACCGTTCCACGTGGCACGGAACCAAAGAAAGAAATTTGTATGACGTGTAATTTATTCTCCTCTTCAGTGCCAAACTCCCGGCGAAACTCTCGCCTCGCTCGGCGTTTTCTCTGCGAGCCAGCATGTGCCCCCCTACATTTCTTTCGCTTTCATCAATCCTCCTCCTATCCATCAAGTTCGACGGTAACGAGGCAAAATGGTGCGTAATTTCCCTTCAACCTGAGCGAGGAGCAGTGAGAGGCTCAGCTGTGATGTCGAGAGGGTGTTTGGGAGGGAGGAAAGAGATTGCGAAGATGAGGATGGGAATAATATTGAACTGATTTGCTGACATTCTATTCCCTCTGCAGAAAGTGCGTATAACCCCTTCCCCTACAGACTCCCATATTCATCCCTATCCTTTTCTCACCCCACGAAGATGGGAAAGCTGACGGAAGGTCCCTCTTGACCTGGTCGCTCTTTCTGTTATCAGGGTACACCCTCGTTGTGAGTTACCCCGTAGATGTGAAGGAGGGACAACGACTGATCAAACACCAATTCATTCAGCGGTAAACGCCACTCTAAATCGCACACTCTGTGCAGACGGTGTGGACAGCGTTCCTTCCATCTCCAGAAGAAGAGTGAGTGGGGTTGTCTGATTGGCAAGGGGGATAGCGTTGGGGTGTTGCGAGTTTGAGAAAAGGGCAATACTGATCTCTTCATCGGTTCTTCCTTTACTCTCCTCTATATCGACCATTACGACCACTCCTGCTCGTTGTTCTGCATCTCACCAACAGCCTGTGCTCAGTGTGGTTACCCAGCCGCCAAGCTGAGGTCGTACAACTGGGGTCTTAAAGCCAAGAGGAGAAAGACAACGTGGGTTATTCATGTCTGCGATTCTGAACCATATCTGACGAACAAACCCCTTCAACCTTTCTTTCTAACATCACTACTTTGTCAATCATCTCTCCGTCTCGCTCGTATCCGTCATCTCGCCTTTTCCGATATCTCTCTCCCTCTCTCTTCCACACACAGCGGAACCGGCCGAATGTCGCACCTCAAAGATGTCAACCGCCGCTTCAAGAACGGTTTCAGGGAGGGTGTGACCGCCACCAAGAAGGCCAAGGCTTCTGCCTAAGCTTCTCTCTTCGATTTTGGCGCGGGTGGTTGCAGGTGGATTTACGGGATATCAGATATCAGATATCGAGATGTGATACTTCCTATATCAAAAGTTTCGGGTGTTCGACTGCAGGTGCAAGGTACATTTGAGAGGTGGGACTGTTGCGAGATGTACCGCAGCGTATGGATTGGCTGGGAACCACTTTCTTCGTTTCGAACAGAGTAGGCTATCTACCGGCCAAAGGGAAGAAGGCGGGTAAACCCCCTTCCTGCCCGGTGTTGAGGAAACCTTGCGAATGCACACTGGGCTGACATGACAGACAATATCCGTGTAAAGTTTATCTAGTTAAGCCTCTGCAAAAGGTACGGGGAGTGTCGTCGATGGTTTGATGGGATCTTAGCCCTTGGCCTGAATCTCTTGTTTTCTACCCTCAAATATGACTGCAGTCACAACACGATGAAGATAGTCCGTCTAACCCATAAACAGCAAGCAGACAGTGCAGGACGTCTACTTTAATGAATTGGCCTTGGCACGTCTTGTGCACCACCACCATCATTTCGAGAGATTACATCTTATTCTATGAGATATACAAAACATTCTCCTCTCCCCTGGGTACGTACGACTTCGTAACATCGCTCGTCCCCGTAGGACGAGCGGGGTATATTATTGACGGATGACTAATTGGACTGGGAATGGCGATCGGACTGAGACAACAAAGTGTGAGAAGGGGATATACGCTAATGTCCACCATGAGAATGGATTGCGTGTGGTCCAGGAGAATAAAGATAGTGGGAAGATAAGTGAGGAATGAAGATTGGTGAGAACGGGCAGATGTGGCTGTCTCCTGCACTCGGGCCGGCGGGAGGAGTGAATGAGCGACGACGCAAGATTGCAACCAAGGACAAGGGATGCTAAGCTTGTGCAATCTTGCTGGCTACAGTCCGTTCTCGTTCCAGCCGTTCCTTGTTGGCCTGGAACGCCGCATCTCTACAAGCTTGCAGAGCGGTGCTATGATCGGTCGATCGTCAGCCCAAATGACCCTTCCTTGATCTTTCATTACTAACTCACCAGTTATGCGTCTCCGGCATTCTATGCGTTTCGCAGAACCACTTCTCACAATGTGGGCAATCCCCAACTACCCGCATGGCGGCTTTGGGACATTGCGTCGGGTTCGCGGTCATGACTGGCTTCTCGGGTGTAGGGGGTGTATCCGACGCTGATGAGGGGTCGATTGCGGCCCCGTCAGTGACGGTGGTGGTGGATGATTTGGGTGAGGAGGGGAGAGTGGGGATGTTGTAGACTACACGGAATTGACAGCGGCGCTTGGCGGGCCTGTGGGTAGGTAGGGCCAGCATGATGAACAGGATAATCGTAGAGGGCGAGGAGGTTGGGGCGGTTGGTGGCAGTAGACAAGTGGATGTGGAGGATGCACAGATGCGATGGTGGCAGGCAGAGCGTGATTGTTGATGTGAAGGGAATGTAGTGGCAAGGTGGACAAACAGGGAATGAAACGATCAGTCAGCATTGTAATCGGTAGAGAATGGGTGGCAATAACACGACAAGAAAGGAGACTCGGACAGCGTATGCATCCATTTCTCCTCTCCTGTTGCATGCACCAATGATATCGAGGACTGACAAGCTGAATACAGGACTTACATGATGGATGTCGACGAGGTGGTTGACGATGAAAGCGGGAGCGAGACGATAAGTAAGCGCTGACGAAGCGTTTGGTTGACTGTCGATTGGGGCAGCGATAGTTAGATGGAGGTGGACGATAGTCCGTGAGTGATGCTGTGCTGGAGGTGATGTCTAGGATCTAGTCGATGTCTATTGACTGCTGCAAGATGTGGATGATGATGATGATGAACAGGTTGAATGAGGTGGGGGTAAGTATATGTACTGGGGAGTGAGCTGGTGGGGGGGCAACGGAGGGGGGCAATTGGCAAGTCGATTGCTTGCGCGTTCCCGGTGAGTGGCCCGATAAGGGTGTGTGAGCGAGGGTCGACTCGCCCGGTCGTGTGCGACACTTCAGATCTGGCGGGGTGCGGGTGGATACAGGATCGGGTACGGTCACGGTATGGGTTTGGGTGTGGGTGTGGTCACTGGGGAAGGGGATACGCTGTACGAATGTATGCGTATGCGAATAGCTGCGCGGCTGTCGCTTTTGCTCTTGCTCTTGTGCTTGCTCTTAAGAGCTCTTGTCATCGTCAAAGCCAATCTAACCCGACCCGACTCGACCCCAGGGTTGTCCCTCCCTGCACCGGATGTGGTGGAATGTGGCGGAACAATCTGCACTAAAGCGAAAGCCCGTACGGAGGTGGCGAAGCTACGGACGGAATGCCTCACACACTCGGAGACGACAGGTTTCAAGGAGTACTTCATGCATAGCCCTCCGGGGCCCGTGGGTTATAAATTTGCATCTTGTAGAGTGTACAGCATGGCGCAACAATGTCCCCTTGACACACGCTCTTTCATATCCACAGCCTTGCTGTTTGTTGTGACAAACGCGAGAGGGGCTGGGCGACTAATTAAGGCTCAACTCTGTGATTTGACTCGTGCCTCTCTCTGCAGACGTTTCATGTCGAACCGAAGTAGTGGACCGATTCGATTGCTTAGACCCTCTTTGATATCTATGTCACGGATCGGGTACCGGCATCTTATCAAAACAATCTATACTCGACTTTTTAGCCTTCCGCAGCTGTCACTGGGACACACCGACACTGGGCCACGTTACATATATACTCTGCTTTTCAGGACAATAAACGCCCGTTCAAAACCTGCCGGACTGGTATTCTACAAACTATGACGGGGAGTTGGAGTTGACGGTTCGGCTAAGGCGGAGCGGTGATACGTGACTTCAACGAGATCACTTGCCTGCCAAACCAGGCGTTCGCGGTATCCCGCCCAAACTTCCCTCTGCAATTGTGGGCCAACAGGCACACCGGGCTGGGCTATCATTGTATTGACATGTTAATCAGACTGGTTACTCAAATCAAACGAGACGAAACGAGTCAATTCGTTCACGTCGGCAGACCGTGGGCACGGCTTCAATTTCTGCCCCGCGACAGGTTGCATGCTTCCCTTTCTTCTCCCTCAACGAATCTACACCCTCTAACAGCACTCTGATTTAGACCTAGCAAGCAACCTCCACCATTTTGTCGTCGAGAAGAATAAAGGGGGCCAGCGGTATATGGGGTAATGTTGGTTTCGTGCATTACCCTTCCAATGAGTTGAGATAAGACGCTGAGCGAATGGGGAAAGATAGAAGTGGAGTGAAAGCGGGAGAGAATTGGATTGGAACTAGCAGTATGTCAGTATTGGAAATTCCGTCATTTGTCCCAGGTCTGAGCAATACGACGATTACCCACAGAAAGGGTAAAGACACCTAGTTGAGCGGAAGATCTAGCGACGGCTGGCCTTGTCCATAACTGACGCACGAGTATGGAGCTTTAGCAATTGCCGCATTTGATCAAGGAGAAGACTAACCAGCATCCTTGGAGATTTCACTGTAATCGGTAGCTTGAATCTCGATGGCGATACCTATGAATGGAGGGCACAGTGGTGAGGGGTCGGTGGGCATTGGAAAAAGAGAGCAGGAGATAGAGATAGAGTCAGCTCAGACGACTGGTAGATGGAAGCTTTCGCGACAGTGTACGCGGTACTCACCGTCAAGTCGACGACGGAGGGCGTCTTTAGAAGAAGCGAAGATCATCTTCCCGCGGACATTGGCGTCATCGGGTGACCTGGAGGATATTCAGTGCTGCATTCGTTTAACAATGATGCACGAGGTGGTCAGGGATCGAGCAATGTCGTTTTTCGACAGCTTCGTTTGAAAACCAGCACAGCCCCACCAAACGACTGGGGCATAGCGTCTTCTTCCATCGAGATGAAAACAACAATAATGACATTAAATCACTCACCACATCATGAAACAAAGCTTGTTCCTGATCCCCTCACCCAGAGTGTACTCAAAATCGTAGACCGCCCACCTACACTCCTTCTCGGGTAGCTCGGCGACGAATTTGTCGTAATCCTTGTCCTCGGATGTCTTGAGAACGACGATGGAGCGCTTATCTTCCGAAAGACCGTAAATGATGTATGTGAGCTTCTTGCCAGTCTTGAGCTCCTGGTACTTTTCGAGACATTCTGGGGTCTATGTTATTCGTCTTTTGATCAGTATTGGCACGTCTACGTGGGTATGAGAGGACGAGGGAGCGGGAATAGATGCGTGGGAGATGAGTGTTTGAGACAGAAGAAGATGGTGACTTACCGGCTGAACTCCGGAGGACTACGAGGGTGTCAGCAGATTCATGACGAGCAAGGCTCACCATGCTGAAGGTATTCGAGGAATGAGGGGTACGGGAAGTGCTGGGGGGGCTGTTGAGGAGGTGGATGTGTGCAGAGAAGAGAAGCGATGAGAGCTCGTTGTGAGCGGTGCGTTCGATGACGCCGGAGGCTCGCGACACAGCCACCTACTCCCATGCACAATCACACGTCATTCCTGCCGCCAGAGATATCGAATCCTTAGTGATTCTAGCTATGGCTATGCATCGTCGTAAACCCAGTCCCCCAATCCATAGTATCTTGAGGCTGCATATAAACGTCTATGATTCCAGACCTTGACTAATGCCGAGAACTTCTCTGCTCTATTAAGCAGGCGACCATTCACTGATATGAATACCCCACGAGCAGAGTGAATGTGGCTCAATCTGCTTACGGTATTCAGTATCAATCCGACAAGGAGGTCACATCAATCAGGGAATGAAGCTACGAACTGAATGAGTAAACCGCTGGTGACTCTGTCGGCTTCCATCAAGCACACTTGGCCCAGTCAGAAACCCTCAAAAAGCCTCTCGTACGTTCGTACGATGGTCTGTACGACGGATCATCGTCTTCCCACTTTCTGATACACACTCACGAGGAATGAGCCCAACGATCGACTCACGACCCGACTTGATGTGCACGGAGCATAACGGGCTGTCAGCCGGGATTGGAATTCCAGTGATCTCCTATCTCCGGTTGTTTGATGAAGTGCAAATGAAAGGCAATGTGGCTGGGGTGGCAGTTTGGTGTTTTCTGGCCTGCTTGACCTCAGTGTCTCTGGACCGGGTGAACAATGTATAAGAAGGACGGATGATATCGTTGAAAGCTCCTCATCCGCTCTTCTCTTCCTTGCCTTCATTTCTACCTACTTAACGACCCACACTCATTTATAACGAAACATCTAACGACTTTTCGATCCTTCATCACAACTTTACCTTCACTTTACCAAACACCCCTAACCCAACTCCACAAATAAACCACAAATCAAGATGAAGACTTCCATCCTTGCCGCCCTCTTCGCGACCCTCGCGACCCTCTCCCAAGCCGCTCCCCTCGCAGCTCGAGACAGCTCCCCGAACGACACCCAGATCCTGCAATACGCCCTGACGCTTGAACACCTCGAGAACAACTTCTACCAGACCGGACTTGCGAAATACTCGGCTGACGACTTTGCTGCTGCCGGGTACCCTGATTGGGTCCGTAATAGGTTGGAGCAGATTGGGGCGCACGAGGCTCAGCATGTGTCGCTGCTTTCTGGGGCGCTGGGTCAGGACGCTGTTCAGCCGTGCGAGTACTCGTTCCCTTACAGTGATATCAAGTCTTTCGTGACTCTCTCGAGTATTCTGGAGAGCGTCGGAGTGTCGGCTTACCTCGGTGCCGCTGCGAGTATCACTCAAAAGGCCTATCTCACTGTTGCTGGTAGTATTTTGACCGTGAGTCTGGGTTTACCTCCTATCTTGACCACACCGCTAGCACATTTGCTGACAGAGGAAATAGACAGAGGCCCGTCATCAAGGATGGGTGTCAAGTGCTGTTCTCAAAGGGCCAGCATGGTCCGGACCGGAAGATACTCCGCTCGACTTCAATGAGGTGAGTACACTTCACTGCTCTCCTGGATTTCCGACTTCCTATTGAACAATATTTTCAGGTCTACTCCCTCGCCTCCCAATTCATCACGTCCTGCCCCTCCTCCAACCCTTCTCTCCCCTTCAAGGCCTTCCCAGCTCTCACCCTAGGCGACGACGGCTCAGTTTCCTACCAGAACGAGAGCGAGGGGCAGTACCTCCTCATCGTCTCCGGCCTTACCTCCAAGACATTCCCCATCACCAATGGTCATGTCGACTTACCTCAGGACATCCAGGGCTTCGCCTACGGTGTCGTCACTAGTCAGAGTGACCCCACTCAGGTGAACGATAGCAATATCCTTGCCGGTCCGGCCATCATTGTAAGTGTTCTTGGCTTCTCGCCAGAACTGTGTTCCACGCTGACGATATATTTACAGGACCACCCCTTCGACAGCAAGACTGACAACCCGGCCCCTGCTCTTTGAGCTTTCGACGGCTGATTCGCATGTTCGCAGGCTACCAAGCTAACGTGTTAGTCGAGACGGGTCTGTCGTAGCATAGTTCTGTTTGTAGAGGATGTAAGAGTTGGAGAGAAACATGGCTGCATTGCGTTGCATCTCGCGCGATATCAAGAGACCCGTCAAACCCCCTCAACCTCATCCGGGATCAAGAACTCCTCAATCTCAGACTTCATAGCCTCTCGAGTGACTCCGATTCGCTGAGTTATCCTATGACTTGCCCACAACGGTAGGGAGGTGGTAATAGAGTTCGATTTCTTCGGATCACGAGAGTACGTCGTGGGCGTAAACGTCGTCAGACAGGAATAACAGAGAAGAGGTGCAAGAGATGAGCCATCAGAAGGTGGAAGGGTATCAGGCGAGCGATCTGCGCTGCCGGATTTGCTGGGTAATGATGTCAACGCGCTATTTGCCTTCCATGACAGTGCTGGCGGATCGATTGGCCTGGTTGCGAATTGATTAGTCCAACTACGACGACGATATGGACGAGCTTACATCTCACACATCGGACATAGGACGTCCAGATTTGCACCGGGAAATACCAGTTTGTCGCCTGTCCGGATGATCGTTGACACTGTAGACGGATGAGTGACGCTGAGCCCAGCGATGAATTCTATAGAAAAGGTCAGATAAAGTCTAAGCAGCATAGGAATCAGATATGGCTCACGTTCTGTGAGCATCTCCAAGCTCGTCGCAACCCCCTTGCCACCCATGTCGTTCTTCACAGAATTCGACGACGATCCAGCACGTTCCCACCGTCTCTCATTCATCGTCTCCAAACTTGCCAATCTACAGTAGACCGCAGCCTCCTTAACAGTGACCTCCTTCATGGGTTTCATTCGTACGACCTTGCCCACTGCACCTTCTCCTGCCTCCGCCAGGAATGACGACGATGGCAACTCATTCGCCGCAGCCAATTCTAAGGGTAACGACCAACCCCTACCGGAAGCTGTACCAGAGATCACCCGCTGAGCCAAGCGAGTGGCGGTCTCGCCTAGGAGTAAGTGGGAGACTCCGGGGGTACTTTGAGCGGTTAGATTGAGGAGTGCGGAGAGGATGTTAGAGAGGAGAGTCGGGCGGGATGGCATTGGCAGGGATGTGAGAAGAGATTGGAGTTGCTCGAGAGGAGTTGAGGTGGAGGTTGACGGGGCCGTGAAAAGTGGTAGATCTTTTTGAATAATTAGCATATTCGCTCATCATTTGGTCAACAAATCTAGGACATACCTCGATTCAAGAGGTTTACAGCCAACGGGGACGAGTGGTCCACATCAACCGAACCGGCAGACAGTCTTTGCACCAAAGCGGGATCGAACGCATCCTCGGCCCTCAGCCCAATGAACCCTAGCTTTCTCTCCTCTGCGATCTTCTGCATTTCCACACTTCTGTCCTTGAGACCCTGTACCACTCCCGCAAATTCGACGTAGACCACCACACCGCTATCCCAAACCACCTGCTTCTCCCCTTTGGTTTTATCTGCGACTCTCCCATCGCCGACACCAATATATTCCCTGGTTATCAACATGTCAAGCATCGCCGTACTCCCTGCCCCACCACTTAACGCTATCAGGACAGTTCCGTCTTGTAATGGTGGGCGAGACGCTATTCGATCCTTTGGTTTGAGGGTTGATTTCAAGCGAGCCGAAAGGAGAGGTGGATGCAGTTGTCGTAGGAATCTTGTGTAGACGCTTTGCTGGAAACATGGGGCACAGTAGGTTGCTGTCCTCATGATGTACTGGCTTTTCGCGATTTTGCATCGCTGACAGATATTCTTGTCGATGGGGTTCACCTTCTTTCTGCCTAGACACGCTGTAAGCTGCTGGGCTTTGCTCAGTGCAAAAGTGCACACTTACGAGGCATCAGAGTCTGCTCCTGCTCGGGTGTGTCCACTCCATCAGGAACATTTGCGCACGACATGATGATGACTTGAGAAACGAGCTACTTTCTTACAAATATCAAACTCATCATTTCGAGAATCGACTGACATCCTCAACTTTTGGCTCAAGGTCACGTGACTAGCCGACATCATGATTATGAATCATGCGGGTAGTCACTCAGTATATGGCATCGATCTCATATCACGATTATCTTTGCATGCACAATGCGTGTGCTACGCGATCATGAGGTGCGTCGCACGGCGAGTACAGTTGGAAAACGTATGGCGCTTGATGGCGGGTTACGTACGACTCGCCGACTCGCCGAGGACGGATTAGGCATCTAGGTGCCACGAAGACAGCGCATCAAGCCGTTCCACACGATTCATGCCGAGACCAGTCTTGCCATCTATCGAATGCATCTGGTCTGATGTTCTTGAGTCTGGCAGATGCAAAACAACATTGATACGAGACGAGACAAGACCAAGATCGAAACTGCAATCAAATTGTCTTCAGCCTCCAATCATAACTCAGCCGATTAGAGAATGCCCAATAATGTTTACCACCCAGTCATATTGTTCTGGTCACATTGCGAATCCGACGATCTGCGTCTCGTAAGCATGGAACGCTGGAATCTGTTTGGTGTTGTCGACTGAATACAGAACCAACGTGGCTTTGAATGTGTTCAGACAAGCTGTATTCAAATGAATCGGATTAACCCATCGGGGTCGTCGAATATTATGTCAGGATGTCTCAGATTTGACACGTCGATCTTTACCACTTCTGGACGCAAACTGGACTCTGCGCGTTAGATATCGATGAACGAGCGATGAAGCATGCACGACTTGCATACAGAGGCCGTGCAAGAGATAGTGTGATGTGGAGTTGCAACAATGTAAAACTAAGAGAACGGCTGAGTGTGCATGGCCATTATCACACTAGAAGATGTATATAACCCATTGTCCTCAACGACAGCTGGAAGAAAGATGTCGGCTGGGAACAGTGGGGGAGAAAGTGTTCGGGGGCGTCGATTAGAGTCGTTATAGAATCGTAGACGATGAAAGGGGAAACGAAACGAAGTCGGACTAAAGGAAGGATGATGATGAATCAGTCAGCGATGTTGATCCCATACCTTGCACGTCGCTAGGATCACTCACGAGAATCATGCCTAGACACGAGTCATTCCATACTCCCATTTAGAAACCACCGGCACCACCACCACCTAAGAAAGAGGCAAGGTCAGCATTAGTCACATATGCAAACGATGCCGGAACAAGACGGGAAGGTTAACTTACCGAAGCCGGCGGGTGCGGCAGAAGCCTTCAGGGGGGCTGGGGCTGGGGCAGCGACGGCGATGGTAGCGGCGATGAGGGCGGTGATGACGGCGACGAACTGCATTGTGATAAAAGTGGTTGGGGTTGGAGTGTGTAGGTTAAGGAGTATTAGAGGTGGTGTGTTACGCTAGTGGTGTAGTGTTAAGGAAAAAGAAAGACCGAAGGGGGGACGATCGCGTTATATATGCCGGTGGACAGTGGGGGGCAGTGAGGGTTGAACGGCACTAGCGAATCTGACCTGACCGACGAGATGGGACATGAAAGACTCCTCCGTGCGGCGGGCGCAATAAGGCGTCGGTGGGCGTGCCTTGGCTGTAAGCTTCGTACGTGACCATCTAAAGGCGCATACCGTACCTATGTCTCTTCTCCCCCTTGCCTAAACCCGGCCCTGGTCCTGGTTCGTTGGCTTTTGCGTTTGTCTATGCGTATGCTTCGGCCTGTCTCCGTTCTCCTTCACCCCTCCCGGCCACGACGGCAGCATGCTGCAAGCCGAAGGGTGCCAACTGCGGGTCTCCTCGGCGGGGTTTCTATCCCTCTGGTCCCCCTCCTTGGCGTGATCCCGGATCCGAAGCTACATCGGGCAATTACACCCTATCCCATTTCACATGCAGCCAGAGTATGTATATTTCCTTTTCCCTCTCCTCACCGTTCTAGGTCTGTCGACTGTCTACGTAGACATGGGGAGGCATTCCCCCTTGGAATCCTCATTGCCTCATGGTTGCTGCGCGTGCCATCTATCCCAGTTCAGTTCCCGGGGCTTGGAACGCGGGTATGTGGAGCTGAGTCCATACAAAGCCCCTGACGCAACTTTGTTGGCTGGTTCGTCCTTCCTCGTGTCTGATGTAATGTGGCATAGGCTCACCATCAGTATGCATCAAGTCATGCGATCCTCTCGTGGACCTCACCGAGAGCCGTATACATAAGCAGAAGTTAAAGTGCGGTATTGAGAACTCGAGTCTTACCGTATGCAACAAAAGTCAATCCACATATAGTTTCATCATTGTCGAAGCCTCGTTTCTTGGTCCAAGACGGTGAACTCAGAGCGGTTAACTCATAGTTCAACATGCCCTCTGTCTCTCTCGTTCTCTTGTCTGATTCGGAAAAACAGAGACCTCCAAACTCTCAGCATTCACCCGAGTTCATCGGGAGTCGCGCCCCGGGAACACCCACACACAGCCTTGCAGTCCCCACTGAAAGTATTCCCGGTTCAGGCAAATCAACCGCGAACCCACCGGTCCTTGTCCCTGACCTGATTTGCCCAAGCCCTGAGCCCTGATCGATTGCTTACACTCCTAAAAACGTGTGTTCGACGTGGCGTGGCGACTCTCGGTGGCTCGTGGGTCAAATTCGCGTGGGGCTCAAGGGCAGGGGGGTACTGTGCGCAGGCACAGGCACGGGGCGCTCGCCTTGCTTACTGTCGAAGCACGTCGGATCGGAAAAAGCAACACCTCATCCGTCTCACAGAAGGAACGAGGTGATGTGCGTCCAGACTTATTTTTTCCGTGATCCAGTCCGCCCACTACGCATATATCATGCTTTCGGCAACTTTGTGGATAAATTCATCCGTAGCCCGTAAAATCAGTCGTCATCCCGATTGACGACATGTGGCGGGAGGCGTCAGTGTATGGGAGGAGGAAGGGACCAAACGGTGCCTCGTAGCTCAAAAATGTGTATGGGATCTCAGTCCACTCCATCCAGACACTGGCCATTGGCTATTGGCAAGGTTGGGATCGCTATGGCGTTGGAATTATCCCGCATTCGGGCCGAAGAGAGGAAAAAGCAAATACAAATAACCTATGAAAAACATTAACGTGACCGAGAGACAGACGATCATGATCATCGCCACCGCCCCACCCGCCTCGAACGCCTCAAGGCAGATCGAGCAGTGTGCCTCAAGGGGAACGTAAGACCGGGTCAGGCATTCAGTAACCAACCCTCTCTATAACCTCCGTGGGTGCATTCGCCACCTGGAATGAGCCATGGTGGCTACGTATTGACCTCGCTGAGTCGTACGCAATATCGAGCGCTAAAGGCTTTACAAACTCCGAAGATCCTCGATCATTACGTTAAGCAACGTCCTGGTTTCCGCCAGAACAGATCGTTCAAGGTCCTGCGAGTCGGATCACAAACGGATTCGGCCTCGTTGTTTCTCGGCCGCGATGTTTGCGATATGGTTGTCTTGTTGTCTTGGCCACTGTGTCGTTTCCTTGGCGCCAAGGTACTACAGGAACAGACAGTTCCAACGACATGGTACGCATTTGGAGGTGGTAATGGCACGGTCTTTTATCATAACTGCGTTGTATGGTGATGATTACCAGTTTAGCAACCAAGTACACGATGCAGACGGCACTCAATCTCTTGAGCCATCGAATGGACAGTATTAGCGATCTGAAGCTCAGGCCATGAGCCTCAAACTACAGCGGCCAGATCGATCATCGACGAGTTCCCATTCAATACTTGGCCAATCCGCCACTTTACCTGTGATGACCTATCGTCTTCGTGGTCCACCATGAAATCGGGCGAGCCGCAAATCGGCGAAGATCCTGGTCGCCATCATGACCGCACACCGGAGATAAGAGCCGTGTCTCGTACCTAGTGAAATGTAAAGCCTCCGTTGATGTTGCTGATTCAATCACCTCACCACCAAGGTTGCCACGCAATCAGAACAATAGAAAATGCATGGTATCGTCATAAAAACAACTCATGTTATGTTGCCGTAGGCGTCGTTACAAAGAGTCCCATGTGAGGATAGGAAAAAAGAGAACAATGCAACGCTCAATAAAGCCCCGTCGAGTGCTACACCCCCTCATCCTCTGGAGAACGCTGTTTCGAGGAACGTATAATCTAGGACAAAAGGCAGTATATCTTTAGCTTTACACTTCACACTGCTTCCGTCCGGGCAGCAACTAAACTTACAGTCATAAGCCCTGCCCTGCCGGTCTGACCCGGGTCCACCCTGGCCCTCAACCCCAGTCTCAGGTTCGACAATGGGCATGACTTCTTCAAAGAAACGGATAGTCTCCGGGGGAAGGTTTGCATGTGCAAAATCGAGGTCGGTGACGTATGGCTGCTCGGTGAATCAGTAAGTGATCACGCCTCAGCTGTGGTCCGTGTTTCCCCCGGTTTAAAACGGGATGTGAACATACTTTATCCTCCGCAATGCCGCGGAACGCCTCTCGGACCTGGTCAGGAGACGACGAGTCGTCTTTCGTTATGTCGACCTTTTTATGTTCCGATCAGGTCAGTGTGCCCTTCTCGGAGCATTCAGACTTACAAGCAAAGCCAGCCACGCCTCGTAGTTGACTGCGCCGTAGTCTCGTTCAAGCGCAGCGTAAATGGTCTCGATCTCGTCGTCCTGAGAGCGGTCAATGAAGCCTCCTCGTCATCAAATCCTACAGGAGAGACATACTGCGTAGACTATTCCCAAGCTCGCCAAAGCTGAGTGCATCTCGTACACATTCAGTGTCTGACATTAGTCAGCATCGCCCGGAAGCTTGTTCTCACATTTGTATCATCCTTGTCGAAATGTTTGAATGTAGCCTCGAATTCCTCCAGCTTGGCAGGAGTGATATTGTCGTGATTCGCAGAAACCATCTACCGTAAAGGAAGGGTGAATTAGCGAAATGCACTTTGTCCATCCATGGATTAAAGACGCCCTCAGCTCACCTGATTCTCGACGAACCCAATCTTCTTCTTTAGCCCTGCTTCAGCCAGCTCCAGCTCCCACTCCAAATCCTCCAGTGTAAGGACGGTATAATCATTCTCCTCCACCTTAGCCTCGAGGCAGCTCCGATTTACGGCCGAGATATCGACCTTCAGGACCTGACGAAGCTTGGGAATCTGTTGATTGAGTTGCAGTAGTGTTTCCTTTTGATCCTAGGGATTGTCAGCTCTTTAGCCGACCCAGATACTCACGGTCAAAGATCCCTTCAAAGCCCCAATAGCTTGCTCGATCTTCTGTAAGCGGGACATGAAGTCCTCTGCTACTCTGGCGAACTCCTTCCGGAGAGCTTCCTTGATGCTGCACGGCTCAGCTACTCTCAAACTGGTCAAGACCTACTCTCTGATTTTGGCATTGATCGTCCGGCTACGTTTCCCTTCAGCCACCAAGAACAAAGCCCAATTCCGCTCGAGATCCTACAATGTTAGCTCTCGACTAGTTGGCACACTCACAGCAAGACGCAGACCATCTCGTGGTTCCCACGATCTGAGACTATACGTCCGGAGCTTTGTCTGAATGTTGCTGTACAGAGCCGCAAGCTCTTGTCGTTCCTTTACCCAGCCTCTCTTGCGCGTCTTCTTGTATTCGGCAAATTGAGACAGATGGGCTATAGCTTCCCGATAGCTCGCAGCATTGGGAGCATTGAGCCACCAAGTCTCGGTTGCGTGTATGGCATCAAGTAGAGCTCCCATCCTACGCTCAAAATCGTTCTTGTTGAGCCTAGGATCGATGTCAGTGTTGCTCGACGCGATCACTTACCAAATACCCTGCATAAGCTCAGCGAATTTCTCCACCCTTCGAACGACAGTTTCGGCTTTGTCTACATTGTCAGGGCATTACCATTACAACGGACTCACCCTCAGACGAGAATTTGTGAAAGAACTCGGCAACATAAGTCATGACAGAACGCTCATCTGGTACCTCCACATCACAGAGATCGGCTACTTCCAGCAAACGCTAACTATCAGTGCTGTGACGCCGCCTGTAAACTTACAGGAATGCCCAGAGACTGCTCAGCTACCTTGAAAGCCAGCTCGGTATTAGCCCTCTTGTCTTTTGGATCGAGTTTGTAGAAATCAAGTAACTCGGGTCGATGACGATGTATCAAGGCACAACTGATTGTCAGCGAGATTCGAGATGTTCACAACATACAATGCCAGACCATCTGAGAAGCTCTGCTTGAAGTTGACGATATCCACTAGTGGGGCGTAGCTTGTAGTCTTCCTTTGGCACCAGAGCAGGAGACCATCGCGTGCCGACAGGCCCTCCTCCCTGCGGGACATCAGCGTCAAGGAGTCCACAAGACGAAGACGAGACCAACGTGATGCCAGCAATGGTGAATCTCAGGATGAGGGTCCAGATCTACCACATCAGCTACATAGCCCTCCTCGTATGGCTCACCATCCCCAAAATTAGCTTGAGGTTGCCATCCACAATATCCTCCGGGCCTGAGTGACGTCAACTCTGTCAAGATAGTTGACGAGCGATGATCGACCCACCAATATTGGTAAGCTTCACTCCACGATCGCGAATGAATTGAAGTGCTTTCGAAGCATTCTGAACGGGTGTCAGAGATCATCTTCCCTTGAGTTAACAAGCCACCGCCGACATGCCACTCACTTCAGCCTTCTGGACTCGCATCACCGGTTTCTTGTTATACCTCCCTAAACTCGACTCCGACATGATCTCCTACCCGCCTCGAGTCAGCGCTCATTATCCTGCTAACGCACAGGGAAAGAGAGAACATACAAGTAGCTAGCGTATCGAAAAGGTCGATTAGTATGTATGCAAGATTACCTCTCCGCTGCCATCATCATGATAGCCGAAACTCACTTGAATGAGCTTGACACCATCAGAGAAATCTCGAACAAGGGATGTCATAGGTTCCAATCCTTGGCTCTCGAGCTTCGTATTCAGCCATCTACAAAACGTCCTATACGACCCCCATCAGTCTCGGCCAGTTCCACCTGCCTATCAGGTGAAGGTAAACAAAGACAACTCACCTAGCTTGGATGTCCGCCCACTCGTTCTCAGCTCCACCACCATTCACGCCCCCACCCATATGGGGGGACCCACTTCCCCCCGGTGACATGGGGACACCGCCCAATCCTGCTCCGAGGGAATGCGACCTCCCGTGCCCCGGTACATGCCCTTCACGAGACTTGCTCCTGTCCATCATCATGGTGTGGGAGCTGGGACTGCGGGAGACGGGGGTCTGCTTTGGATGTTGTATGTACGTGCAGTTGCGACTGTTGACTGGTCTATCATCAATGTGCCATGGAAGGGTCTATGCTATGTCTATGTGGGGGAGCGACGGATGTATGGTGTCTGGTTCGGTGGACAAGAAAACAAAGAAATCGCGACAGAGCGAGCAGTGGACGAGGCGGTAATGGTTAGTGGCAAATGATTGACGCGCTTGGCCTGCCAGTTGAGGTCAATACCCCCAGTCTCGCTCTATGCAGGCTCCAAAACTCGCATAGCTACCGCCTACGGTCTATCACCTAAGACCAATGACCCTAAATATCGAGAACGATCCAAGCCCTCAAAGAGTATAATACAAAGTACAAGCTGAGAAATCATGTACAGTTTAATCCCATCCCCTGCCTTCCAATATATGTTACTGTGAGTTCACGAAATGAGAATGTCAATTCGCGTTGATAAAAGGTGAAAATCGAATCATGGACGGTTGTGAGGGGGGACTGTGCGTAGCCAAAATAGGATGAGTGGATGGGGGAACTGGGGGGGATCTAAGCTGAGAAACCAAAACGACGCGCTACTTGTACAATCTGATTTAATACGGGAAGTCTAGACTGGCCCTGTCGCGAGTCAAGAATGTCAGCCAACAGCCCATGTAGGTGACTGACGATGTCCCGACCAGATGGAAGAGATTGAGAATGAATAACGTACATGTAGTAGGGCCAAAGCCATCGTCAGGAGCAACTAGATATGGAGCGACACCTTGCCAATCCGCGGCTAAAATGGGGGCACATTCAACCGTCAGTCCTGACTTCCTTCGTCCACAATGCAGAAGAGGGAAAAGACGTACTCTTCTGATACACGGTGTTACCCCACCAGGTGACCGACGCTCTTGGAAGGATCAGGACGAAGAATATGAAAACTCCCGACGTGATAGTCCCCACACCCAAAGCGGCACTCAAGACGTAGTTGTACTGAAGCGAAGGTCAGCCCGTCGTCCACCAGGCTTGCGACAACATCGACAACGTCTTCCAACAAGCGGAGAGAAGAAAGACAAGAAGAGGAAAACATACCTTCGACCACCAGGCGAAGAATCTACGTCGAATGTAGTACTGGAAAATGAAGCCGACCAGCAGGAAACTGGTATAATTGATCCCCGTAGCAGGAGGAATTCCGACTCCACTCGCCAACATGACGGGGAAGTTCACGTTCCGGAATATCGATCGGGGCCATTTCCTGACCCAGAACCACAAAGGGATGGGTACGAGAGCGCCGATGAGGAGAGCGTAAAGTTGGGGATTGTACAGATCTCCTTTGCTGAACAGCCTTCTTGGTCCAACCAGTCCCCTATTGGTGTCTTGCTTAGCATCCGAGTTGTCGAAACGGGCTTGGGGAGATTGAATTAAAAGGGAACTTACCAGACCACTGAGGAAGTGGCGAAGACATTGGTAGATCCACAGGTCAGGAAGTTGGCTTGGGTGGACGAACACATATCCGGGACCAGGCGGAACAGTAGCTCCTTCACACCAACTTGCACGAAGCAGGCCACGAAACAGGCCGATACTTGGGCTGCAAGGGTGTATCAGATACCATTTTACATATAATCAGCAGAGTAGAGCTTACCAATGAACGTAGACCGTGGGGGAACCTTCATGTAATGACCCAACTTCATATCCTGAACAAAGTTCATTGCCTGGATCAAAGTCTGAATCGCGTACACCTTGAAAAGCTGTAAAGTGAATGGCATCAGTCAGTCAGAAAACTTTTGTAAGGAACAACAAAACATCAGCGACAGGAGTACATACCATGCCAGGGATAGCTTTACCCTGGAAGAGGTAACCCGGGATAAGCTCTGAAATGAGATTGAACGCAGGTTCGATACCAGTCATACCGAAGATGAACGCTGAGGGCACAACATAGATAAAACCTATCAAGAGGGCGATGAACAGACCGTAGACCGGCAGAGCGGTTTTCGCGAACTCGATACAAGCTATGCCAAGGCTGGCAGAGACGACCAGAAGAAGGAGATACCACCTACACCAAATTTCCTTGTCAGCTTATTAATCTGAGAAGTAATAATTTACGTACCAATCTGGGACTTCCGGGTACGATTTCATGAGTTTACTGTGGATGTCCTCAGCCTCTGTTCGGATGTTTAGGATCGCTCGGTAGATCCTCGGCCCATGGTGGAGGGCAGTATGGACCAGCAGGGCGGTGGTCAAAGCGAACGAGAGCATGTAAGTCATAGTAAACGCGGCGGAGAGGTAAACCGGGGAATATTCAGCATATGCCGTGGTGTTGAGTTGAATGTCATCGGTGATGATGTACGACAGATCGTATTCGTCTCCGAACCTGTCAGCGATTTGGATGACAGAGATAGGGATGTACGCGGTCTCCCATACCTAATGTATAGTCCATATTAGCATGGAAGTCTGGAAAGTGAGGAAATGAGTTGAAGACCTACGTTGGTGTAGTACAGAATTGGGACGATGATCCAGTAAAACAATACGAAACCGATTCCAATATTGACTTCAGCCCACCAAGGCGTAGTCAGAGGAGAACCGATGTAAGAGATCTGCGCCCAGTCGAATGTTAAAATTCCCATGCCGAGACCAGTCGATATCCCAAACAGCTGGTTGACTACAACGTTGTGAGGAGCAATCCAACAAGCCCACGAGAAGTAAGATAATGCCTTGAACAGGAATCCTGGTTACGCGGACCGGTCAGCTTAAGGTCCACCAATCTCTCCTCGCAGACAGAACATACCAGGGAGGAAGTAGTACGCAAACGCTCCGCATCCGCAAATAGTAAAGAACCTGTATCGGGACATTGAACCTGATCCGACGTCATCCTCTGCGTGGAAGGTGTTCAGTGTCGTTGCAACGACCAGGACACTGGGCCAGGTCATCGAGGCGGGCCAGACAACAAATCGACGAGCAATACCAGCGAAAGACAGACCCGTGATCTGAGTAGTCAGAATGAATAGGAGGGAAAAGCTAATGAGGCGACATAAATATTTAGCTTTATTCCCAATCAATCAAAATCTGATACTTACGCAATGCCGAGATCGTGTTTGTAGTAGAGCTGACTGGTGACGATCGCATGCATTCCGTATGCAGTTTGCACGGAAACGTTGGCCATCATGACGGCAATGGCGTGTTCCTTTATATTGAACGGACCAGGGTTGAAACTGAAACTCCACCCTCCGAGCCAACTAGGGACGTGCCATGTCCGGATGGGCAGCACCCAAGCGAGGATCTTGCCGAGGGGATAGGCAATGACACTGAGTAGAGTGGTCAACAAGTGTTCAAGCCTAATTGAACGAGGACCGCAGACTCACAGGAAGATCATGGGTGAGATAGTAGGAGACGGGGTTCGGAAATAGAAGAAGGTGTTGACGGCGCCGATGAGGATCGTCAGGAACATACCGAGACACCATCCTCGGAAGGTGAGAGCTGTTGAGGAATTGATAAGCACGCTGACAACACTCAGCCCAAGCAAAGGATTTACCTGGCATCTCTGGGTCGTCAATATTGGAGACCGAAGCTCGTACTTCTGGATAAGGACTGTCCTCCTCGAGCATATCGACGTCAAACGCGCCCTGACTTCCGTCGCCTAGCTCACTACCCTCCTTCTTCATCATGCCTCCAAGACCATCACCCCAAGTCGTCTTCCCGTCGGGAACGGTCATGTCGCCAGTCAACTCGGTCATCCCGTAACTTCCACGACTAGCGCCTCGTCGAGAAGTTCCCATATCACTTGTAGATATCCCACTAGGCGATCCTGGAATCAGAGGTGCCGTCGATCGAATGCGTCTAGCCTTAGGTCTGTTCTCGCTCATGTCCCCACCGGTCAACGAGTCACCATCGACAGTCTCTCGACTGGAATCGAAGGATGTTCTCGGGTAGTCACTTGTTGTTCCCGTCATCTCAGTTGTCCCGGTCATATCAGTCGTTCCGGTATCCAATCTTCTACGCGCGATACGCGCCATGAGCGATTGACCTGTAGACGGGACTTTGGGACTATGACTGGCATCGTGCGTCGATCCCGATGCGCGAGAACGACCAGAGTTGATCGAAAACGCGAACGCAGAATTGTTGAGATTATTCCGACCACTGTAAACCGGTGGGTCCTGGACGTTGTACGACAGTTCCGGCAGATGCCCACCAGCGTCGACGGCACCCGTGGGAGCGACTGATTCCGGTAGGGATCTCAACCCCGTAGCATGCGTCCCAGCAGTCGTTGGGAGACCATAGCTGGTCGCCGTCGTGGGACGACCAGTATTCGGTGCCGAGGTCTCGTCACCCGAAGTAAAGGCTCCACCAGGGACAGCAGCGGTTATCGGCCTCCTGAATGCAAATACTCCTTCCTCCTCCTCCTCTTCTTCTGAGAATTCTCCTTCTTCCGAAAAGTCCTCCCCCTCTGGGAAAAAGGTCTGGTCCGGTAGGTCCCCAATAGCTGACGCTGTGGTTTCTGGTCGAACGGTCTTGGGTCGTCTAGTCCGCGTCCGGGGTCGAGAGGACGATGTGGTGGGTCGCGGACCGCTCATATCGGATCCCGCGGTGGAAGGAGGCATATTGGGATTAGATGATCCCTCTGCGGACATGTTGAACGGCTGGACCTCGTTGACTGTAGAGTTGAGGTGTCAGTATGAACGCTGATCTCGGCGAGGGTGGACCAGGATGCAAAAAGCGTCGACTAGGGGGGAAAGCATGGACATGGGAAGAAGGCACGGGGTCAACTTGACGTACGAAAATGATACGGTTGATACACGGAATCCCTAACGGAGACGACCGTCTACTGACGTTGGTCGGTGTCCCGGGGTTGGAGCGTATTGTACACCTGATGGATGGTGATGGCAACAGTGATGGTGAGAGATGTCGAAGAGAGAGAGAGAGAGAGTAGGTGAGGATAAACAAACAAAGCGTGAAGAGGGCGACGAGGAAGAGAGCCAGAGAGCGTCTTTCTGGGATGTCTGTCTGGCTGGGAAGGAGGAACGGGTGGGAGAGTGAGAGCGGGGCCGGGAGGAGAGGAGAGGAGAGGAGAGGCCGAGAGGCGAGGCGAGGAAGGATCAGCCAATCGGGGAAATGATGGCACGCGTCCCTGACGCTTGACCCTGCGACCCGCTCGTTCGTTCTGTTCTCGACGTCGCAGTCGTGTCCCACTCGACGGTCAGCCGAGGATCCCTAGCAGCCCTTCCCGAAACTAACCCTCAACGCCTGCAATTGTGGTGTAATTGTCGATAATTACAATATGACAACGGCCACGCTAGAGGGCACTACTCTGCAAATCGCTGCCACTGGTTGCTTAGCTTGCTTGCTTGCTTGGCTGGTTGAGGAAGCGGAAGAGATGGAGTATGGATATTAACACTCGATGAGAAAATGGGCCGTAGGGTACTCTCTCCACCCTATCCTGATACATATACGTCGGATGGGTGAACATGTACGTATCGACTTGCTCCGACGCCGCCATTGTTTGGTCCGGCTCATCGCCATTTCATTTCGCTATCGCTTTTCATACGTACTCTTTCCCTGCTCATCCCTCCCTCCCTCCCTTCCCCTCTTCTCCCCTCCCCATCTGTGGTCGACGTCTGTGCAGCTGCAAGTCATACAGGCACTGTGTCGGCCGTCTCTCCATTCAGACCACATATCCCCTCGGAGCGACGACGCGGCAGACCCGTCAGTCGTCTTTGCACCGTCCAGCTGGGGGTATTGCAACGCCTATTCTAGCTCGAGACCGACAACACAAATCAAGCAGAGACATGCTCAAAACTTGACCGCATTCAGTAGGGATCTTCGTCGGAGCGGCATCTCGTTCCGCGGGTTGCGACCTGAGCGATTTATTGCGTATCGTAATGAGCCTAATTGCCCGCAATTGCCTGTCTCACGTCTCACTCGGTGGGCACTCTCCCCTCCCACCCCGCTCAACCCACTCGGTACTCGCCTCACCCGCACAAACACCAGACTTTCAGGGAGGCGGGCGCGTGGCAAGTGGCCCACCGCGACCAGCCACGTTCCTTAGGGATGAAAAGTGACAGACTACCAATCCTTTCGAATGCAGAGGGCAGTCGTGTACGTAATGGTACAAAAGAAGGAGAAAAAGTTAGGATGCATGGCAGCGACGACCGAGTTGGCAGACATTCAACAGAACAGAACAGAATGGCGCGCTCTCGTACCACGCACCTATCCTCCTGGCTATACCCTTCACCCCCAACAAGGTAACCGGGATATTATTATTTTTCTCCGGGGTGGCTGGGCCTATTACGGATCTGCAATTCAATGCTCGGAGGCAAATTGAACTTTGTAGATGGCTCATGTACGACGTGCCTCCTTATCGCTTGTCACGGCAAATGTGGCAAAATAAATGTAAATATAAATTGGAAGAAGCCCTATCCGTCCAAAGGTCAACATCTCGTGTATGCTTCGCTTCTTCGAGACTGGCATGGACCCCATGTAGCCGTTGCATTGACATCGGCAGTCTAACCACGCAGTCTAACCACTGAATGCTGCTAATCAAATATGGGATATGCATACATCTCCTCCACCTAGCAGTCTGGTATCAAGCAAAGGCGAATATCAGAAACAAGAGGGAGGCGAAACGATGTTTTTTGGTAGGAATGGTTGAGGCGTGAAAGTATATGAAAGTGTCGGTGCTCGGTCAGCTGGGACGGAGGGAGGACATCAAGGAGCGGCATCAGCTATGATGGAAATTTTTGAGAGCCATAAAAGTGATGAGAGGCGGACTCACCGTCGACAACAAGTGATTAGGCGGGGGTGAAAAGCTGCTCCTAGTATGGTCCAGCACCAGTGGCTAGAGTCCACGGAGACATAGCCGTCAGCAGTGCTCATCAAGTTACTTTTTACCCTCGGGTTGAAGGCAAGAAGAGGTTGGACGTTACTGCTAGTGGCATATTGTAAAACCCTGACAACACTTACTACCAAATCCTCCGCCTAGCCCAGCTGGTGCAGCTGTATCCACGACGGGCGCTGGGATCGCTATCACTTGGCCGACCAGGACGATGAGGGGGAAAAACAAAGTGGAAATGATGGTGGATGGATTCATTTTTACGTTTTGATGTGATGGGGTGGGAGTGTATTTGTATTTGTATGTTGTTTGGTTGGATATGGGTAGCTTAAAGGTTGAGACGTTCAAGGCCGACGACGGTATTGTGGTTGGAATTTTTCTGTGGAGGGGGAATAAAGGTAAAGAGCGTGGGGGAATACCTGGAATATATACGACGGCAAGGTCACGGCGAAGGGGGAAGGGATTAAGGGGAAGGGAATGGCGATGGCGATGGCGATGGGAGATGGGATAAATGAGACAGCGAATACTGCGAAGATGGTGTGACGGCGGTAGAACGGCGATGGGGTTGATGGCTTGATGGGGATTGGAGATGTCAGGTCCAAGGAAGGGATAGGTGGAGCCGAGCCAAAGGATGGCTCCGGGGATGAGGCAAGGGGGGAAGTTGGGGATTAGGGAGGGAGGGAGGGAAGAAGCAGAGGACGTCAGACGTTTCATAGCGCTCGGACCTCCCTTTTCCCTTGATCGCATCGATAATTGGAACGGGGGTACATTTCGCGCTCGGACCTGCCTGACGATTGACTAGCTGTGTTTACACTATTCGGGACGAGCAAGAGCTATGGGGCCAATGGGGGGGACGCCCTGCAGAATGCCCAGTTGATCGATTGATGGTGGGGCAAGTGCAGGTGCAGGTGAATCAAATGAAGATGTCAGGGGCAGGGGAAGGGGCAGGGGGATGGGCTATCCATCTGTCTCCACGTCATGGATGTGCAGATGTGCATCGAGCAATCAAACGCAAAGTGTCCGGGCAGGGGATGAGACCTGTTGATCCAGTAAAAAGCTCCATCACATTCAATCACGGCACGGCACTGCTTCGAGCTCAGGAAGCACGCGGTCAGCTTGGGAAGATGAGGCCGAGCAGACGATGAAGGATGACGAGGACGGGTGCAACGATGATGCCCGGAACCGCCGACATCGGATCGTGAATCGAGGAGACCACGTCGCCATATGCCATGGTACAGTAAGGATGGGGACGGAAGGAGTGTCGAATTGCTTATGTTCTGTAGCTACTGGGTCAAAAGACATGTACAAATGAGTAGATGCATATGGCAGTACGGGGTACAGAACAGACCATTTTATTTACGCACGCTAATTCCTCCTGCAATTCTGCTAATCCCCCACTCGGAGACCCCGCAAAATACCGCGGTTAACCACATTTTACCCTCGGAGTCTCTCGTACCTTTCGACTTTCATTCCCTATTATACCATGCTATCGTCATTCCTCGAAACCCTAAGGCCATCCTCTCTCTGATCTCAGCCTCCATCTCCTCACCACCCATGAGCGCCGATGCGAGCGGATCGCAGACGCCGTTGAAGCGACGCCGAATCACCGTAAGTCCTTCGAGCGAACCTTCTTGATCCACGAAAGACGGGAGACCGGAAATCAGCCGGTCGTATCCTACCCTGCACTGCAACACGTGGATTCGTGGGCTAATTTCTGGTCATAGAGAGCTTGTGATAGATGTCACCGAGGTGGAATCAAGGTGTGTATAGCTACTGTGCCCGGTCTTTGTAGTGGTGCATTATTGATGACGGTGTCAGTGTACCACGAGTGCCGATAGCAGCATTTGTTTACCTTGTGCGGCCTTTGGATCATCCTGCACGTACAACCGTCCTATCAAGCGTCGGGGTGTAAGTCAGCTTGTGACAAATTGTCGATGGCCCTTGTGCACGACTGTTTTGAATTGACTCGCCGTCCTCCCTAGCCAACGGCTCGCTCGAGGGACTCAAAGTATGGTGTCGGTCAATCATCATCCGTCGAAGGTGACGGGGACGGTCCGGCCACTGAGTCCTGGACTTATCATCAAGTTGCGAGTGACGCGGTCATCCAGAACCTTGCAGAGGGGTATCACCGTATCATCTATCCTATGTACGTTCCCCGATCTTCCAGGTCTTTGTCATCCCCTCAGACCCCTCAGATTGCAGGGCCCCGCTCATCGACTACATCGTACTAACCCCAACACAAACATCACAGGCAGCCAATATTCCACTGGCCGACGTTCCTTCAGTATCTCCGAGACCAGCGATACAAAACCGATAGAGCCTTCTTCGTAGTAACAATGGCTATGTGCGCAATCACAACTGCCCGAATGCGAGACGGCGCCCATCTCTTCGACTCGGCCCTGACCCCGTATTCCAACGACTGCCCAGCTTCCGAAGAGTTCTACTCTGCTAGCGTCAAAGCTATCCCGAGAGATCTTGGCGACGCTAGGGATTTCAACTATAAGCGAGCCAAGAATTTGTTGGCGATTTTGTGCATAAACTACGGGTCAGTAAGGGGACTTATCTGTCATTTGGGGGATTATTTGACACTCTCGGCAAACGATGGGTTTCACAACGAGAGTAGATGGCCTGCTGGATTGAAGGAGACCGAAATACAAGAGCGGAGGAGACTGGTGAGTTGTCGTCATTCCTATCTGACATGTCTATGAACGTCATGTCGGGAAGTACCGCTCATCTCCTGACTTATTGGTAGTTCTGGTCGACCTATTCTTTAGACGTATATTCTTCAGTGACATGGGGCGGGGTTGTTCGACATCGCGAATCACAATCCACTGTCCTGTATCCAGCAGAGGTCGATGACGACGAAGACATCACCGCAGAAGGCGTCAAACTCATACCCCCTGGGTCTGGAAAGGTTTCCTTTCTTAAGGGATGGAATTTCGTTGTGGATTTGTATAGAATGATAGAACACGCCATTGAAAGTATTGGTGCGCGACGCCTACTTTCTGAGGAAGATCCATCGAAAGCTGTCACGACGCTGTTCTCGCGTCCGACTGGTCCGTCTTCAGCTGAAGTCCTGGAGCTGGTCTCCAAGCTGTACAACGATCTGCCGACGGAATTTAAGGTGGCCAAAGAGATGACTGGGCGACTGAAAGAGGATCGGCATGGATTTCAGGGTGGGTTTCCAATTTAGAAAGGGAGGAAAGAGAAACTGATTTCTGAGCGGTTACAGCGGCCAATATCATCGTCACAATGCAGACGGTCAAGATGGTTTTCGCCGGTACAGAAGAGTCGAGCGTCGAACAGCGGTGTGCGATTGTTGGTGAACTCTTGGACGCATTCTCAACAATCCCAACAGCTTATATACACGCCATCAGCTCCCCAACCGTATGTGTATCCCCTTGTGGAAGATAAACGAGTTTACTAACCAACACGTGGACAGCTACATCACTTAGCTGGTGTAGGCCATTTACTAGGAAGCGTTATCCAATCACCTCTCTCCCAGTGGGACTTCCTACGAGTAAGAACAGTCCTCCTCGCCATGGCCGATTTTCTGGCTGGTCTCGAGTCGGTCCTCTCCTTTACGCCAGGGATTGCGGCGAAACTTCGAGCCCATGTTTCAAGGATAGACGATTTCATGACTACAGCAGCACTGGAGCGGTTAGAACGCTCCGAACCTTATCCGAGCGTTCTTCCTAATGAGATCTGGAGCGATGCTGTCCCTCAACCTCAGACTCAGCAAGTTGCTACCACGTCAACAGGAGTGAGTACTGCACCAGTGCTAATACCTATCATCTCCCATGAACGCAAACAACTTCTCACCTCTGCAATCACGTCCTGACGAAAAGACATAGGACCTGCCAATCTACCCAATTCCCATCATCAATCAACCTGATGCGGTACACGTAGGCCTCCCAGGACCGACGCAAAGCCATGAATGGGTCCCACCACTTACCATGTCGTCCGACATACAATTCCAGCTACCCGACGATCTGCTGGTAGACTGGCCTTTCGATTTTGGGCAAGGAGACGCATTCGAGTTCCTCGGCGGGGCGTGGCAAGGGGTAGGATGGGGTTTACCAGTATTGGGGATTGAGGGGGTCGGGGGGATTGTCGATGGCGCGGGTGGGGGTTCGGTCGGCGGTGGGACCGAGGGGGTCGGCGGATTGGATGGTATTGGTGGTCTTGGTCCTCAGGCTTTATAATTGTTCGATATTCCGGTCAAGTACAGTTTGTTTTTATTTATCAGTCTGCGTCTACCATAGCTAGAATGTCAGTCACCGGGTTGAGGTATGTACTGTAAGATTACGAGGGGTGCTGTCTAGACGTAGACACGAAGATGCCATGCGAACCGAAGATAGATCAGCGTTTTTCAAATAAGATGCGCAAGAGCACCGACGCATGCCACATATAAGAAGCGCTGTTTAGGCTAGCTCGGTCTGTCAGATGGAAAAATGACCACAGGGGTATGAAGATATCTCGCATAACATGACCCATCAAACTACCTAAACCCATGAGAGGTCGGCATCTACTCGTCATCATCAGCGGCCTCCTCCTCTTCCTCGTCTTCCTCCTCATCCTCCTCCTCCTCTTCATCCTCCTCCTCATCGGCTTCGGCCCGCTCGGCCTCGGCGACGGCGGTGGCGATACGGTCAAGATCACGCCTGGAAGTGGTGTCAGCATGAAAGCAGGATATACTGAGATGATTTGATGTGTTGGGAAAGATTCCTGTCAAAAGTCCAACGGACATGACCAGACAATGCCGTACAGGATTCCGTGAAAGAAAACCAGAACAAAACTCACATGCCATCCTGGCTGATCTTCCTGCCTCCATCGGGAGCAGCCTCAAGGACACCAATCTTCTCGAGTGCCTGGACAACGGTCCTCTGGACACCAGTTGACGAGTCACGGTGGTGGGATGGTCGGTTTCCTCGTCGGTTCTTGGTTCCGTGGAGCTTGGCGAGGGCACCTACACCGACGTGCTTTCGGAGGTAGATGTGTCGGGCGATGGCGGCTGATTCGATGAGTCAGTGACAACTTTCACAAGGTATGATACGAAACATCAGGCAACGACCACACGTGCAGAATCGTCGCTGGCAAAAGTGGATCGCTCCGACATGAGCGACACGGCGGTTTGAGCAGCGTGCTCAAACCTCCATAGCAATTCATCCCTGCGCTCTCCACCGTGCTCCGATCAATCCGCCCCAGTGCCCCACAGCCAGACCTCGAGACAAACCAGGCTCAAAACTCACCGGCCCTGACGTAGAACCAATCGGGATCATAAGGTGCCAACTCCTTCTGGGGACCGGTCTTAACGATGTCGACCCATGTTGGGATTTCGAGTTTACCGGATCTCTTGAGATGGGAAGAGTAGGCGACGATGAAGGCCTCGGCGCTGTCAGAGGGAAATAGGTGGTTGTCAGCGATGAGTCTAGGTGTCGTGATCCAGCTTTCTCCTGGAGCCCAACATCCGGCCGCAACGAGCATTATAGCGATCCGTCCTTGTCCCTCTTGTACCCCTCCAGCTAGCTGATGATGCCTCTGGCATCAAGGAGGTCTCAAACTCCTTCCCCACCATCCGTTCTCAGATCCTTCATCCTGTCACTCTCCGTCCATACACTTTAGCCTCCTCAGCTTCGCGGAGCACAGCCCCACCCATCGGTCGTAGCATATTCTCTGCCAAGGTTCTGTACCGATCACTCACCTGATGTCACGAACACCTGGCATGATGGGCGATTTTGATAGAGAGTCACTCAAGACCACTACCAAAAGATATTAACGAGGTCCTCGCAGAGGGCAGGGACGCTGAGGCAGAGAGCAGGCAGGCGAGTGTGGCACAGCGTCGGATATCGGCGTTAAGAGTTTCGAAGCCTGCGATTGAAACCATGGGGGGGATCTTATAAAGTCAATACTGTGCCACCGTGGGAAAGTTGGTGAGATTGCCACTCAGATTTCTGTTTTCGAGGTTGTGCCGTTCACCGTTTCAATACATCCACCCTGGGACAGACAACCACAACAGCCATGTAAGCCTGCGATTCGTATCCTCAATCATGTCAAGAAAAGAAAGCTTAGATGCTAACTCCCGATAGGTCTCGTCTGATTTTCCTGAACCTTCCCGCAACACTCACCCCAGACTCCTTCCGCACTCATCTACTCGACCCACCTTCCCTTGCAACGTCGACTACCATTACCGATGTCAAGCTTGTCCCCAAGAGACGCTTCGCTTTCGTCGGGTACAAGACCGAGGATGAGGCACGACGTGCCAAAGAATGGTTTGATGGTAGCTTTAGCTTCGGAGGAGGGAAAGCTAAGGTTGATTTCGTTAGAGATGAAGTGAGCAACATGTATTTTGAGCTTTCCTCCGGAGTTCAATCTTAATGGTGTACAGCTAACCAGCGAATGTAGCCATTAGCAGCTTCTCAACCCAAGAAGAAGGAATCGCAAAAGTCGACGGCAACGTCCTCCAATGCAGTTCAACCCACTGCCGGACCGTCCAAGCGTCTTCAAGAGTTCATGGACGTCATGAAAGGCGTCGACCCTAGTGCTCCATCCACCTCGAAATCTGCAGAAGCAGCTGTACCAGGTGAAGAGGGATGGGTGGTCGACGGGATGAAGGGAAAGCCAGGAAAGAAGGAGAAGACTAAGAAGGGGAAGGAAAGAGACGAGGGACAAGGTGTCGCAGAGGCGGACGAGCTTGACGATGATGCAGCATGGTTAAGGCGGAGGCAGACTGCTTTACAAGGCGAGGGAGATGATGTAGTCGTCGATGGGTCGGATAACCCCAGCGGGGTAGGTGAGATGTGTAGCGAGAAGCGACCTATCTGACAGTCTGTGTAGAAACCTGCGGCTTGTACACCCGATGAGCAGCTGATCCTCTCCACGGGTCGTCTTTTTGTTCGAAATCTGGCATTCATTACTACGGCTTCTGACCTCCGAGACCACTTCGCACCGTTCGGGGCAATAGAGGATGTCCATCTTCCAACTTCCCAGACAACGGGTGAACCTCTAGGAACCGCATTCATTCTCTTCACTGATCCTACACATGCTCTCGAGGCCTATAGAAAGCTGGACAAGACAGCGTTCCAAGGCCGACTGTTACACGTCCTTCCTGGACGCGCTCGACCTGGTGCCGAGAATAATGTGGATGGTGTTGTAGATGGGAAGGTTCTCGGAAAGGCTAAGGAGGGGAAAGGTGAAGTGAAGCGGGGTGTCGATGAGAGACGGAAAGAGGAGGGAGCGAGGGGTGTAAATTGGGCCTCCATGTATATGAACGTGAGTCATATGCAACTGCGACCCTTCGAGGATGAAGCGCTGACGCATATTATTGCTGCAGAGTGACGCTGTTGCCGCCTCAGTAGCGGATAGGATGGGGATTTCCAAATCTGAGCTGCTTAACGGTGACTCCGGCAATGCTGCTGTTAAGCTCGCTCTCGCCGAAACCCATGTCATCCAGGAAACGAAAAAATATTTCGAAGACGAAGGCATAGTCATTGAATCCCTTTCACCGAAAGTTCCCAGATCGCAAACAACAATTCTAGTTAAGAACATTCCCTACGGCACGACCATCCACACGCTCACTGATCTTTTTTCGCCCCACGGCGAACCAAAACGAATCCTCCTCCCTCCAGCTGGCACCTTAGGTGTTGTGGAGTTTGCCACGCCAGTTGAAGCATCTCGCGCTTTCAAAGCTTTAGCTTATCGAAGACTGGGCAATGCTGTTCTCTACCTCGAAAAGGGGCCTATCGGGATGTTCCGCCAAACACCTGAAGAAAAGGCCAAATCCCTCAAGGAGAAGGAAGAGGAAGAGAAGAAAGCTCTGTTCGAGAAAGTCTCGAACACCCGGGAAGAACCTGACGAAACTGACGAGAAAGGTTCAACCCTTTTCCTTAAGAATCTGTCATTCTCCACGACTTCCGAACGATTGTCTTCTGTCCTGGGTTCATTACCAGGTTTCTCGTTTGCTAGAGTTCAGATGAAACCTGATCCCAAGAGGGATGGTGGGAGATTGTCCATGGGCTATGGGTTTGTCGGATTCAAGACCAAGGTCGAAGCTGGGAAGGCATTAAAGGGTCTGGAAGGGCTAGAGGTTGATGCTAAGACTCTGGAGGTCAGGTGGGCAGGGAGGGGCGTTGAGGAAGTGGAGAAGGAGGAGACGAAGGGAAAAGGAGAACTGGGAGGAAGGACTAAAGGAACCAAAGTTCTCGTTAAGAATTTGCCATTTGAAGCGACCAAGAAAGATATTCGAGACTTGTTCAGGTAAGTCTTGATTCGTTCTTGCGGGCCATGCTTGCATCACTCAGTTCCTTCGTACCTCATATATACGAGAGCTCACACTATCATCCACAGCGCGTATGGATCCCTCAAATCCCTCCGACTTCCAAAGAAACCAACAGGTATCTCTACCTCTGGTTCCTCCTCCACCCGCGGTTTCGCCTTTTTGGAATTCACGACCCACGCCGAAGCCCTTCGGGCTATGGACGCCCTCAAACATACACATCTTCTCGGTAGACATTTGGTGCTCGAATGGGCAAAGGAGGGAGATGCAGTCGACGTTGATGCGCTGAGAGAGCGGGCGGGTCGAGATCGGCGAGCTTTGGCCGATGGCGCCGGAGAGGGGAGGGGAAAGAAGCGAAAGTTGGACCTGGGGCTCGGCGGTGGTGGGGAGGAGATGGATGGGCTGGAGGGGTAGGCCGGAGGGGTAGGCAGGCCGGAAAGTTTTATCCGTTTAGGTTCCAGAGTTCGATGCATATTTCTATTTTTAATAAGGTGCAAGGCCTGTCGTTTCCGGTCCGTGGCTGGATATATCGTGGAGGGGTGAGAACTCTACACTGTGTGATCATGTGCCGTTCGGATCGGCAGTACTATTGTACCGCCCCATCATCGTAAGCCATCGATGTATTTCCAGCTCCACCAAGGTGCTCGACGACCGCCTCACAACCTCTTCTCAGGAGGGATAATATCGAAAAGATCCCGTGAGTAAAAACGTGTTCGTGGAGATATCGTGTGATTCTATCTTTACGAGGTTGCTGATAAATTGTAAAATCTCCAAGACTCGGCTCATATCCTCGTTAACCTCCACCTCCCCAATTCTGACCTCTCCGAACTCTGATAGGTCCCTTGATCCAATCTCCAACTTTCAATACCTTCCCGTGTTGCGTGACCTCCACAATGCCTTCCTTCACTTGGTCCCAGACGACGTCTCTGACTTCATCCATCATCCCCCGCCAGTTTGGATACTCGCTTCCATTCAGATCGTGCATTCGTCGCGGGATCTGCGAGGGGCAGATGGTAGACTCCGACGAGGAGAGTCTTGATAGGAGATACTTCATCGTTGAACGTATCTCGGCGGTTTTGTCACAAATTGCCCCCGAGTCTTTTGTGTCGCACTGTAATTTGGCTTTGAAACATCGAGATTGTTGGATTGCTTTGGTCGGTTTCCTTTCAATGCGGTCTTCACTTCTCGATCGAGACATGCCCTTGCCCTTCATCATCGGTCTAAGCCGTCGACAATCCCTGTTCTCTTGCCCCACGGCGCCCCCTCCTGTCGGTATGTCACCTTTTGTTGATCTGGACCTCGTTACGACCATCTGTGCGACAGCGCGACAGAGAACACAATAAGATGAGACTGAAACGTGGCCGAGTTTATCGGGAAGCGGAAAGCCGCGCCGAATCCAGACCCTTTTGATCGCGCCGGACGGCCCGCCGCTCCATATGTGTTCCGGGGGATTTAAGTGGGGCCTTTCCGGCTTATCCGCCCGAGATAAACCGTCTCGAATGGGAAATGGTTAATGGTAAGTAACCCTGCAGCGTAAACTAGTCCAGCATCGCCACCCAGGATGGTCATTCTCATTGCCACATCCCTTATCCCAGAGACAGCTTTGAACCTCTACAGCTGCGCTTCACACGGTGCTAATGCCTCATTCATGGACAGTCTGGAATAGTAGAGCTGTAAATAATCGATCGAGGCATGATGCAATGGACCAGGTACGGCCTTTGACAAAAGGGACATGTGCTAGTGTATAAAACTCGGACAACAAGTTCGGATCTCGGCAGATGATTATTCCTTGCCCCTCAAAGAGGCGTCCATCACGTCGTAAGAGCCAGTCATTGACCCTCCGCGCACCTGCCTCTCTGTCTCCGACCTACTTCACCTGCTTCGCTACAATCAGCTGTCCCCGGGCCGTTCGGGAGAGAGGCGGTCCGCCGCCGGATATCCCCTTACCGCTAGGGTATGACTGCTGCGACATAGCCACAGGATGTATATATACTCTCGCAGTGGTCCCCGAAAGAACAATACCTAACAGAGGACCTCCGCATCCCTCCCCAGATTGGCCCCACCACTCCCCCACCACTCCCCCAGATCACATCTCCGCCAATATGTCGCACCTCGAGGCTGATGACACCAAACTGGCTGACGAGCATGTCGAACATGTGCCAAAATACGACCCCGAGGCTCTAGCCAAGATTCATCGACACGGTCCTAATGGCGTCGTCGATGCTGCTGCTAAGTTGCTGGAGGCCGCCGGTGCCCCCGTCAACTACAGTGTGGCAGAGAGGAAGAGATTGTTGCGAAAAATCGATATCTTCGTTTGCATTCCGATGTGTTTGGTCTACTTTATTCAACAGGTTGGTAAACATGGCAATTCATGTGGCAGGCAATGGCGATGCTCATGTGCTATTGCGTTTTAGATGGACAAGAGTTCAGTCAGTTGGGCAGCTGTTTTCGATCTCCAAACGGCGACTCACCTCGTCGGGACTCAATACTCGTGGCTATCCAGTTGTGGCTACATGTAAGCTATGTCTTCTCCGACTCCTGCGAATCTCCTCTGATAGCTGTCCCAGTGCCCAGCTCGTTGTCCAGCCTCTCTCGTCCTATGCCTTGCACGTCTTCCCGGGTAAGTCCAGTTGGATCAATTACGAGCTATGACCCCTAGCTGACTCGACGATCAGTGAAATACTGGGTAGTGTTCAACCTCGTATCATGGGGTATCGTAACACTCTGCACCGGTACCGCCAAGAACTTCGTAAGTCGAGTGTCAAATTTCTCCGAAGCTTCAGTTGACAAAATGGTTGCAATTAATTACAGACCGGCCTTCTTATATGCCGTATCTTCCTCGGCGTCTTCGAAGCCACCGTCCTCCCTTCATTTATCTTCATCACCCAGATGTGGTATACCCGAAGAGAGCAGTCCTACCGAACGATTGCCTACCAAGTTGCCAACTCCGTTGCCGCTATCTTGGGCCCCCTCATCGCCTACGGTATCGGTAAAGTCTCAACTGAGCGTGGCCAGATTTACGCCTACCAGGGTATCTTCTTCTTCATGGGAGCATTCACGCTATTCATCGGCCCTATCGTTTGGTTCCTCCTCCCCAACTCCCCAATCACTGCGAGATTCTTGGCAAAAGGCGATGACAGACTCATCGCCCTCGAGCGTTTGAGAGAGAACAACACTGGTACCAAGGTCTCAGTATTCAACTGGGTAAGTGTTCTTGCTTCAGTTGGGTGGGCGCCGTGAGCGAGGAATACGAATGACTAACCTGGCTTATATCACAGGCCCAATTCCGAGAAGCCATGCTCGATCTTAAGACTTACATGTGGGCTGGCATGTTCCTATGTGTCTCCATCCCCTCTGGTGGTATCGGTACCTTTGGTGGTAAGTTGCGATATTCCCCCGTTACCTGTGACCGCAAGTAATAATAGCTTGGTGAGTTAGTGCTCACAAATGTCGTTGGCTCGCAGGTTTGATCACCAAGGGTTTCGGCTTCGACTCGTTCACGACCATTCTCATGCAGATCCCAACAGGAGCTATTGGTATCATCTTCATCCTCTTGAACATCTTCGCTATCAACAGATACAAGCTTCGTTTCCCGTTCATTGCGTAGGTCTTCCTCTCTTTTCGGGCTCCCATCAGTCTTTCCAAAATCCGTTTCCGTCAGACAGACCGCTGTTGCTGACCAAGAAAAATTCAAATGATAGTGCTATGACCATCCCAGCTATCGCCGGTGCTGCGGCGCTTCTCAAGGTCAACCGTGCAGAGCCAGGAGGGCTTATTGCGGCTTACTACGTTTGCTACATTTACACTTGTCTTCAACCCCTACTCTACGCCTGGGCCAACTTGAACGCCGCTGGAACTACCAAACGTGTCGTCACCACTGCAACCCTTTTCGTTGCGCAATGTGTTGGTAACGTGAGTTCCGTCCCTGCTTGCTTAGCCCTAGACAAGACCCCTTACTGATCGGAACGGCTATTCCAGACCGTTGGACCGCAAGTCTACCTAACCCGCGAAGCACCAGTCTACACCACCGGTCTTACTGTTGACATCTGCTGCTGGGGTATCCTTTGTTGCCTCATCCTATCCATGGGATTCCACCTGAACCGACTCAACCATAAACAGAAGGAACGCCGAATCGCCTTGGGTCTACCCGGTGACTTGGAGGATATGTCAATTATGACCCTCGAGGAGGCTGCAGCTTACAAGGACCTCTTGAACGAGCGATTGAGGGCTTCGGGCTTCGATGAGACGAAGCTGTTCGAGAACGCTTTCGACGATATGACTGATTTCGAGTGAGTTGTGACGAAGTTCAGTCGATAATGCTTGCTCGTTGCTGACTACTGCCCAAATCAGGAACCCTAACTTCATCTACGTTTTGTAAGGCAGATAGATATGTGATCAACTTCTGCACGAGAGAGTCAGAAGAAGGGAGTCTCGTCGGTCCATACGGTCTCTGTACAATTTAGTCTTACTTGTCAATGATGATAGGTCTCATTGCCACATTAGCTTCGGGTCATGCTAGTTCCACCAGATGCGATGAGTACCATACTGTACTGTGTCTTTGGCACGCAAGTCAAGTCAAGCGTTCACACTGTGATGATGGTACATCTAAACGGACAATATTTGCATCGAGAGTATACTTAGGCGCCGAAGGTAAAATAGGTTTACATCATTCCTTCAAGGGTCTAGTTCGACTTTCCAAGACCAGCTTCCTGCACAAGAGAAAAGAATGTAGATTCCTGTGCATCAGGTCAGTCGCGGAAGCTCGGCATCAGAGCCACAGCCAGAACACGCAGATCACTCACAGATTTCTCCAGGAGCTTCTCGGGAGTATCAAACTCCTTTACTCGTCCTTCACTCATAACCAACACCTTATCGCTGTCCATTATGGTGTTGATCCTGTGAGCGATCTACAAGCCGTACCATGAGCTATCAAGAATATCACATCGGTCGAAGACATCAAGTTACTCACTGTGATAGTGGTAACACCCTTGAAATCGCTCCCACGCAAGATCTGCTGGACAGCCTCGTCCGTTTCAAGATCGATGGAAGATGTAGCCTCATCAAGAACGAGGATCTTAGTCTTGCGCAGCAGGGCTCGAGCAAAGCAGACTAGTTGACGCTGGCCTGAGGACAGATTCGATCCGCCCTCTGCAATCGAGGCGTCTAGTGTACCTCCCATGGAGGTCATGATGTGATCCTTCAGATAGGCTTGAGTGAGGGCCTGCCAAATCTCTGCGTCCGACGAGGCGTTGGTTGGGTCGATGTTGTTCCTGGAGTCCGGCAGATCAGCATCTGTAAAATAAAACAAGTCTGAACTAACCTGAGAGACCCTTCGAAGAGTTGGGGATCTTGGGGAATAATCGAGACGATACTTCGAAGATCGTGTAGCCCAATGGTCGAGATATCCACACCATCAATCAAAATCCTTCCCGCCGAGGCTTCAAGAATCCGGAAGAGCGCCAAAGTTAAGGAGGATTTCCCAGCACCAGTACGTCCGCACACCCCAACTCGTTCGCCACCGTTGATCTTGACGCAAACGTCCTTAAGGCAAAGATCTAGGTCGGGTCGGTAACGCATGGCGAAGTGACTTGAAGAATGTGATTAGAGCAGGGTACGACGCGAATCAGAGAAATCGACTCACTCAAACTCGATCGAGCCATGCTCCGGCCATGTCTTTGGGGGTTTCTTGTCTGGAATGTCGGCGGGAGCCTCGGACGGAAGCTTGGCGTATCCAAGGACCCTTTCAACCGAGACGATGTTCTGCTCAACTTCGGACGCGCTTCTCACAAGCCAGTTCTGATAATGTCTGTAAGCCATTACATATTATGAAATACTGAGAGCAACTCACCAAAGTCCCAGTCACCGAGATAGTGTATGTCATCATCAATCCAACCAATCCAGCATCAACTGAGTTCGACAGCAGCAAAGCGGACACGGACACAAGCGCCGTGGAGAACATCAGGCAGGAACCAAGGAACTCGAGTCGGACGGCCAACCATCGGTTGATGGTCATAGCTGGCATGTAGCAGGCTTGATTACGGTCGATCCGGGCTTCATTGTTCGCAATGAAGCGATCAGATTGGTTGAACGCCTGATTATGGCAGAATTGTTAGTCCTTGACACACAGCAATTGGTTCGACTAGCTTACCCTGATGATAGGAAGTCCAGCAAGAGATTCTCCAAAGAATGAAAACACAGGAGATCGGGAGATTGCATCCAGCCGCTTGAGCTCACGAGAGGTGGCCAGGTAGTATCTAAATGAGGCCGATGTCAGGTTGGACACCGAAACATAATGAACTGACTCACCTCATTACTAGGCGATATAAGTAGCCGAGAGGTATGAGGGCAAACAAAACAACAGGAGCTCCAAGAGCAATGACAACACAAACACCAACAACTTGAATACCCTGTAGAAATTTTTGTTAGTTCTTCGACCTGCAGCCGGGTTGACAGTACTCACGGTTCTAAAGAAAGACCCGATAGCTTGGACTAGGACCTCGTCGATAACATAAATATCCCTCGTGAACAAATTAAGAATCCGTCCAGTTGGAGTCAACTCGAAAAAGCTCAACGGACTCCGCATGAGAGCAGCGAACGAATCGTCATGAAGTTTCTTGCTACTTCTAAGCGAGCAGTACAGCTTGAGTACCATATTTGCGGAAACGTTTAGAACCGATGCTGAAAGACCGACGACGCCATAAGCCAACAAGTATGTCCCGACGTCGCTTGACTCCCCGGTCTGAGAGTTCCTCCTAGCCCAGAAACGCAGAACGTAATTCGCCATGATGGATGCACCCTGACCGAGGGACATTGAAAGAAGGAATATGAAGACTCCAAGTTTGGATGCTGCGGATATGTAGGATTTGTAGACGTCGCGCTTGACATTTCCCTTCTCCGAATGCTCCTTGGGTTTCGCCGACTCTCGCAGATCACGGATAGCGTCCCTTTTGGCCTGACGAATTGAAATTGATGAAGCTCGTCGCATCGTTGCTGTTGACATGCGTCGCAAAGCTTTCCGCTTCTTGATAGAATCCGAATCGTCGACCATTTCCTCATTCTCAACAACGTCCAAATCGGCGTCATCTATAGCCTCATCAGGATCGACTATTGTAGGAGTTGAAGAACCGTCGGATTCATCGCCTGACTTCGCGGATTGTTTCCCGAGTCCAGTGATGAGTTTATAAAGTTCCGACGACGAGTCCGCCATGGCCTCGTTGTATGTGCTACTCTCCGCGATGATACCTCGACGAATCATTATGATAGTATCGGCTTCGGGCAGAACGTTAACGGCATTCGTGCAGAGGATCCGAGCCTTGTTCTTGAGGAGGCCGTTGGGTCCGATAACGTGGTTGAAGATATGACGACCAACGTGGGCGTCAACTGCGCTCAGAGGGTCGTCCAAGAGATAGATATCGGCACGAGCGTAACATGCTCGAGCAAGACAGATACGAGCTTTCTGCCCTCCCGAGAGGGAGACGCCCTTCTCACCCACCTCCGTCATATGCCCTTGGGGCAAAACAGCGAGGTCAGCGCGAAGAGCACAAGCATCGAGAACTTGATCGTAGAAGATCGGATCAAAGCGATGTCCAAAGACAATGTTGTCTTTAACGGTTGCCGACAGAATCCATGAGTTTTGGCTGAAATAGGCAACATCCCCCCGAACTGTCACGGAACCTTCGCACCGGGTCATCTCACCCAGCATCGCCCCCAGAAGGGATGATTTACCATCTCCGACCCGCCCGACAACGGCCAATAGTTCTCCTTTAGTGACCGCTAGATTGATGTCCTGGAGGATCGGCTCCGGTGAATCAGCTTGCCACTTGAATTCTCCATCCTTGATCTCCACCACTACGTCACCAGCACGGGCCGCGCCCTTTGGATCTTCGTTGGGGAGGATGACAGTCCTCGCGTTTGGGTCGAGTTCGGCAGCTGCTAAGAAACTCTCCAAACGGCCCACAGAGACCGTGGCTTCGATGATACTGTTGATGATTTGAGAGAAAACCGCCATGGGGAAGCCGAGCAAGGTGAAGAGAGAAATAGCGGGGAAAATAATTTCACTCGTAAGAGGTCGGTCACTGGTAAGCACGAAAGTCGAGAAGGTCGCAAATGCTACCATGAACGGAATCGAGGTGAAGAAGAGGTTGTTGGCGGATTGCACAATACCAATTTTGCGCAGCATACGCAACTCGTTGTTGTTACGAGCATCGTGAACCTTTGCAGCAAAAGCCTTCTCCCAGCCATAGAGTTTGATGGACTTGATGTTGTTGAGAACCTCGTTCATAACTCGCGTTCGAACGTCTTTGGTCTTCATCAATTCTCGCTGAAGAGTCTTCTGGTACCGGGCGATCAAGGTGTTGATTGGTAACTACCACAAGAAGTCAGATCAACCTCCTCCGATTACAATGAGCTGACTTACACTTAGAACCATGACAGCGACACCCATAAATGCTTGCCAGCCAACCAGATTATACAGAGAAACGAAAGCCAATATCATCTACAATGACTGTTAGCTCTCTTCCGATCGTGCAATGCGTGGTCTCACCTGGAATGGTCCTGACCAAGCGATGTGGCCATACTGAGCTAGATCGGCAATTCTGACTGCATCCACACTCTGTAGATTGACGATATCACCCGTCGTTCTTCCAGCCTTTTCTCCGTTGTTGAGCACCAACGATTTGCGGTAGATGAGAGTAACAAGGCCGCCTTTAACTCTCATGGCTGTAGCAATATCGTTAGCTGGAACATGCCAGACGGCCAAGATCACACTCACTGGTAGTAAAACACCGATCAAAGTATTGATGCAGCAAAGCAGTGGCGACGTTTGCACTGACAAACATCAAAATACTGATTCCAAAACCAGCAGCGGGCGCCATCGGTTGATCAGTTCCGTAGCTTGAAACGAATCTGAGAAGAATCCTAAGTAGTTGAGGCTGGAGGAAACTCAGACAATCGTATGAAGCTTTCAACATTCCCGCGACGACATAAGGCCAGCCATAGGCTTTAAATATCGCAATCTTGAGGGATGGCGACTTCTTCTTGCCTTTGGCAACGAGCTGGACTTGTTTCTGCCAAGCAGTGTAGAGGCGCTGAGACAGGGATTCGGCGGAATCGTAGGACGGGATCGACCACATATCTTCCTCTCCGAGGAACTACTACGTCTCAGCAAGTGACAGAATCTCGAGCATAGAGGACTAACCTTCTTCGTACCAAGACTGAGCAAAGCTACGGAGGAGATGAGATTATTATCGACGTTGTCAGCGGATCAAGGCTACTTACGAGTCAACCATGAGAAGCTCAATCTAGATATGAATGTCAGTTCTGTAGACGACCTGTGAAAACACATGCCCTACCTTTCATATATGTTGGCGGTCAGAACAGGGCTCTCCAGGTCGCCATCTTCGTTTCTCGGCCTGACAGCTCCACCACCATCTAGTCCGTCAACACCGTCTACCTCTTCTTCATCGTCATCTTCCAAAGCGATCTTCCCCTCAGTCCTCCATGGCATCCTCCACTTCATCTTCCTAAATTTCTTCTCCGGAGAGTAAAGCTCCAAAAGGAAATCGACCAACCCAAACGCGATCGCGGCGATCCACAAGCTCTCTCGAGCGAGAATCAAACGGCCGTTCGTCGTCTCCGACAGATGCGAAGATAATTCCCCAGAGAGAACCATCGTTCTGAGTCTGATGACGGAGATAAAGAGGTATGCCGGCCAGAAAATGAGGATCAAAGTGGATGAGGTTCGAGATGTGTGGTGGTTGAGTTGGGTTAGATGAAGAAGAGATAGGACAGCGATACTGAAGAGAATGTAGTGCAGAGCGGGTAGTGGGGACTGCAGAATAAAAGGGGCTGCTAGACCGAAAGACGCAACCGACAAAGCAGAGGATAGCGACAGAAGCGCCTACAGCAGGCATCAGTCAGCCCTCTGCAAATCATGTACGAGGCAGCTCACTATCTTGGTCTTGCATAGTTGTTCGCCTCCCTGTGTCCTAGTATGCCATGATACACCCCCGGCAGTAACATCTCGCCCGAATCGGTGCCGAATACTGAAGATCTGTGCTGTAGCAGCGACGATGGTGAGGACCAATGGAATGGGGAGAATAACGGCATGTTCGAAGCACGACGTGAGGTCTAAATCTCGCCCTGGAGCTACCACGGTGATCGGCCACGAGCAAGTCTCTTGGTATGGCTCAGTAAACCACGAGGAGAACGTTGCTTGAGACGACATCGCAAAGTCTGGTATGACCGAGTCCCCGAACAACCTGCAGATACCTAAGTATGCGCTTTTGTAGAGAACGCACCAGTGGGTCGGAAGAAGCAGCAGGAGAGACGGTGTAGCAACGCTAAACAGTCGATATCCAGTGCTTTGCTTCGGCGTGTGCGGACGTAGACTGGCGAAAACTCTGAGATGAATAGTCTGGAAAGAGAGGAAAGAGGGAACTGGGGATAAGATTTCTATGACCAAGATATCCCTCCACATGCTCAGCTCTCAGCTTAAGTGGCCCCCTCCGCGCAACGCCGCCGAGATGCATTCTGCCATACTACCCATACATTCACGGACCAGTAAGGCTCAAGGATGACATAAACCACACCACTCCCCTGCAGTATGGAGCGCACCTCCCTCTGCTGCTCAATGCGTCCTGCGAACAAGATGCAGTCGCCTGGTGCAAGGGGGAAGACAGGCGAAGTAGAATCTCTATAGGTGAGAGAGCGGAAGCAAATTGGGTTGAGTGGCGCAGGTGGTGCGAGTTGTTTTTCGATGACGTTCAGTTGACAACTTGACATCCTCCTCTTTCATCCCTCCGTCACTACAACCTATACAACGATCAATCCGTTCTACAGACAGCGTAGAGTAGCCATATAACAAGTAACATCTGTATCAAGGCTGTTCAAGGGGCTCATCCGATATCGCGTAACGTGGAACAAGCCGAATCTTTTCTGGCCAGAAGGATCCATCTACCGAACTACGACAGCCACTTTCGTCCGCCCACGATGGCCAAACCCTCGTCCACCGCTCCCGTTTCAACCTCTAAGAAACCCAAATCTTCCTCTGCCAAGCCCCCTTCGAAAAGTGTATCCTCGAAACCCAAAGCGACCACGAAACCTTCCACCGCCGAAACGACTCTCGAGACTGTTCAATCATCTCTTCATTCAGCTGCTGTAGCTGCTGCCGAGATTGCTTCCAACGTCGCAAAAGCCGTAGATGTTGCTACAGGTCTCGTCCTCGATGAAGGCGCATCGGTCACCCCTGCTCCAGTTTCCGCAGTGATCAAAGAAAACATCGACGTCCCAGCTCTCAAAAAGAAGGCCGGTAAAGCCTCTCAAGCTGCTACTGCCAAAGGCAGTGAGGTTGCCGCTGCGGCCGGTGAAGGCGCTGCCGACCTGGTGGATAAAGCGGTAACTGCTGCTAAGCCTCTCAAGGGGAAGGCTGCAAAGGCAGCGAAGGACGCTCAGGACAAGATTGAGGTTGTTGTGGAGCAGACGACCGGCGTGGATGTCAAAGCGGCTAAAGGGAAGGCCGGCAAGGCGGCCAAAGACGCGCAAGCGAAAGTCAATGAGATCGTAGAGACCGCGCAACCAGAGGTCGAAAAGGCCGTCGAGGTCGCTAAACCTCTAGGCAAGAAGGCCGCAAAGGCCGCCAACGCTGCCAAGGACAAAGCTGTTGAGGTCGCCGAGCCCGTCATTGCAGAAGTTACCGACGCCGTTGGGAATCCCCGAAAACGAAAGGCTGCCGAGGATTTCTTCGTTTCGGCTGAGGAAAAGGTCGTTAAGGCTCTTGGGGATGTAGCTGGGAAAGTCGGAGAGGTCCTTGGCGGCGTTGTCAAAGAATTTGGGGAGGCTAGTGGGATGACTTCGGAGGAAGTTGTGGAGAAGGGGAAGAAGGGTGCCAAGGGTGCTAAGAAAGCTGTGGAGGGCAAGGTGGCGGAGGTGGAGGAGCCGGCTAAGAAGAAAGTCAAACAAGTCAAGGAGGACCTCGAAGGGAAAGCCGGTGAAGTCAAGGCTGAGGCGGTGAAGAAGGGCAAGAAGGCGGTTGACGCAGTTAGCGAGACTGTCGAGGCCAACAAGGAGCCCGCAAAGGCTGCTGTCGGCAAGGGAAAGAAGGAGGTGGAAGGAAAGGTTAAGGAGGTCGCCGAGGCCGGGAAGAAGAAGGGCGCTGCGGCCACGAAAGCTGCTGGGGAGACAGTGGAGGAGCTCAAGAAGACGGGGAAGAAAAAGGGTGCGTCTGTCGTCAAAGCTGCTGAGGAGACTCTCGAGGAAGTCAAAGAGAACGGGAAGCGAAAAGCTGGCGCTGCCGCCAAATCTGGCGGCGACGCGGTGGAGGAGGTCAAGCAAAATGGGAAGAAGAAGGCCGGATCAGCACTCAAGGCTGCTGGTGAGGCTGTTGATGATCTCAAGGAAACCGCTACGAAGAAGGCAGGAGTCGCTAGCAAGGCCGTCGAGAAGGGGGCTGAGGACGCGAAGGAGAACGGGAAGAAGAAGGGAGCAGCTGCAGCCAAAGCTGCCGGGGAGACTGTCGACGAACTCAAGGAAACCGGGAAGCGCAAGGCCGAAACCGCTATCAAAACCATCGAAGAGTCTGCGGAACCAGCCAAAAAGAAGGCAAAAGCCACCACCAAATCTGTCGAGGAAAGTGCCAAGCCGACCATCGAGAAAGGGAAGAAAGCCGGCAAAGACGTCCAACCGACCGTGGAGAAGGGCGTGAAAACCGCCGTGAACAAGGCGTCGAAAGCGGTTGAGGCTGTGGAGGAGGAAGCGGAGGAGTTCATTCATGGATTCAGCTCTTCTGATGGCGGCGCGGATTCCAGTGATGACGAGAGTGATGCCGAGGATCTGGCGATCAAAGAGGCTGGGAGGAAGGTTGATATGAGCTCATTGCCGATGGCGGCCAAGGATGACAAGACTGTTCAAGCAAGATTGAAGAAAGCTGCGAAAAAGAAGGTTCGTATTGATTCTGTTTCTTCCGAGCCTCAGCTGGTTTCACGTTTTGCAATACAGAATTGACGAGATATTTATTTGGGAACTGCTAGGATACTCAAAAGGGAACGATATTCCTTGGAAGAATCCCTCACGGTTTCTACGAGGACGGGATGAAAGAATACTTTTCTCAGTTCGGAGAAGTCTCTCGAGTTCGACTAGCTCGGAATCGTAAGGTGAGTGTCGGTCTTGCTTTTCCTCCTTCACCATATCTGTCGGCTGCATATATAGGCTGAGCTAATGAATTGACTCAAGACGGGCGCATCGAAACATTACGCCTACATTGAAATGTCGTCAAACAGCGTCGCCGAGATCGTTGCAGAGACTATGGATAACTACCTCCTTATGGGCCATCTCCTTCGATGCAATGTGGGTCCCGTGTCTGTCGTTGTCATTTACCATATTCGACTATATAATTCAGAGCTGACCAGTTGGTTCGTCACATAAAAGGTCATTCCTCCTGATCAAGTCCATCCCCAGCTTTGGGTCGGGGCCAACAAGAAGTTCCGACCAGTCCCTCGTGCTAGGGTAGAAAAGGCTCGGCAGGACAAGGTGGGTCGAGTGAGGTATTCGCACTTGAATCTTCATGTATTGACTACATCGCACATAGCCACGAACAAAGGAACAACAAGATCAGGCAAACACGAAGCTCCTTGAGAAACAGGACAAGAGACGTAAAGCCATCAAGGATGCTGGGATCGAGTACGACTTCAAGGGTCATGTGAGTTCCTTCGTTTATCTTTCCGGCCTCAATGGTCGCGCAGTCAGTCGTTCACGACAAACGGGACACCGGGCTAACTTCTACTGTCGGTCATTAAGGAGTAGGATTAAGACTGGCGACCTTCGGCCCTGATGTGGATTATATATACCTTGTTTATTGGATGGTGTTTCGACGAGATGGAAGAGAGAATAATGCAACCTATTCGAATCGTCTTCTTTGGCGATCGGGATTCATGTGCTGTTCATGATGGTATATACTTATTTGCTGTTCTCGGGCCACTTGATGAATGGTTATGTGTCATGGTTCTCAGTTTCGCATTTCATAAATACTTAGAACTTGTAGGCTTCATGTGAGAGCTTTCCACAGTGTGGCACCACCATCAACGTCATCGCATTTCATTTCGTATAGACTGAGACTTTTAATCGCTTTCCTCCAAACTCGCCAATCGTTATTCAGGCAGCTAATCCGGATGATCCTCTGGGGAGAGAATGCAACGTCTAATATTCCCCACTAGCGTCAAGGGCACCGACCGCCTGTTGCTTGGCATGCCTCTTGGCTTCCTCGCGGTCGTAAGCGTCGAGACCTGGGCGCGGACTGGTCAGAACAGCTATGGTGGAAGGGCCGAGGAGTAGCGAGAAGGAGACATACCCTTGGTCTCGAAGAGCTTGTCAACCTCTGCGGCAGCGAACCCGGCAAGGAGCTCCTTGGCCATTGCGTGCTGTTTCGAAAGGAGTCAGCAGGCTCGAGGGGGATACAGATAAACAGCTGCATGACGAGGGAACTCACGCTTGGGGGTTTACCGTTCTTGGCACAGTGGGCCTCGTAAGCCTTCATGGCCTCGAAGCCGGCAGCACCGCTGGAACAGGCAATATCTTAGCTTTGCACGTGTGGGTGTTATGTGAAACTGGGTAGTTCGGTGCAATGTAACCGTTCGAGGAGGGGGAGACCGGACACAGATCATGACCAGCGAGAGGTGACTGATTGTCACTCGGAAACTCACCCGATGAGCTCGTGAGAGAGCGAGGACTTGTGCTGCTGGTTGTTAGGGTCGACGTTGCTGGAGAAAGAAACAGTGTCAGTCTCGGAGGACGTGTGGCTGGCGGACAAAGGAGGGATGACTGCCTGGAAGCAAGCAGGACTACTCACTAGACCTGGTCCCGTCCGGAGGCGTCGTTGTTGAAATAGTCGAAGAGGCCTGTGGGGGGTCAGCGTGAGATCAGGATGTGCGGCACAGAGGTTGCGTGTAAATGAGAAGCGTTGAGATGGGGGGGAGGGGGGGGGGGGGGGGGCTTTGTGAGATTCATTAACGGCGGGATGATGAGGGACGTGCCGACGGGAAGAGTGATGCTGGATACGACGCTCAAGAGGCCAAGACACACGAGGCAATGGAGAGACTACTCACCCATGTTGTTGGATACGAAATGTGTGGGGGAGCGGTCGGAGAGGTTTGGTATCGAGTTGGAAAGGTTGAAGAAGCAAGAGAAAGATGGGAGCGGGGGATTGAACGACGATGCCGGTTATATAGGTGTCTGCCGGGTGACTGCCAGAGCGCAGAACAGACCGAGGACAAGAGCAGAAAAAGAACAGACCCGTTCCGTCATGCAGGTCAGGTCCCTTACCTATAGCCTATGACGCTAAGGGGCCAAGAGCGAGGGTCCCAAGCACAAAGGGGTGCAGTGCGGGAGTAATCGTTTGGGGTTCGTGTCACGCTGTCGTCACCTGGTCACACCGCCTCAGCTCCTCGATCCTCAGGCCTCAAGAGACTCCTCGACAGCTTGACAACGGCAGAAGCTGCGAGATAGGCAGCGGATTATCTCGTTTGGAGAGCTGTAATCCCGTCCCACACGAGGATGGATCGTGCTGACGTTCATATTCCCATGGCACTTGTTCACATATACATTCTCCGGTCGCTACGATACATCATAGTTACAGACACAGCCCATTACCTCGCTTTTGTCCAGCTGCGCTTGTACCTGTACACTCTCACTCCACCCCCTATGTTCTCGGCCCTCGTGCCTGGCATGGTCATGATGGCAGAAAATAGATCCGATGGAGTTTTAATTTCTCTCCGCTCGATTTCTTGAATTTTGGGACCCCGCATCTAGAACAATTTAGGCGCGCCGGCTCGAATCCCCCGGTTGATTTCTTTTTGCCCTCGACGCGTCTCGCTTGAGGTGAATGTCATTGTTAGCGCCATGGGGCATCGAACCTTGGCACTGGGTTTGACTTGGTGGTGAATTTGTTGTCTGTCATGTATCAGTTCAGTCATCTCGTAGGAATACACAGACTTCTAAAACACCTGCGACTCAATCAACAGCAGTAGTAGCCATGCTGAGTCGATTCTTCCTGAGTATTCTGCTCCTGTGTAGTCTGCTGGTGTGCCACGCCGCGCAGAAGGCGACAATTGTTGCCGATGTGAGCGCCCCAATTCTACCGTCCCTTCTGTCAGCGGACGTCCAGCTTGGCCAGAATTGGAATTGACTATCAGCATAGGATGGAGAAACAGTGGTCGTCGCGCAGACCACAGAAGATGGTGATATCTTTTCTGTGACATTGTAAGTTAGCTTTCTTGTCCCAATTGACATCCTCATTTCATTATTTACCGATCACTGGATTCTTGATAGTCTATCTGCTGCCAGAGAAGATCGAACAAACGAGAGGAAGAGAGAGAATTACTGACATCAAACGATAGGAGTACCATTACCCCTACGACGACGAAAAAGAAGACGACATCCTCAACAAGCACTACGTCAGTACTTGCTTGAAAACTCACATCCCCGCTTCACCTTGACCCAAACCTTGCACAGCTGACACCATAGACGGACAGAACTAGCACGCAACCCGCGGCTGTAGCGACTCACATTGTCCCCGCTGGCACGTGAGTAATCCCCGTCTTCACCATAGTACTCCACGTTTCACACTCCCACCTCTTTTGCTCGATGGGCGCCCTAACCCGCTTAACGCCCGAAACTGACGCATTACGAATCGCAGCATTGCCGACTACTCCACCTACCAGTCTGCCGTCAACTCGTATCTTGCTTCCATGACTGCCTCTGAATACGCAGCATATGCCGCAACTGCCACGGGGGTTTCGTCTTCGGCACCAACACGGTGGTCCGTGTCTTTCCAACGGAGCTCGATATATGGTCTCATTTCTTCCTCCATAGTGCTGACAGGGGTCATGTCCGTGTTCTAGCACTTCTGAAGGTGCTGTGGAGCGTGTAAACCCATGGACCTCGATGGCTTGATACTATTGAGTTGAGGTATGTACGAATAGAGTCGCGACCTGTACCATGTACTACTGTGTAGCATCGTCGTGTATCTCGACCAGCAGCTAATAGGATCCCACTCACATCTTGACCTCCTTTGACCATCTGGTACCGTTATTGTGGGTCTGAAAGGCCTGGATCACTGGCCAGTTCCCTAGACTAACGTGGGGAGGCGTGACGTGATGCGATGTGGCATCCCGTTAATTCAGACATGTGCCTCGAAGATCGTAGATCTGTCGATCTCGAGCGGGGCATCTACAGATCTAGGCGCTGAGGTTAGGATTACAGGTAACTGTGGTATAGGCAACCCATGTGCTACGGCTCGCCAAACCTGAACAAAATCACGACATTATCTGATTTGATTCAGAAAAACTCTCCGTGTGCCTTACTGGCCGTCTAAGCTTACTCGCCTTATCTGTCCATGATGGATTTTGGTCTGACGTTTCACCCTGTAGGTGCGGAGACATTTTCCAACGCTTTGGAGAGACACGCATCTGTAATACCTCTTCACATGCCAAACTGTCGCCCGCTAAATGCAGACTCACCTGACCCCACTGATTACCTGAGCTGGGAAGAAGTACCGTATGTCGCTCGCTGGGAAGCTGAAAACCGACGGGGCGGACGAGTCGGCCGATCGGGTTTGAGGTCAGGGGGGTACAGTATGCATGCCGGGTCCAAGATAGACATACCATGGCCGTGTTCCATTGGAGCTCCGTGAGTATAGACTCTGGGTATCAGGTTAGATATTCGATCGCAAGTTTTCGATTTGCTTCCCCTTCCCCTGTCCGTTTCGCCAATCCACCAGCCAATTCTGCCTCCGATCAGTCCACCCACTCCTCCTCGCCGTTCAACCCAATCTCACTGACCCGCCAGGTCTCCGCTTCAATCCCCTTTTCTCTTCGCATACCATGCATCTCTACCCTGCACCACTTGTCGTCTGCTGATACTGACCAGCCTCCCTCTCGGAACCCCCCGCATTCGCGTCCCAGACTCGTTCTTGCCACCTTATATCAGACAGCCCGTTCATTCCACCCACCCTCCCCCATCTGCATCTTCATTCTGACCAGTACTGACAGGTTGTGAATTGAACCTTTACCAGTCACCCCTCTTGTCTTCTTGCTGTACTCTGGTCAACTTCGAGATCTACATTCCACTCCTCTCCGCCATCGCTGTACTGACTCCGTCCAACCTCACGGACTCGGAGTACCGACTCCATAGTACCCAGCCTTGACCTCCGGCTCGGCGGATTCCTGGCCATCAATCCTCTCGAGGAGGTCGTTGTCAGACGACCGCTCACAGTTTCTTATATTCATCCAGTCGTACACTCTACCCATCTACCCATCCACTCACCTGAACCCTCTCACCATCCTCTTCGCGTCTTCTGCCACCTCTCCCTGCTCCTCTCCTCAGCCCTTGTGTACAATGTCGGCAACCTCCTCTCAAGCTCCTGCCACGTTCTCCACCATTTCTCGGTCTCCAACAGATTCGAGTCCAGATTTCGAACCATGGGACAGCGAATCTTATAATCATCTCCCCCTCCCCGAACCTGATCCGGAGAAGGAGGCAAACTCGAATCCGATGTTCCCATCCCCGCATAAATTCGACTTGTTGCTCCACGATTATCTCCGCCGTTTGTCTCCTAAAAAGCGCGAAAAGGCGCTACTCACTCAAAAGATGTATGACGCGGTCTTGGCCGTCCTCCAAGATCCTAAGGATACATCGACAAAGACTGCTCAATTCAGATTTTGGGCCAAGAAGATGTTCGATTTGACATGTATTACTGGCGAGGTCGTTGTCTGTCATGAAAAGAAACCGGTAGCGGTCAAGGAACAGATTTACGAGGTCTTGGTACATTGTCATGGTCAGGCTGGACATGGGGGCAGAGATAAGACGAGTTTCCAGGTAGGTCGAGTTTGAGTTTAGGGATTGGACTGGACCGGTTCGTCCACACGGGGCTTAGGACACATGGCTGACATTTTTTTCTTCTTCCAGGTCAGGCGATATTATTCGTGGATCCCGAAAGAGGTCATCGCACGCTTCGTAAAGGAATGCCCCTTCTGTCAGTCAAGACGTACCCAAGCGTCTACCATGCTCGGATCTATGAGCGAGAGCCAGGCATTCTTGATGTGAGTAACGTTGTGGCGGTTCTACAGGACAGTCATTTCTGGTCGACGGAGCAAGGCTGATCCTCCGTTTTTCCTCGCGTCACAGTTCTCTACAATCCAAAGAGGCCCAGCTCAACGATAAACGCCCGGTTTCACTCGCTCAAGCACGCGCCAACGCCGCTGCTCTGGGACACAAGCCATTCCGAAAAAGCTCTCACCGTGTCATCGACACGTCTCGATCTAGGCGAGGGTCTGCCATCTCAGATAATGGCAGCGATGCTCCCTTGTCGGCTGGTGGGATGTCTAGCCATGGGTATATCCATTACGCAGACCCACCGATGCCCGATCCATCTATGGCAGGTGGGAGCTCATACCACCAGCACATGGAATACGCACCTATTACCATGGACACCAGTCGACCCTTCCCACCCCATCCCTATCCCCGCCGATCTCAATCATACCAAGTCGACAACTCCCTTCACGCGCACGACATGTATCGCCGAGCTTCGGCTGGTGACATCCAGCAGCCTTATCAACGTGGCATTCCTGCTCATCAACATGCTGGTCAAGGTAGTCATTACCTCGCAGTACCCTCCGCGACCATGGCCATCTCCGCCTCGCGGACGTCGATGGAGAGGGAACTATCCCAAAGGGATTCTCTAGGCGACGTGAGAGAGTTTGCTCGTCATCATGCCATGGAACAGGGTTCAGATTACGGGATGGGCACCGGTGATCCTGGCATTGGAGAACTCGGTAACTTCATAGGCTCCCAAGTCAAGGTCGAACACGACTACCCGTATAATGGTCCGTTTGACGTCAACTACACTTTATCTTCGACGGACGATCCCAACCCACACCTACACTACCCTCAGCAACAACATGATCATGGTCTGATCATGGTAGACCAATATGGACCCATACCCTCAGGGCAAGGATGGGATTCAATGACTGTCTCTACAGACCTGCAAGCTCATTCCCGCTCAGCATCCTCGAACGGGATACCAAACTCGCACTCAGACCTCTTCGATACGAACAACATGTTCGCCCTAGGTGAGGCAGCGGGCATGACGCAGGACCAGATCGAAGCGTTACACGAGGTCAATCCCGCTCTCTTGGGGGAGCTACACCATCAGTTGGAGAACGTGGGTCAACAAGAGCATCCCGATCTCTCCGTCGTTCACATGACCGACAACGATCTCTCGACGTTCCATTTCCCAGATTACAGGACCGATGCTCCTTCGATGACCGTCGAGGACATGTCCCATCCGCATCATGATCAACAACATCTCATGACAGGGGACAACTTACACATGCAGTCCCAAGCTCACCACCAGCTGTTACAAGACCACGACGAGGAAATGTACTCTGTTAACCTGAGGGAAGATACCCCATCCTCCAGCCACTTTGCTTTGGACTTTACAAACGCCCTCAACCTCTCTCGCATCCATATAAACGCGCACCCAGCAAGTCTAGAGGAATTGGACGACCGCCTACGAGTGAAATTAGAGCCAGGATGTATGGGCTATCAAGTAGATCAAGGCCAGACCCTGGCGCAGGACGGCTGCGGACAGGGGGAATATAATGAGATGGATTACGGGGTCGAAGACTGGAATGGCTTCACCAATTCGACTGCAGAGGAGCAGGGGGTCCTGGAGGGACATTAGTGTTGTCCAAATGACGTCGTCTTGCTTATTTTGAGACATGCTTAGTAGGAAAGAAAAATTGGCAGAAGCTATTTGTTGTCGTTATTGTCGTTTGTGATTGTTGTTGCCCTGCTATCATATCATAGTCTATATCCTTGTCGCATATTCTTGTGTTTTGTCAAGTTTTGTTATTTCATGTGCATATGCATGGCTCTGCCCAAAAATACTCAGCCGCACGTTTAGTGCCCCAATGCTCCCCAGAAATGCGGGTTCATTCTGTCGAGTTGGGACAGAATACACGACGAACAGAATACTGAATGACTGTCTGCATAAGTTAATGACAGTTTGGAGCGAACCTAGCCGTTGAATGGACATGCCATGAAACACCGTTACTACACCACCCACATCCCTTTCACCTTACTTCACTGCGACCCTGCCTGGCCGACACAACCTCCCTCGAGAATGGTCCAGACGTTGACAACCTGCGTCCAATCCCATTTACCATGCACCAACTCATGCACCCCCCCTGCCACCCCTCCCAGCACCCCGTCCCCTACCACCAGGCCCACCTCTCCCACCCGGTCCACCTCGTCCACCCCCTGGCCCACCACGCGACGGTATACCTCCTCTACCTACAGGATTCGAATTAGCACATCTCCTAACCCCTAAATTCCGCATCACATCTCGGTATGCCGTGATATTCAACTGAGTGCGGAATGAACTCACCACCTGGCCCACCACGCGCATTGTTCCCGCCTCGACCACCGCGACCGTCTCCCCGTCCCCCTCTTTGTCCACGATTCGCGGCCCGTTGCTTCTCCTGCTCTTCCATTGCTGTGTCGAGAATCGCGTCTGCTATTCGAAAGTATTTGATCTAAATGATATGAGGTCAGCGATTTGGCTCAGAGGAACGATCGGAGTGATGAGGTAATAGAGAGGTCGTAGGCGAATGAGCATGGTATTCAATATAGGGTCCTGCTGGATATGTCCATACGATAGGAGGTAATCGAATCTCTCTATCGCCATGACTATGATATCGCGACACAGCGGGGTTTGACCAGTACATTGAATCCTTCTGTTGATAGGGAAACAAAAACGGAGTAAGGAGAACCTACGATATTCCCCTTGATAAACATCTCCTTCATCTTCCAGAACTTTTCACCGTCCGCCGAAGTCTGATATACTTCTCTCAGAGTGACGTTCATAAAATTGTCGCATTCCACCAGATGACCATTAAATGTCACCCCATTCTTCAGTTCCACCAACTGTTAGCGACAACGTGAGGAGTCAGCTTCAGCTGCAACGTCTTTCTTCCAACATCGCGAGAGTCAGGACAAGACGAGATACCGACCATGGGTTTGCCCTGCGCGGCTGTTAGGAGTGATAATGGCAACTAGATGGTGAATTTACATCAGTCTCGTGCTTGTGCTAGTTCGAAGATTGAGCTCACCATGTTGCCCTCACTGATCTGACAGTCGCTAATCTGATGAAGTATTGAGGTTGGAAAGCTGGACTTGTAGTTACCAGCTCAGTTGATGTACACAATCAATATACACGTCATTACAGCTGAAGGGTCGCGCGATGGCCCGTTTATTTGGCTCCCCACTCACTTGCTGCTTTACTCTTCAGCATGCATCCAGACAGGTAGCATGATCTAGGTCGATATCACATCCTATCTATCCCAAAAATCAGACTTCTCTACTCATCCGTAGTCAGGGAGACTTCTTTGTCAAGGGGGAATTCACCACTCATATGCCATATAGCCCCCAGCGTGGACGCGCGTGACTTCCTTCTCGCGATTAGGACGCCGCTGCTCGATGAAGGGGAACGACGATGACAGCCCTCCTATCCCATCCGACCACCTCGGAGCCCACACAACCCAACTCCAGTCCCGACACGTCCCTCCCTCTTCCATCCCCTGCACGGCGTCTCAACCCCTTCGCTCGTCCGAAACCCCACTCGACCAGCTCCTTCACTCGTACCACCCTCTTACCGACCCTGCCAAGTCCCCAACGTTCAATCCTGACCCCGTCCGACATCAACGTCGATCCACTCGCTACTCCGGTGGAGAAGTCTTCCGCGGAAAGTAGGGGGTCGGCAGCTGGCTCAGTAAGGAAGGCCAGGCAGGGGTGGAGGCTGTTATGGAGGGGTGGCGTTGAGATTGGGAGAGATGGTTGGCGGCTTGATGGTGAGTTGTCGTGCAGAACGACAAGTCAGATAGAGGACACTAACGGCAGTGGTTACTGCAGGCATTACGTTCTTCGCCCTGCTATCTTTCCCCCCATCAACGCCATCTGCACAAATCGCAAACCCATTCGATGCTCTTATCAATTCCCTTCCAACACCGACGACCTCAACACCAAACCCCCCAGCGACATCCCCTTTCCCCTCGCTCCCATCGGCTGATACGGATCTTTGTCTCTCGTTAGAATCCATGAGGGGAAGGAAGTATCTCCAAGTACGAGGTCTAGTAGATTTGACCGAGGACGAGGTGCTGGACGGTAGCGAGGAAGGCGGGGTACAGATGTGCGTGCCGGTGCAGAACCTCATTTTCATAAGCTAATCAGGCCGTGCTCAGGTCCATTTCGCCTCATGCCCCCCTTCTCGCGGCGTACTTTACGACTCTCCTCTGTCGCTCCCCGAAACTCTCGTCTCAAGGTCGGACGTTGAGTGCGATTGTCATAGGCCTCGGGGATGAGGACGTGGATACCCCTCAGAATAGTCTCATTATCTACGGGCAACGCCTTCCAATTGACGAAGAAAATGCCAACGAGGGGTCGTCAGGTCAGGGTGTGTTGCGCCTTTGTGTGGGTCGGCGGAAACCCCCACCACCCCCGCCCAGTGCTAAGAAGATTAGGCCAGGTGAACCCCTACCTCGAGGTAAGCTTCGTGATATGAGTTATAATCGACTCTCCTTGACATATCAATCAACCCCATCCTATAGCACCACTCTTCTTTCCGACCAAAGCACCGAAGAAGCCACCTCCACCCTTTCCTCGTCGGGGCAACTCCCTTTCAAGAGCTCGCTCCTTCTCTCGTGTCTCCTCAGTAAACTCGATATATCATCTACCCCAACCCCATGCCACATCCTCGATCATAGCACCTCTAGCTGTGCACTCCAATGCTCAATCAAAAAGTGAAGATCGCGGACAAGCCCTCTCCTATGCCCCTGTTTCCGGCAGAACGCCAGGGAGAAGAGGAGAGAAACGTCGTCGACCCGATGGCGGATCGGAAGAGCGAGAAACGGAAAAACTTCGGAAAGCCGGTAGAGTGGTAGTGGACCGCTCAATTAGTCGGCAGACGTCTTTCCCGAGGGACGTTGATGAGGCAAAGCCAGAGCTGCCGATTCCTCGTCCAGAGCCATCATCGACTGACGAGGATATTTTTGGAAAGAGGGGAGCTTCCAACCCGGCGCCTCCCCCGGCTTCGAAAGTGGTCTTTGATGTTCCTCCCCTGTCAACTGCTGACAAGAACAAGGATGGAATGGAAGGCGGGGAGGAAGGAGAGAATGGACACATTGGACAGAATGGAGAACCGCCATCGACTGGTCGATCCAAGAGACTCCGAGTCCCTCAACAGGTCTTAGATAACAAAGCGGTGAGTTCGATGTTCTTGGATTGCGTTGCAATGAAGATGGGTTTGTAGTACCAAACTGAAATCGAATTTGGCCTTCAGACGATTCGGAAACAAGCTCTAGTCATGATGGAAAGCAGGGGTTGTTCGAGGGACCACGAGCAGTTCAAAGATGTCTTCGGAATGACGACAAAGGGGGCTTATTTCGCTTTTGTAAGTGCCTACACACATTTCTCGCACTCTCCTGTCTCACTTTCCCTCGAGCTCAAATGTAGAGGCCTGGAGAGGAGGCTCGTGCTCATGGCGTATTTAGAGAGATCGACTACTCCATTCCCCGCTGTCAAAAGCGGATATTCAGCCTATTATCAAATGTCATTTGGACATGTATCTCCCTCCGAACACTGGAAACTGCCGTGACGATAGGGAATCAGGGAAGAAAGCGGAGTCGATCGATGACGTTGATCAAGAAGGAGATGGGTATGGGAGTAAGAGAGGGGTGAAGATCGCATTGGATGATGTGGGGTTGGAAAGGAAGATCGAAGTCGAGGATGAAGGGGACAGGGATGCAGCGAGAGACATAGGCTATGGTCATCATAGTGATGGTGTCATCAAGGAGGAGGACGAGGAGGTGTCGATCGAGGAGACGATGGTTAAAGTCGAGGCTGGATAACCTCGGATCCGGGTGGGGGATCGAGGGAAGGGGTCCCAATTGTGGGACTTTTCTGTAAACATCTAGACTTTGTGCACTGCATCTCATTTACCTTTATGTATCGTATCTTCACGAAACAAGAGAAGGCGCTGCTGCGGCGATCACACTTGCCATCACCAATCAATGCATTGCCTCATCTTTCAACATCAACCCTAAACTACCAGGTATTCAACATCAACCCCAACCCATACTACCAGGTATTCAACATCAACCCTAGACTCCAAGGTTACCAACATCAACCTTAAACCACCAGGTATAACACCTCGTCGACCTCGACAGCATCTAGACTACAAATACTACAAGCCATTTAACAAGATCAAATCGCTTGCTTAAGCCTCGATATCCTAAAGATCGAAGGTCAGCACCAAACTCACAAACAACGCTGAGTCGATCGCACAAGCTCCCCTCCTCCGTCTCTCTTCAAACAGTTGACAGCAGACGACAACTCACCTGGGTCAAGATAGTCCTGTACCTGACACTTCCGTCCTCAACAGCCTTAATCCCCTTGGCAGCCTCCTTCATCGGGATAACATTGATCCAAGGATGGATCCCCTTGTCCGCCGCAAGTTTCAACATAGCCAGGGCCTCAGTCTTGCACCCAATATGCGAGCTCGCCAAGCTCGCTCCGTTCCCACTCAGAGTCTGACTGGTGACGTTGGTCAAGCCTTCCTCTGGCATTCCGACGAACACGAATTTCTTGCCGACATCCAAGGTGGAGAGGAGCTCGTCTAGGGGCATCTTGGAGGAAGAGGAGGTGCAGACGATGACGTCGAATTCACGTTGGAGAGGTTTCTCGAAGCCTGAGGTGGTGGCTACGAAGTGTTTGGCACCCATGGCGAGGGCATCGGCCTTTTTGGCGTCGGACCGAGAGAAGACGGTCACCTCCGCTCCAAGGGCGACGGCGAAGAGAACCGCGTAGTGGCCGCTGGAGACAAGCAACGGGATCAGTATGAGCACTTCAATACAGAAAGAAGCGAGTAAACACTCACAGACCACCGAGACCGACAACACCGACTTTGGAGCCGGCCTTGACACCGTTCCTGACTAATGGGGAGTAGCTGGTAAGACCTGCACACAACCTGAAAGAGGAGATCAGCTGAGCCCTCGTCTAACCAGAGGGAACTCACATGGAGGCAGCCTCGACAGAGGGAACGGCTTCGGGAATGGGGAAAACGAATCGATCCTGAGCCCTGATGTGGGTAGAGTATCCGCCCTGGTGCTCATGTCCATCGGCCCACAGGGTGTTGTACCCGTGAACGGTGTGGACACCACAGTAGTTCTCTGCGGATGATGTCAGCGACGTGTTTTGAAGTGACGTTGGGCGATAGGTAGAGGGAGCAGCGGCACTAAGCGGCACTAGACTCACCGTTGTCATTCAGGCAGGCCTTGCATTTACCACATGATCCAACCTGTGCGCCGACACCGACACGCTGACCGACTTTGAATTCGGTGACCTTTGAACCGACTTCGACAACTTTGCCGACAACTTCGTGACCCGTGACGACGAATTTGGTCTCCCATGGCCCCCAGCCACCGGAGATGGTGTGGTGGTCCTATTAAGATTATCAGTACATTTATCCGAGAGGCTTGTAACCGAAGGGAGGGCTGTGAGTAAAGAAAGAGATACTAACAGATCCGCAAACTCCACAACATTCGACAGCGACAGTCACTCGGTCATCCTCAAGGGGCTCAAGCTCGTATTTGGTAAGTTTGAAGTTCTGATACGGGAGTCAGTGATGAAATGCTGCGATAACGACGAATTAGCTGTAGAGAAGACACTCACAAGGTAGTCCTTGGGGTCGGTGATGGCGTATCCTGAGAACAAGGACAGGGCATCGTGAGTTAAAGCTCCACCATGCTCGCTGCGACGAAGGTTTGCCACTTACCGGTAACGGTGCTGATGGTCATCGTGTGTGTTTGTGAGTGGGGACGAGTAAGGGTGGATGGAGATAGGTTGAGATTGGAGCAAGATATGCAGAAGCAAATGCAGAGATAGGGAGAAAGTATTTGAATCTTTCGCTTTCCATAGGTGCAGATTGGTATTCCGCGGACCACGGGTGGTATATGCCGGGGACATCCTTCCGGGCCGAGCTCGGGCCGAGTTCACGTGGGGCGAGAGTGGAGGTAGGATCTCGCCTAGCAGATCATCGCATCTCACTACTTGCACTAGCGGATCGGAATAACAGATTCAGAGCACTAAAGTCATCTTATCATGGATTTAGATTATGTATTTGGGTAGTCTCCAGACTCCCAGACCAAATCGCAACCTCAATGACCGGTGATGCCGGGAAGGAGATCGAGCGCCACTAGCCTTTCCGACACTAGGGTAGCGAATGTTGTCAGGTCCCCCTGATCTGCCTTTGGCATGGTTCAGTTTATCCGGGTGTTATACCTTGTTGGATCCCATGAAACATGAATGTCACGTTGCCATCATGAACGACGTTGAGCATTCACAGTCGAGTGGCAACTGCTTGAGGGGCTGCCAAGATCCGGTTGCCAAATATCAAGATTGTCTATCATCGCCAATGACCCAGCTGCCAATGACGCTTTTCTCCCCCCCGATTCCCATTTCTGGGTGCAACATGACGGTTCGGAGGAACCTCTGCAAACGAGGTTGCCGTTCAGCGAGGAATGTCGGTGAGAACTTGGCTTCTCATAGGAACAAGTCAATGATGAGATGATCGCCATTCAGGTCATTGTAACCGAACGGGGCACGGGAGGATATGTGTTCGTCAGCGTTAAGACTTTCCATAGAGGGTACATGTAAGAAGAGGAGCTGATTTACACATATGGGCTTTCCCGGGGAGTTGGGGGATCGCTTGTCGAAGATACTGAGCGCTGAGGTCAGGCAGGTGCTCTTGAATGTGAGATGATTACGAGGTTATCAACATACTGGAAAGCGAGACTTCAATGCGGTTCGTAGGTTGACAAAGTCCGTATACCGTCGTAGGATGTTGATACTACCTCCCTGCGAACCGGGTGAACCGATCAGCGATGAACAGGTCTCGGTTGGTTATTGATCAGGGCGGCACTCACATCCCTCAGAGATATCTCTACATCGTAAACTGTTGTAGAGTCAACAACCTTTCTATATCAAATCTCTCAGATATCCTGATAGACAGACACACCAACATAAGCCCCAACCTTCGCCACATCCGTCCAACTCTTCCCTCCCACAACCTTCCATCCCTTAATCTCAACTTCCCGCGCGAAAGGGAGTATCCGACCCTTCGAGCCCTCACCCAAAGCAGTCGAAGGTGAAACAGCCTTCAAAAGCAATATCCTAGGCGGAGGAGACGGTGTCCTCTTTCCCCCTCCATCAACACTGTTCCCTCGGGAGCTAGGGGACTGTGCTCGGGTACCATGTGCTGGCGGTAAGGGATGGGCAGATGGACCAATAGAAGGTACGACGGTAGGATGACGGGTCTTAGAGAGCGCCGAGATCTCGCGGAGACCTAGGATTCTCGGTCGGACTTCGTGGGGTTCTGCAGAGGGGTCAAAGGACGTTTCGGAGCTTGTTAGGGAGTTTTCAGATTTGGAGGACAGCGATTCGAGAGATGGAGAGATGGGAATGAGCGTAGACTGTTGAGTGGTGGACTGGGGTGGATCCATTCGGATGAGGATGAGGATGGAGGTGGTGAGTTACATGGGGTGATAGAAAGGTTGGCGGTTAACATAACATATAGTTACCGTCGGTCACTCTCTTATACCAGTAGGTGGAGGAATTTGCTTCCGTCGTCATCGATCTTTCAACGGCATCGCCAAAGGTTGCCTACACTCTCAATAATCCACAATCCTCGCCGTATTCGTCTACTCATAATACAACACAGACTAACTCCTCCGCTATCGCTCAATCCATTTGATCTGTGAAGGACAAAAGAACAAACATCGATGTTCGGCTTCTCCTCATCCACCCCATCCACCTCAACCCCCTCCCCGTCCCCCACCTCGTCAAACTCCCCACCAGCCGCCCCAAACCGTCAAGAACGCCAAAAATGCTGGGAAGCACGGGACGCCTTTTTCGCATGTCTCGACAAGAATGGGTTGAGGGGAGACGAAGATCCCAAGACTGGGAGTGGGGCTTGTACAGCTCAGAAGGGGATTTACGAGTCGGCTTGTGGACGGAGTTGGGTATGTCTCTCCTTCATTTCATCTTTGGAAGAACCGGAGAGCTGCTACGGAGGCTATGCTGTGATCTTCGGATAGGGAGTTCGTGGTGCTGACTTTTATTTAGATTGATTACTTTAATAAACGCCGGATATTGGAGCTTAGACAACGAGCTACGATGGAGGCCGCGGCTAGGGCTAGGGATACCAACTCTGCTAATATTGGTCGGTGATGGGGTTTCACGGATTGGAAGGGTGTGAACTGGACAAACGGATCCGGTGATCCGATCGAGGGAGGCGATAGATTGTGGTTAGGTCGTCCTTGTCCTTATCGACTGAGGAGGTGGAGAGGTTTTCTTGGCCTGACTTCTGGATGCGGCAGTGGCGTGAGTCCAGGGCGCAGGAGATATGTGAAACAGGAAAGCCAGGAGATTGGGAGTAAAAGGTATCTGTTCATATAGCATGTCACGCATCACGACTCCGTTGCCTGCGATGGTTGCGGCTTAAATACTCTGGCCGTTCACTGTCTGTGGTGGAAAACCTCATTCTATGTCCCAGAAACTGACTCGGGACCCCTCGTCGCTCGTCTCTATCTCCTGAACCCTCACTCTAGCCGTCTCGTTCATGACCATCACTTTAAAAGCTCCTCAATGACCTGTGTACACGTCAGTCCATCTGCAAGCCGGAACTGCAACACGGCAGACAGCGTATACAGTAGCAGTTTTGGAAGGGAACACAAGTCAATCACTCACCGTGCTCTCATGGATATTCGATACATTGTTCCCCCGGTAATTCAGTCGTTTCAGCACAGAAATCTGTTCCCCATACGTGGTAAGCATAATTGCAAATCTCGACTTAGGGCGACCCCCATCCCATCACAAGGATGAGAAAGACCTACCACATGAGGCCGCTCGAATCCCATGGCTGTGAACGCAGCCACACTGCTCTCCGTCAACCCTGCCATTTCCGCATCACTCGCTATCCGTCCCCCTGCGGCGGCTGTTGTCGTTTTCGCCGCAGGAGCCTGAGCGTAGGCCTGCGCCCAGTGTTTAGCGGTCTCGTTGAAGGATGCTCGGGAGGTTAGATAGTGTTTTGCGACTGAAGTAGGGGAAGGGAATTAGTGAACATGTCTCGATGGTTGGCATGAAGGCGAACGGCGGAAATCGATGCGATAGAAAGGGATTTACTCACCTTCAGCGTCCTGGGGGTCATTGGGTTCTGGACTACAGAGTAAGGACTGGAGGGAGATGAGTGTCGATTTAAGTGTCAGAACTGGCGACCAAGCGTCTTTGAGGATATCTACGAGTAACACATCGTGATTAGCTGTGTCCTTTCCCATCTGCGTTCGTGAAGCTTTATGCAAGGTTCCCCAGCTTACCCAGACAGATTGCACCCTGGGGTCAACGTGAGCATTAATATACAATAGCAAAAGGCAGAACAGCTTACGGAAGCGGATGATATATTTGGGTCTTCAAGGAGAGCTCGTCAGTATCGGTCTTTCTTCCCAGACAACACGCATGGGACTCACGATAAACTTTCCTGTAGCCAAGGATAGAATGTTAGCTACAATTCACTTCGTAAAAATCAACTCACGTTATGAACTTCATCTTGACTGGCTGAAAGGGGTACGCATCCGGGATCACAATATCCTAAATAACGAAGCGTCGACCAATCAGTCATAATCCCAGTGGGACAGCTTTGATATATGAGGTCAAGATCCTCACCACCTCGAAATAGCCGCCCTCGTATGGAGTATCAGACTATCCAAATATTGCTAATCAGTCGCCATTCTCCTCATAAAGCCACGATACCTTGAAGCACATAGACAGGTGGAAGGACTCACAGGTCCAGGGAACGCCCCGATCAGATGGAATGGATTATCGTCGACCACTATTCCTGTCAGCTCTAGCTCTTGTTGCATCATCCCTCTAAATCCAGTAGGCAGTGTAGTCTGGGGGAGACAATCGACAACTGCCATAAATGCTCACATTCGATGGAGATCTGGCTCTGCTTATCTTTCTGACAATCTGAAGAAGAGAGCAGATCGTCAGCGCGATTGAACAAAAACTTAGGATTTCAAGCATGGATAGCACAATACCCATTATGGGTACATGAGGTGACATCGACATACCCTTGATCTCCTTCTGCACTCGTCGCATACGCGAGTCTGACATTTTGGGACGAGCTGCAAGTCGGCGATTTAGATGAAGTGATGGTCTATGAAAAAGGGTATGGACTGGCGCAGTGGTGATAGGGAGTTATGCGAAATCGGTGTTAGCAGTTGTGGTAATGTCGAGATGGAGCAGGTGAAGCTGTGAGGTAGGAATATCGAATGAGGTTACTGACAGAGATACAGAGACAGAGAGAAAGACAGTGACGAGAGTGCACGATCGTCGCTAACGTGATCCTGCTTAGTCAGCATCGTAATCTTTGGTTGCAGTTTGAATTCTCGACTATTCGAGATGTCTTCTTTCCAACCCATAACAATCCGGTCACTGAATCCTCCATTCATCATGGACGTCTACGACGAGGAGGTATCTCTGAACGCAGATGGAGAATCGAGTACCTCTGTGGACATGCCGATCCAACCTTCCGTGGGCAGCGACTCGACGCAAATGAGCAAATCAGCTTTCAAAAAAGCTGCGAGGCAGGTATGACCCTTTCCTAACTCCTCGTCCCTATTCATCCTAATATCTGAAAATGTACTGGTTTACTGAGTCAAGTCTCGTTCGTCCGACAGGCGCGACTCGAAGCTCTTAAGCCCCTCCGGCGGAAAGAAGAGAAAGAGAGGAGACGCCAACGACATGCCCTGCTCGCTGAGGGGTTTGCGAATGGGACGTTGACTCCCCAAGAGAAGGAGCAGTATGAAAGAGGACGGACAGTGCGGAAGGAGAAAAAACTTGGGAAACGACGGTTGGAGGAAGGCGGTGTTTGGGGAGGTGGGGTGGTGGTTGATCTCGGGTTTGATGATCTTATGACGGATCAGGTGAGTTTGTCTGACCTGATCATGCATGCACTACCATTTCCACCATGCTGATGGTCTATTTCCAGGAAATCACATCCATGTCTTCCCAGCTATCGTACCTCTATTCCTCAAACCGGCTGGCCCCTCGTCCAATTTCATCTATTCTTCACACCTCTTTCTCTCCCGCCGCCTCGCCACGGTTATGGGAGAAAATGACAAAATCGAACTGGGAGAGGTGGGGCCGAACATACTGGTGGTCCGGTGATGTCGGTGCGCTACACGTCAGGATGACCTCTTCGTCAGCGGCCACGGACAACGGAGAACAAGATAAGGAAACGACAGGTGATACAGGGGAAGTGGGAGGGCAGTTGGTGGCAGAAGACGGGACGAGTAACGACGAAGGAGGTGCCCGGGATTTGGAGAGTTATCTATCGGATAAGAAGTTGCCCCCTGGAATGGAGAGACATACACTCGTCTATCTCTCTGCTGATGCTGAGGAGGAGCTGGAGACCCTCAAGGAGGATGAGGTGTATGTCATTGGGGGGATTGTGGATCGGAACAGATACAAGGTGGGCGTCTTTTGCTAGGTGTGCATTGGCACCAGACTATGGAGAAGGGGTTCTATGATATACGCTTTTCAGCAGCGATGATGCTAATTCATTTTATTTCACAGAATTTGTGTCAAGGGAAGGCTGAGAACCTGGGAATTCGGACGGCGAGGTTACCCATTGGGACGTATATCTCTAATCTGCCTACGAGGAAGGTTTTGACTGTCAATCAGGTGAGCATTCGGCTGATAGAAAAGTGTCTCCATCGAAGGCAACCCATCCACAGCCGTTTCATCATTCTTGCTACATATTTCAACGGCCGGTCATTACTGACACTTGGTGCGATAAAGGTCTTTGCTATTCTAGTCGAATACATCTCTCGTCAAGATTGGGCAGCAGCTTTTGAGGCTGTTATACCGCTGCGGAAATTTCATGATGGGAGCGAGCGGAAGAGGTCCAAGTTGGGTGGACCGGAGGATGCGGACGGTGATGCGGGGAATGTCTCTGAGAATCAGAGTGGTGAAGCAGGCAAGGGCCAGGCTGGCGGTCAGGAGGCCGAGGACGACATAGCGGCAGAGGAAGCTATGCTGAACATGGGCGCGTGATGCACATACGAGTCCATGTGATACATTTGTAGATAACTACACAAATTACAATACCAACCATTATCAGCCAGCCCGCTGTTGTTGCAAGCCCCGCTTCTTTCACCATTTTCTCACGATTGTCTCACCATTTACCTATTGTCTCTCCATTCACCTCGCCAACTCACCTTCTCACCGTCCTTCCTCTATCAAGTCTCTCTGTCTCTATCACAGAGCCTCCACCCAGCATCATGTCTTCGTCGTCTTCGTCCTCCGATAAGTAAGTTCTTCCTCTTACCATGGTAGCAACGTTGACCGTATTCACTTGTCCTCCCTAAGCCCTGAGAGGACTCTGAGACAGGAGTCATCTGCTTCTTCCCACACCGTTTTGATCCCATCGCCTGACGATGGTGTGCGCTTTCCCGCTACCCTCGAGACCACCAACCTCCAAGAGTTCTTTGAACCGTTTTATGAGGTGTTTGGCCGCCCGTATGCGATTCGGAGAGCTAGCGAAGGTCATGTCCCCTCAGAAGAGGAGGGAATGTACTATTACGGGCTACCATCGCGACCTCGGTTAGTTGGGCGGTCGAATCACGATGTCGAGTGGGCCCAACCCATGCGCCTATTTTGGCCTAGACGGAAGTTGATTCAGGTCATTGGCGATCATGTTATCACCAAGCATTGGGATGCGATGTTGTCCCTCCTGATAGAAAAGCTTCTGGGCGACCATCAAGTAGAATGGACCAGTATTGAAGTGTTTCGGATCGGTTTCGAAGACTTGCCGCCGCAGGACCTCGTCCCGGTAGTTTGGATCGGTGTTCTTCCAGGGACGATCTGCCGGACGGATGGCGATCTCATCGCACAACAAATACGTAAGTTGATCGCCTACGCCGACCACATTGCTGTCCAAGTTGAGATAAAAGAATCCTCGGTTTGGTTTTCTTCCGCTCCGTCGTTCCTGCCGGCTGAAGAGTCTGGCAGCATCGTCGGGTTTGACTTCTACAGACGATGGATGTCGACTCTGGGTCTACCTATCTCCTTACAAGAGAACCCTACTATGGAGGGGACTGGAGGTTTCTTCATGCTTGAGGGTGGAAATACGGGTAGACTTTTACTGGTCACTGCTCGGCACTGCGTCATTCCACCAGCAATATCCGGAAGTCACGCGGAGGATGGTAATGAAGTGTTGGATAACGACCTCCAAGGGCCAGAGGTCATCTTTCTCAGCCAATCCCAGGTCGCCTCAGCCATCAAAGATCTTGAGTTTGAAATTCAAGGCTGGAATTCCGTTATCGAGCACGACGAAATTGGCCAGATATGTCACGAACAGTCTGGGGATGAAAGAAAGCTGAAGTCATTCACTGATAGGCTTATGAAGAATCGCAACCGAGTACAGGAACTGTCAAAATTGCGGAGTCAGATTGATACTCTACAGCATCAACACAACCGACTGCTAGGTCGAGTTATTTACTCCCCTCCGATTGCTGTCTGCCATGGTCCGGAAAAGACTACTCAGGACTTTGCAGTCATTGCCGTCGATCCGTCTATCATGGGCGACAGTAATTTCGTCGGAAACGTCATTCACCTGGGCAGTGCCATCGGCGAGCTCAGGTATCGTTTCACCGACGAAGGCTACCCATTTCCCAACGACCTTCTGCTCAAAGTGGAGGGCGTTATTCCAGACGATGAGGTCAAGAGTGGCTTAATAGTTTTAAAAGACGGAGGCAGAACTGGTCTCACATTGGGGACTGTCAACCAAGTTGACAGTGTTGTACGCTTCTACTCTAATCTCATTCCGACCGTTCCCAGCCGTCAGATTGCAGTAGTTCTTCATCCCAATCCCGAACAGCTTAATCCCAACCGGAAGGCCAACACCTTCTCTGCCCCAGGCGACTCGGGTGCTGTCGTCGTCGATCTTCGCGGTCGGATTCTCGGTCTATTGATAGGTGGAAGCAGCAAGGACCTAGGTGGAAGCAGCAAGGAGAACCCAACAATGGATATCACGTATGTGACTTCGATCAACCCGATGCTGGAAACCATCAAGGCTAGATTTCCGGACGCTTCGATCTACATTCATAAAGATTAGCCCACCTTCAAACATCATGTGTACATTGTAGACAGCCATCCATCCAGAGAAAAAGATGGGCCCAAGGACAATAAGATATCCCCGTATTGTTATGCTTGCGTCTTAGATCTTAGAATAGCATAGGAGAGTCAAGTGGGAGCATCCGGTTCCTTCCGCGCCGATGTCCCTTGCCAACTCGCAGGGCAGGGAAGGGAATAAGGGAAGAGGGGAATCAGGGGAACTAAGGGAATGAGATGAAGCCATTATTGGCATTGAGGGGCAAAGGGCTGGGCTTGGCATAACGTGGCAGCCAACGCAGCAGCAGCAGCTAGCTCAGTGTAGCAGCGTAGCAGAGTGTATGCAGTTACTATTCGTCATCCCACACCACAGCTCCCACTTTGCACGTCCTGATACAATCTCTTGACAATCATTCACGTTCACTTGCCAATCCACACTCGTCATCTTACTTGCATCATCTCACCTTACGCATACCTTGACCACATCCTAGCTCCACCCCCGACTCTTTGTACACTCACTCACTCACTCACTCACTCACTCACTCGACAGTCATCTAGCCGATAACCGGAACTAGCACCAAACCAGGGAAGAAGATCGTCATTCGCGGATCCGCGTTAGCAAGGGGGTGGTTTAATACCACGTTCTCACCATTAACATCCTGGTCTTACCTCGTTCCAATTCTATTGTCAACCCCTGCGACATCCATCCATCCCCCTTCTCTGGTGCCTTCCCTCTTGTAGAAACATCCTTCTTGTCCCTTGTCCATTGCCTACGCTTGCACAAATTACCTATCCCCGTCTCCACTTTCTCCTATCCGTCCAGGGGGATTGAATCACTAAATCAACCCTCCCACCGTTCCCACGCCAGCCCCATCCATGAGCTACTTTGGCACATCTCCAGTAAGCCCAGTCCGCCCCTCGCTCCTCATCCCAACCAACCCAGCACTCGCCGCGGGCGACACCGTTCCCCGTGGAGGCATACTTATCAACGTTCAACGCTCTTCCGATGCGGGGAGTGAATCCGGCTACACAGGCGAGGGTGGGAGTATCCGGTCCTCGAGGGATGGTGGAGTCAGTCCCTCTTCTCCATCTGCTCGTGCTCGCATGATCGGAGGTGATCATTCTCGCGCTGGATCCACAACATCTAGTGGCGACAGAAGAGGTTCCGCACCACCTTCCCCCACCACGTCATACTCAACGCTCGGACAGACTTCGCCGATGAGTGAGACGGCTCCTTCAGTCATCCTCGCATCTAAACCCATTGGGGCCTATTCGCCCTCCATCTTACCCATTGGCGGGGGCGGAGGCACAGCCCCGAACCCCCCGAAGATCCGCTTCGCCCCACTCCCAGATCCCAGACGGCCCCGCTCCCTCTCGACTGGTAGGAACATCGTGACTCGATCTTCCCTCTCGGGAAGCAATGGCGACAGAACGATGGCGTATGAAGTCAGAGGTGGACTCGAGTCAGACCCCTATGGTCAAGACGAGATCGCGACCGACGACGACGAAGCGCTGGAGGATGAGGATCTGGAAGAGGGCGAGGACGAGGGCGACGGGAAGACAGGGAGGAGCTGGAGCAAGACGATGACTATGGGAATGGGCATGGGAAGCTGGAAGGGCACGAAGAAACTGTTGACGGGCAAGTCACCACATAAAAAGGAGGTGGTCAAAGTTGGATTGACGGGTGGTGCTCCACTCATGAAGAGTATCAGCACGACGAGCGGATTTATTGGAAGGTGAGTACTGTCGTGAGAGAATGCACGGTGTAGATCACATAAGTCATACTGACTGTCTACCCAGCGCTCCGAACCGATGGTCTATTGAGCAACGCCGCAGAGAATCCCTTCTTGGCCCCAACGCCTCCGCAGCAGGCGGCTCCCTGCCCGCTCCCCGTCGACAATCCGCCATCCTGTCAATCGCTCCCTCCTCCCCGTCCCATCGTCGAAACTCATCCCTGGAACCCTCCTCCCCGGGTCTGTCCTCGTCCTTTGGCTCCTCCCCTGCGCCCGTAAAGATGCTCAACGGGCGAGTCTACGGCAGTCGACGACAGTCTGAAGCCGCCGAACGCGAAAGGGTTAGGAGGGAGCGAGAGGAGCCAGCCTTTGTTGAATGGGGTCACGGCAAAGCGGGAGGTGGGCTGGGGGCCAACGCACCTGTCAAATCGGGTGGGGTCTTTTTGGCGGACGATGACGACGGAGGTGGGATGAGCTGGGTGCGGAAGAGGAGGGAGGAGAGGGAGAGACGAGAAAGGGAAGCTAGAGAAGCGCAAGAGCTGGTGGTTGAGAATCCTGAGACAACGTTGGGACCGGCTTCTTCGATATCGATGGAAGGCGCAGGAGCTGGTCTCTCCTCTTCTCAGAGTACGATGTCGAGCTCTGGACAAGTGCACGCGGATTCTACAAAACTCTTAACGCCGACTCTCAACACCTTGGAACTCCCTGCTACCACACCCGTGATCCAAATCTCCTCGCCAGTAGCATCTCTCCACCCACAATTCGACGAAGACACCTCCAAGCGTCTCGATCCTCTCTCCCCATCTATTTCAACCTCTTCGTCAGCACCTGTGCCGACACCAGTCCCAACCGGGGGACCTGGAACAGAGCAGAAACACTCAGTACAAGCCATCAACATCCACTCAAAGACGACGTCCGTACCACGTCCAGCGAGAGGTGTCGATATTTTCGGCGACGGATCTGGATCGCCAGTAAGACCAAGGAGGAGGTCGCGGACTTTGTCGGCTTCTGACTCGGAGGAGGAGGAGGAGGATGAGGATGAAGAGGAGGAGGACGATGGTGACTTTGAGGAGGATCCAGAGGATCTGGAGGAGGAGAAGCTGATGGAGACTGCTAGGTGGGTTAGATTTTTTCTGGTTCAGCGGAAATGGGGGTGGTAGTGGAGGAAACGGAATTAGCTGACGATTCAACCATTTTAGGACCACATCTTCAGCAGCCGGGGTAGAGGTTATCAGTCGACATAAAGACTGATATCTAGTTGTACACTTGGGATATTGTATTGTCAGAATCAGAATCAGAATCGAAAGAAACGGGTAAAGGTGGTTGTATAATAAAAGCAGATGACGGTCCACCAAAATCGTCGTGGAGGTGTCTAGGGCGTCAAGGGTATTTGGAAATTGATAGCAGGATTTGCGTTGCGATTTGGTCTGGGAATGTTGTATGGATGCCTTGTTATAGGGTGTGTTTTGAAATTGATGGGATTGGGACGTAGATCAAAATAGGTTTTTATGTGTATAGTTATGCAGTGCGGACTGCTTAAACCCTTTATACTCGTATACATCGAACGGACAGATCTTTGGTGAACAAGCCTCCGAGCAGCTGTGCTACTTGTTCGACCAAGAGTCGACTGCAATAGTATCCGACCGGCATCCCATAGCCACTCTCAGTGACAACGCTGGTCTAAGAGATGGATATGAGGATACATGAATCCCGTTGAAAAATATATTCCTAGCCACGCTCTGAACTCCCACCCCCACCCTGGGTATTGAAAGATTTCCTCACTCCTGTGTCCCCCGTCCCCGGCCCTGTCGCCCCGTGTACCGAAGGACCACTGCCTATCGGACTAGCTGACCGACTCCCGCCGCCTTTTGCGCGTTTCACCCCCAAGCCCATGCCTGCCGCGCTGGCTCCGGAGGGATCATACGGTCTCTTCGTAGTTGGTGTACCACTAGAGCCAACACCTGGAGGCACAGACATTCGTTGGCCCATCCCCCCTCTACTAGTCGGGGTACCACCACGTCCTCTGACCCCATACCCAAATCCAGACCCAGAACCCCTACCCCTAGAAGGGGCGGGTGTAAGACTCATCCCCCGCCTTGAAGTGTTTATAGGGAAGGGCGGTCGGCCACCTGGAGTCGATGGACTGGGGCCGGACCCAGATGCGTAGGGGAAGGTTGTGGAAAGATGTTGGGGTGGTGGGATGTAGGGGAGAGGTGAGTTTGGTGTTGCGATGGGGATGTTTGGAGGGAGGGAGGTTCGCGGGTCGAGGGTTGGTGGGGTCGGGATTCCCGGTACGATTGGGTCGGGTGGCTGCGAGAGACGGGCGGCGCGTTTTTTCTGAGGAGAGTCAGTGGCTTGTAGAATTATAGATGGTGAAGATGATGAGACACTGATGGTAATTGTAGACGATCCATTTGTGGAGATTGCGCGGGGATCGGGGATGGAGGAAGTTATTCAGAAAGGATAGAAAGACTCACTTGACGCTTGAGCTCAGCAGCTCGCACACCAACTTTTTCTCCGTGCGCATACTATGAAAGACAAGTCAGCTAAGAGTCTGCGGGCGTGTAAAAGTGTCCCGAGAAAGGCTCTCCAGCTGCCCAGCGACGAGCTGGGGACTCCAACCCCATCACTCACCCCTTCGACCTTGGTACCTGCATCAAGCTTCGCGACCATGAACGACCCCTTGTCCAGCACTGTCATCGGTTCGGACCACAGTTGGGCAGGGATGACGGGGTGGGACGACCATTCTGGAATCAGGGGGAGGAGGGCTTGACCTGGGTGGCCTGTTGTGGCGCCTAGTGGAGTGGGGTCTAAGGAACCTGTTAGCTTGGTCATACCAGGGAGTATTGTCTCTCGTAGCAACCTTCCAGGAGGAAATATTCCATAGCGAATGGCATAGAGCAAGATGCTCCACGATTGTCGTCGCCTTAGGGGGAATGGAACAGACAGCAGAGGAGAAGCCGAAACATACCTATACAATCATCCAGCAGGTGTTCATACCCCTTCTCCAACCTCCGCTTCTTCCCTATCTGTCCCTGCCCCTGGCCTGCACCAGACTTCCCCTTCTTCCCCTTCTCCTCTTTGACTGCGGCAGTACCTCTTCCACCGGTGTTTTCGTCCTTAACCCCCCCACCACCTTCATCATCGCCCGCTACCGGGTCCGCGAATGGTCTGACGTAGGTGTTATACAGCGAGTCGAGATGGAGGAGCGAAATGAGGTCCAGAGACGAATGCAGAGATTTTTGTGGTGGGACTGGTGCGTTGTCAATAGTCACATCTATCAGTCAGCTGGAGCTCTTGTCCATACAATTTGAATGAGTTTATGGTTTATGAGACGACATACCATCCCATGTCGGCAAAATTAGCTTGGATTGATGTACTCCTGCTTCGGCATCCCCGCTAGGTAGGGCTGACGACATCTCAACATCTTCCCCCACATTCACACTGCTTGTACCATTGACGCCCTGCTTAGACGGAGAATTATCCAGGCTGCCGACGGTTCGGTTTGCGTCGACTTCTTCAATATCAACAGACGGGCTTCGGCTGCTCTCGCCATATTTGATGAGGTCCATATGAGGCAATAGGCGATAGTCGGAGCACACCTACAGCATGTATCGAGGGTGAAGACGCCCCCACGCTCAGCCCTGTAGTGAGGAAGATAGAAGAGCAAGGAGATTGAGGCAAGACATCCTGCCTACTTGTCTGAAACGCCCCCATATCCCATTTCAGATTTGCTTCCGTTCTTCTGTTGATTGGTGGTGACGAGCGGTCAACAAATACTCTAGCCATACAAGATACAGCTGCATTCATCCATTCTCTGCATTCGAATATACTTCATCGCAATGTCAGCGTGTACGTATCAGCCTCAATGGATACAAGGGCACAAGCTCACTGACCCAAACCAGACCTACCTTCTCCCGGCGGTATCCTGCCATACTGGATGCTCGTAACAGCGACTGCCTCGCTCTACAACGCCGGGCAGAACTACTTCATTATCTGGCAGAGCAAAGAGATCTACTCTCTCAAAGCTCATGAGAGTGGGTGACTTTCTCTTCTTGGGGCTGGTGAGATCACTGCTGATGAGTATGCGATAGTGACCCATCTTGCTGGTAGGATGTTTGCGGCGTGGACAGGAATTACGGCTATTCTCCGTGCTACCACCGCTTATAATATCAGTGATCCTATGTAAGTAGCTGAGTCGCCCTTCAGGTTCGCTCCTTGTGATCCACTTTACAACATAACCCAAGCTGTTTCAGTCAGCTATACTCTTGACTACTGCCGTTCTCGGTGGTTACGTGACAGTCCACTAGCGTTCATCACACATCTCACTGACATCACTTTCACCCCTCCCTGATATCCAGCCTCTATAACCTCACGCTAGCCACCTACGTTCTCGCAGCCTGGCATTTCACCAGCGAATGGTTGCTCTTCAAAACCATCAAGATCAACAGGGCTTCCATTGGACCCTTCATCGTGGCCTGTGAGTCCTGCTTTCAACTGTCGTCATCGTGTCATTCCGTCCTTTACATTGTCGAACATGGAAGCTAGGCTGACTGTTCTCATAGGGTCGAGCATAACATGGATGGTCCTTCAGAAGGGATATTACGTGAAATAGATGGGAGTCAGGCTTCAGGCGATAATGGAGGGATTTTGCATTGGACTCTGTCGTTTTCAGGTCATACATCGTGGTCAAATGGACGCATGGATATCCAACATGGATGGCATGCTTTGGTTGGTCTGCTATCTGTTATCTTACGGACGCCATTGATCGACCGCATCCACAGTGTGCGTCGGGTGTTGCACCGCTCGTGAATAGACGCCAAAGAGAGGGCTTTTTTCGACGATCTTTGACCTTACTTTTGCTGGACCACAGCGTTGCGCGACGCATATGAGGCCATAGTTGTGATTGACTACATCGTGCAGTTGCTACTCTTTGCGATGTGTATCATACTCAGCTCATCCATTTCAAGCTGCAGGACGGAGGATGGGCGGCAAACGCCACGGAAGCTCGGCTGTTGGAGAGGCAATAGCCGGGACACTCTGGCAACCATCCATCACGTCAAACCACCCACCCACGTCGATTAGTCTTCGTCTCTTCTCGTCAGCTAACAATTACAACACCACAGACAAGAGCAGTGAACTCGTGGAATAGCAGCTACAAGGAATACTAGCCACCTCCGCTGTCTGCTCCTCCTCAAAAAGTCCCTCAAGTTTCGGTAGACTCCTCCTCGGTCTTCTCGGAGGCTAGCCTCCTTTCCATCCGGCGACTATGTCCCATCCCCTTCTCAAGCCTGGGACATTCCTCCTCTCCCCTGCCCATCGAGCGGAGGCGCAGAACCGACTCAAAACAATTCTGAATGCTTACGTCCGGCATCGTCCAACTTTTCAACGGATCCTTACCGCCGCATTCGTCTTCTACTGTCTGGGCACGACATGGGGGGCAATGACCGGTCGAGGAGCCAAGGGCGGAATGCGAGAGCGTGGAGGTGGGAAAAGAGCCCGTGGGAAAGGTAGGTCGCGATTGAGTACTGGGCATAGCATTCTGGTGTATGCTTGTGCCGTTTCACTGATCAAAAATCGTATACCACCGCTCAGATGCTGCTTCGAATAAGACTAAGGCTAGCGTCAATGATCCACTCTTCCATGTGAGGTTGAAGAAGCTTTTACGGATTGTCATCCCGTCGTTGAGGTCGAGGGAGGCGGCAATGCTGGCTCTGCATTCTGCCTTTCTGGTCGCGAGGACAGGACTAAGTCTCTACGTCGCTGACCTGGACGGACGGTGAGTTATATTGACATGTCATATTCCCATAACATGTATCTGACTAGAACAATGTTGACCACTTTCCGGATCCACAGCATCGTTTCTTCCTTAGTCACAGCCCAGCCCCACCTCTTTCTTCTGAATCTCGCTCGATGGCTACTCGTGGCAATCCCAGCCACATATACAAACTCCATGCTTGAATACCTCCAGAACGAGCTTGGTCTCGCTTACAGGACACGGTTAACCCGTCATGCCCTTGGCACATATTTGGACCCCCTTCCTGATACTGGGGAAAAGACCGAGGCCGCGGGAGAGAAAGACAGGGAACAGCTGTTTTACAAACTCGCTAATCTCGATGACCGGATTAAGAATGCCGATCAGGTTGGTAATATGTGCTTCCGAGTGCGTTATGCTGACATCTCTCGGTGCAGTATATGACGGTCGACATCCAGCAGTTCAGCAATAAACTTGCAGAGATCTACTCGAACATTGCAAAACCAGTTCTCGACGTAATGTGAGCACATTGCTTGTAGCAGTGGTCTCTCCCTGACTCATATTCCATAGACTATACAATTACCAGTTGTCACGTAATGTTGGGGCCGAAGGTCTGGTGGTCCTTACTATCTGTGTGCAGGCTAGTGCGGGACTGCGTGAGTCCTCATCCCTACTGTATTCTTGTCGCTTCACTCCTCGACGGCTGCTGATCACCACACCAGTACGCGCCATAACTCCACCGTTTGGACAATATGCAGCGCATGAAGGTAGGTCTTTTGTACTCTTGCCCGTGTCAACTTTGCTAAGTATTGATAATCCCAGCAACACTTGAGGGTGAACTCAGATTCACCCATTCCCGTCTCCTCGAGTCAGCAGAAGAGGTTGCCCTGTATCATGGGGAAGAGTTTGAGAAGAACGTAATTGAACGAGGTTACTTTGCGTTGGTCAAGCATGTTAACCGAGTGCTCCGGATTCGAGTCTGGCATGGGATGGCAGAGGAGGGAGTGATCAAATGGTTGTGGGGAAGTCTGGGCTTGTGCATTTGCGGGATACCGGTGTTTGCGGGAGGACTTTTGGGAATGAAGACAGGTGATCTGGGAAGTCGAACCGAGGGTAGGTTATGAGAGACGATGTCTCTGCAACGGCCAAGAGTCACGCTGAAATTTCGACAGGATTCGTGACGAACCGTCGTCTTTTGTTGTCGGCCAGCGATGCCTTCGGCCGAGTGATGTACAGCTACAAGGTGAGATCAGACTTTATCATTTGGATTTCATGATCGTATACTGACATCATGGTCGATATAGGAACTTTCGGAGCTTGCCGGCTACACCGCTCGCGTGTCAGATCTCCTCGACACGATGGACGACGTCAAACGCGGACATTACCAGAAGAAGCTGGTTAGCAGCGCAAGCACAACCGAGAATGCCAAGGGCGAGTCGTCGGCTTCCTTATAGAGCAGAGTTCATAGGCTGACCGCCAATGTTTTCCAGTCTTGCAGGGTCGGGGAAAGATCATCGAGTCAGAAGAGATTCGCTTCGATAGGGTGCCACTCATCAGTCCCAACGGTGACGTGCTGATCAAATCCATGAGCTTTAACGTGCAGCCTGGGGTAAGTTTTCTGTCTGGTCCATTGAACAGAAGAATGGGGTAAGCTAACGGTCGCTTTCAGAAACATCTTTTAGTGGTTGGTCCTAATGGGTGCGGGAAGAGCAGTCTCTTCCGAATTCTGGGCGGTCTTTGGCCAGTGTATGGTGAGCACTCATTGGAGTTGACAATCCATCCTAGGCCGTTCGCGGTGAAAGTTTGCCATTTGCTAACTCTTGCTCCAACCGTAGGCGGAACGGTCTATAAGCCTCCAGCCAAGGAATTCACCTACATCCCACAGAGACCCTACCTTTCCATTGGCACTCTTAGAGACCAAATCATCTATCCCGACTCTCATGAAGACATGCTGAGAAAGGGAACGACCGATGCGGACTTGATGAAGATCCTCGAGGTCGTGGAAATGGGTCACATTGTTGAACGTGAAGGTGGATGGGAGTCTGTCAGGGAATGGAGGGACGCGCTTTCTGGCGGGGACAAGCAGAGGATCGCGATGGCTCGATTATTTTATCACCGGCCTAAGGTGTGTTTCGGCTCCTTCTGCCTTTGATGTAAATGATATTCAGCTGACGATCGCTATTAGTATGCCATTTTGGACGAATGTACTAGCGCGGTCACGTTGGAGATCGAGAAGATCATGTATGATCACGCTACGGGTGAGTCTTGTTTTGAGTATCGGTCCACTTGAGAAGTTTCAAAAGAGAGGGATCAATGCAGTACCACAGCACGGTGCAAGCTGATTTTTGGCTGTTCTTTAGCTCTGGGAATCACATTGATGACGGTCAGCCATCGACCCTCGTTGTGGAAATACCATTCGATGGTACTGCAATACGACGGGATGGGCGGCTACGTCTTGTACGTTTTCTTAGCTTTTTGAAACGCTTCTTGGTGTGCTAACGCGCCATTGTGATGATAGTACTGAACTGGACGCCGAGAAGAGATTGGCGCTCCAGGAAGAGAAGCAGGAGCTTGAACATCGATTGTTGGAGGTCCCGAAGATGCGTGCAAGGCTTGAGGAGCTTAAGGCTGTCAAGGTGGAGCGTGAGAGGGGGGGCTTGGCTGCTAGAACAGCAGCTGTCAATGGTAGCTAGGCGGCTTGTCTGCGTAGATCCTGCAATTCTCTGGCTTGAGATTGGAGATACTTATTGGTGTAGATTGTAGATTGTGCGATCCTACCCGGATGTAGGATTAGATAATAAGTAGCATCTAACTGCATGTACACCGTATACCTATATACCCCTCTCATCCAACTCCTTCCCCAGCGTCGATCTCGAGCTCAGAAGGTGCCCGATCACAACAAAGGTTCGACATCAATCTCCAAGCTCGAACACGGTCTCCCCAGTTCGAAGTTGGCCAACACAGATGGATGCAGGATCCCCAGTGACCCAATGACGATATCCCTATCTGAAGATGCCGGAGAAGAAGGTAGCGCGGCTTTCAGGTTTGATGCGAGGGTTTGAAGAGGAGAGGTAGAAGATGTCGAAGGTTGAGGTGTTGGGTCTGAGAGGTCTTTGGGTGATATGGACGGTTTAGGTCGGTAGATTACGTTAGCGGCTCTGCCTGCGAGGTATGTCGGGTCTGTATCCGCTATCAGCATTTGCCTAAATGACTCCTGAGACAAGGGGAACTTGCACATACCCTGAGCCTCCTGGATATAATACCCATACTTGGCCTCATTCTCTCGAGTCCCCAAGAACGGGACACCAAGGATCTGCATCACCCTATCCAAAAGTCCATGAGCAACTTCAAAGCCGGCTTTCCGATCCATATAAAGCGCGCAGAGCCGCCGATAATTCCTCGATTGTCGCTCCTCGTTCTTGTCCTGCACGGCTACGTCTGATACCTCGAAGATCTTCATGGGGAGTGGGAGGGCTTTGTTCTCTCTTGCTGTTTTCAATAGACCGGGGAGAAGGGATGTTCGGATGATTTGGTATTCTTGCGATTTGGGGTTGGCGAGGGCTACTGCGTAATGTCCTGGGTCTGGGCGGTTCAGGTGGGCAAAGTTCTCGTCGTGCGAGCACTGTATTGGTTATTGACCGTCAGTCAGGTCTGGAGATTGGGGATCCAGGATAATGATAAGACGTACAAGAATTAGAGGGAGACACTCGATCCATCCTGCCATTGCACATTCTTTTCTTATCAGGTCGCCAAGCTTGTTGACTGGGTAAGCTTTCGCAACGGTATTAGTGGTCGGCAGAGTTTGTGGCAAGTTGTTGAACCCATACGCAATAGCTGCGTCCTCCATGATATCGCATTCGTGCAGGATATCAGGTCGAGTTGGGGGAACTTCAACGTCAAGGAGGTCCGGGTCTGAGGTCGAGGCTCGAGAGGCGAGTGACATCTGGGTGAGGAGCTTGCAGACCTCTTCCCTAGATAATGACAGGCCGAGAGCGGCGTTGATGTAAGAGTGAGAAGCGATTGTAGCGCGAGGTGCGAGATTTGGGGATAGGTGTGATGTTCCATCAGGCATATGAATTCGGACTGGCTCGATACTGAAGGGGACTTCGCAGTACTCTGCGAACATAGTTGTAACCATGTTGACGACAATATCACTGACATGCTGTCAGCTGGGAAACTCGAAAAACGCTTGAAGCTCTTGCTCACAGTTTGGTTCGATCCGTAGCGGTGACATCGATGAAAATATTCTTCGTCCGACCTTGCACGATCTTGGAGTCTGCAAAGTTTGTCAGACATATCACCCTAGGGTCAACACGGTCAGACCCACGTTGCGAGTTGATGATAGGAGGCATAGACAGGACACGATCCTTGGTGTCATAGATGATAGGGTAGGCCGGCGCATCTCGAACAATATGCAGGTATTTGTTGAGATGTCGATCAGTCTAAAGTAGGTCAGGAAGCTGCTCAAACGAGGTCGTCATCAACCCACCTCGTAGACAGTCATCAATTCCTCAGCCGTGTACTCCGTATCCTTGTTCAGAGGCGCGAATTTGATCGTTTTAGGATCTTTGCACATATATCTGAATAGTCATGAGTATTGGGCTGTCTCTAATAATAACGACAGAGCACGCACCGGAACGGTCCCTCAATAGTATCCAGATCGTGCGTCCCAATAGCGACAAACCTTCTCATTCTACATAAATTCTGATGCAGTTTCTCCTGAAGATCGATGAAAGAATCATATTCTAGCTGGGACATCGGTCTTGCGAGGCGCAGAACGGCTGCAGCGAAGTATGGGCGAAGCGGGGATGTCTGAAACCAAGCATCATGCTCAGCGTTGAAACTACAGTCAACTCTTGTCGAAGATACCTACAGAGGCTTCAACGTATACCTCCAGCATCTTCGCGGGGACTGATAGGGTGAAAGTCGGAGGACTCTCTTTCTCCAAGAAGATTCTCAACGCTCGAGCAACACCTTCCAAGCAAAGCAGGTCATATCTGCAGATAAAGTCAGCTGGATCGTGATTCGATGACGACAGTGAGGACGAACCTGTTTGCTGGAATCTCGATTTTCAGCTGAGGAGGTGGGGTAGGTAGACCCTTGGCAATTGCTTCCTCAACATCTTCCGTGGTCTATCGAAGGAGGATGAGCTATGTTATTGCTTCTGCTTATCCAGTAACTACCTATCGATAGCTTACATCTTCATCAAGCTCTATTCCGAACTCGAAGCAGAGCTCATCGAACTCGTGCGTTGCTGTTAGGAATTTTGGCATTCAGCTTGATCTGATGCTCATCTCCTAGTGCTGCAGTGCAATGCGACCAGAGAAGTATGACCAGAACGAAACGCACTGTATTCTTTGCCCAGTCTACGATATAGCTCTGCCTTATCGACGGTAATAGTTGGCTGATGATTGTGATTGTCAGCTATGTGGCCCGGTATATACCATGGCTTTTATCTCAGCTTACCATGATGTATTCGCCACTCTACGCTTCTACTCGTACTACGCAATGGTCTAGGAGTATCTAGAGTTGTTCAGGTGAGTCAAGGCTGCCAACTATTTCAACGTTCCTCTCGACTCAGGCAACCACCGCCACGCGGCGGACTCTCGGCATTATTTCTGCAGTGCTTGTTCTTGACGTTGTGGCGTCCTTTAATTGCAGCGTTTTGGCAGTAGCAATGTGCGATAATGCAGCTACGGTCTGCCAAAGAGCGCAGACAACAGTGTGAAGGAAGGCAAAATACATGCACCTATCCTGAAAACAACTACGAATGCTCCCCAAAGCCAGAAAACATCTACTCGTCGTCCTCCTCTTCCTCCTCCTCGGCATCGGCCTTGCCAGCCTGGTAAGCGGCAATCTTCTCCTCGACTCTCTCGCGTCTCTGCTCCCTGTTGAGCTTGGCGACCTTCCACTTTCCGGACTCGGCCTTCCACTTGGCAACGTCCTTCTCGGATGCCTTGAATATGGGGTCCTCACGGATCTTCTCGTAGCAAGAGGTGAACATCTCCTCGATGTCAGCGGAACCAATGTCGGCGGCGAGGTAAGTGGAGAACTGCTTCTTGAACCTGGAATTAAGAAACGTGGTCGAGTCAGCATGGTTCCAAACATCTTAGCTGTAACACGATCATTGCGTACAAAGGGAGGAGGGAATGATAGGGTCATGTAAACGATGCAGGAAGTAAGGACTCACCTCTCGTCATCCTCCTCCTCAAGAGACTCCATGTACTCAGCGATGTGACCACCCTGGATGTACTTCTGGAGGACCTCAGCGTCGAGACTCTTGGATTCCGGGTCGTAACCTGGGTATCGCTTCTCGCTGTGGGGGATGTAGATACCGCCATCGGAGGCACCCTTCATGGCACCGAAAATTCGGGAACCAGTCGAAGTTCGTCGAAGACCAACATCGAGGTAACACTTGAACGGACGGGGCTCATCGTCACCGACTAGATGGGAATGAACAGTTAGCATCTGGCCATATCCAACCTGGAGCAAAATACAACACGACGGAAACAGAACACTCACGAGCCTCAGTGTGGGTCAACTCTCCAGTTGGCTCAACCTCACCCTCGTACTTGTCAGCGAGGCCGAGGATGGTCAAAGCACGACGAGCGACAAGGAGACCGGTAGCGTAACAAGCGGTCCAGTTAGTAAGACCGTGCTCGACACCTATAACAATGGGTCCATGGGTATCAGCTGACAAATCCCCTAGCTTCAGGAATGCTGGGGAAGAGCTGTTAACTGACCGTAGCGGGGAAGCTCGAGGGAAGAGGCCTGGGTAAGAACGATATCTCCCTGAAGCTTGGAGTAAACGATCTGGCAAATGACCTGCTTGTTGGTGATTCGGACAACCTGATGTTAAGTCCCAGGTCAGCACATATCCTATTCTGATTCTGAACGCTTCCAATCATTCCATCTACGTGAAAAGTTCCAAGCTTTTCTAGCACAAGTCACCACAAAACTCACGAGACGGTACTTGGCAGACGAGTACTTGTTCTTGGCCTGGGAGACTAAACGCTTCCTGGCGTAGTAGTCGGTCTTCCCCTCTCTTCTCCTCCTGGGCTTAACCTGGAACCTGGAGAAGTAGGCGGAGTTCTTCTGGAGCTTGACGAACGGCATTTCGATACAAGCCTTTTGGTTATGTCGAATGAGAGAATACTGAGGTACTGAGGTTTTGAGCGAAGAGGACATTTTCGAGCTGCCACTGTGGGAGCGGCGTTTCGAGTGGTGTCGGCGATACGCCAATCGACGATATTTGTGGCGCGAGGGTGACCCCGCGGTGCCTTGCCCAACCTCCACGTTGCCACGTCCACGGGTATGATCACCAATCCTGTCCTGCTTCAGACATCTTCCGCCATACACTCTTCTATTCTCAGTAAAATCGATAGCAAGCTGGCAAGTAGGACCCGCCGAGATGCTTGCTCTACTCCATCTTGTACTGCCGCTCTTTCTCCTCCCACTCACCGTGCAAGCCGGAACATTCGGTGGACAAGTTGTCAACCTAGACGCGAAGCAATTCAAGAAAGCCATGGCCACGGAGCACGCAGCGGTGAGTCTGTAATTTTGGGACTATCTCGCGGCCTCAATTGTAGCTGTGAAACTGATGGAGAACCTCTCCAGATGGTAGTCTTCTATGCACCATGGTGAGCTGTCGCAAAAAGGCCGTGTAGCCTATTACGCCTAAGCTCAGAGACTAATAATCCGCTAGGTGTGGTCACTGTAGAAATCTGGCGCCCAAATACGAAGCAGCAGCAGCCTCCCTGTCCCCTCTAATCCCCTTCTACGCCGTAGACTGTGATGCCGCACCCAATAAACCTCTATGCGCAGAATACCGAATCGAGGGATTTCCGACGATCAAAGCATTTCCCCGAGCTTCCAAGGGCGCCGCCAGAGATTATCAAGGGGATAGGGAGAAGAAACCGTTGATTGAGTATGCTAAGGAACTGGTGCCTGATAGAGTCAAGAAGTTGAGAGTGGATAAAGGTGGAAATGTTGAGCCTGTCATCAAGAAGTTCTTGGACGAGGTGGGTCTATCTCGATGTTTCTGACGGATTGGGACGGGGAAACCTTCCAACCAACTAGTAAGGGACTCTATTGACTTTTGGATCTCAGAAATCATCATTGCCACATGTCCTACTCATTCACCCCTCTGCCCCCTCAATCCCGTTCCTCTGGAAAGTCCTGGCTCATAGACTAACGAACAAAGTGAGAGGCGATCTTGAGCTGCTCAGCGTTCGGGGTGAATCTGTAGAATCTGACTTAAGCTTAGATGCATCTTGGCTACGTCCGAGATACGACTTCTCATTCCATACTCTCGTCGTTGGACATCTACGACCCAGCAGACACCTCACGGGATGCCACTAGGGCAGTGTTATGGCAACCAGGAGCTGACCGAGCTGATCTCGACCAATACAACGGTATGTCCCAACCATCTAGACTACCGACTTCCAGTAACTAACACTCCTCTGTGAATCCACAGGCACAATGAAATTCAACGCATTATTGGACTGGCTGCAATCCCATCTCGACTCACCCCCATCTGGGAAGAAACAAAAGCAAAAGCCCATAAAAGCTCCAGACTCCCAGCCAGCGTCAGCATCCAAGCAAGAGCTTCCTAAGGAATCCAAAAAGGATGAAAGGCAAGAGGAGATCCTGGAGGCGGCGTTGAATCATGAGAAACTTGTGGATCAAGTCGCGACAGAGGCAGAGGTTGGGGAGGCGACGAAGGTCGACGAAGCGCCTCAGGCTGTTCCGGCCGAGGCTGTGGAGGAGGTGGAGGAGGTGGTCGAGACGACAGAGGAGGTACCAGAGCCAGTGGCTCCTGAGGCGCCTGAGTTAGGGGGGGAGGAGACGACGGAAGTGCCTGAGAGGACTGAGGTAGTTCATGAGGAGCTTTAAGTTGGACTTTGATTGTGGTTCTACATTGCATTACCTGACCTTGTTCATAATAGCTGATGAATTCTGGTACCCCTTCCGCCAGCTTTGATGCCCAAGGTTGACAGTGATAAGTCGTGCAGTTCAACGTCACCAGCGACCGATGAGCGACACCTGAAGGAGTTCATTGCGAGACCTGTACATGGACTGATGATGACTTGATTGAAGCTGCATGCCACTAGATGTATGATGATATCATAAGACACGGGCAATCATTGATTATAAACCGCCTTCTATCTCCGATCATTCTAACTGCTCGTTACTGTCGCAATCTCCTTGAACGCCCTACTTCTGAGCCTCACTCTTGCTGGTATTCAATGGCTTCTCCCCCTTTCCACCCTGCTTTCCGGGACCTTTCGAGTACCCTTCGTTTCCTGGCGAACGTTTCGTAAAGTCTTTCCCGGTCTGAGAGGATCACAGTCAGCGACCACTTTATCTATATGCGGAATTCGAAAAGATGGAGTAAGAAGGCGATGAAGGGAAGACCGGCTTACCTCCTGCTCAACGCCTTTCGATGCTGATTCAGGATTCGAGTTTTTATCGAAGGCCGCATCGGTGTGTGCTACGTCGTCGGTCTGAAAAGAACGTAAGCATCAAGTATCATTTTAAATCAATCTACCTTAATCCATCCCTAATGGCAAGACAATGGAAAGAGAACTCACCCCAGCACCCGTACTCCCAGCTTCATCGCTATAAAGCTCCTTCTTTCCATGATCACTGGCATACCCCCTACTCGTCCCTGAACTCATCCCAAAGGGCTGCTGCCCATTCCGAAGGCTCATAGTCGAGAGGGTCCGACTCGCCGCCCTAGGTCTAGAGGGTCCAGCGAGCGATGGAGCGGTGGATGAGAATGTGGATAGTTCGAGGGTGGGTGGCCCGGGAGGTGGGGGGACTAGGGGAGTGTGTAGGAGGATTCGGAGAGTTCGGAGTCCGGACATCATGATTGGTATTGGTATGGGAGGGTGATGTTGTGGATGATAGTGGTTAACGATACGTTAAAGTCAACTTGGTGGTGTAGTATGTATGAATATGTTATATATTAATGAAAGAGACAAGCTTGAATGATTTATCACCTGATCTAAATTTCACAATGACGTCAAGAACGTTCCAGACTGACCCGAATTCCCCCGAGCCCGATCCGGCGATATCTTGTCTCAAAGCCGGGATGGCAGCTTGTGGCGGTCATCTATGTCTCCAGTCACGTCGCGTGCAGAATGCCACGTGGCACTCAACCTCCCAAGTCCACATCCCAACGTTGCACTGACCTTCATTGGATGATAGAACATAGAACAAAACAACCCCGCAATCCTCTTCCTCCACTCATCCTCAATATGCCTGTACCTCGTCGTATAGCTCTATATGCTGCTGTGCTCCTCGTTACAGGAGTTGCGGTATGGGCAAAGTCCGAACAGGTGAGTGATTTCTTCTTAACCTACGACAATCCTTCGTGGAATGTCTGGCGTATGCAATACGTTGAAAGAGTTTCATACACTTACCGCTGAGCTTACAGACATTCTTCTCGGCTCCGAAGCTCCATCCGGGGAAAGGTGGAGAGACGGAACATGGGATGACTATGCGGAAGGTGTTTGCTACGCTGTTCCCGTTCGAGAGCCCTGCTTGGAACTCTGGTGAGCTGGCCTGAACTTGTACAGATATGGTCTCCCGGTCTGTCCAGAATCACACAGCTGACATGAGTCCATCATAGTACTGGCGACATTCTACATCTCTTCGTGAGTTCTCGACACAGGAAATGTGTCATTCCACCGCATATCCGTACAACTCTGAGCCTCAGTCTGATGTTGACAATCCGTTAGGGTACCAAACTTCATCCTCCTAGCAGTCCCATCAACGCTTGAACCCTCATCGCTGAACACTATGATCGCATTCGCTACTGGCGGCTTACTAGGAGACGTCTTCCTGCATTTGGTGCCTCACAGCTTCTTTGGGGAGGGGAATGAGGGCCACCAATTACGCTCGGTGATCGTTGATGAGAAGAGGAATATCGTGATAGGGTGAGTGACGTCTAGATGTTGCTGCAGACAAACGGACTGCCTAGTATCGTCACCACCCCAACGGAGTCAGATGCCTGTGCCTGGGGCTAGCTGAAACATAGCTGACATCCAATCTAAATTCAGTGGCTCGATCTTTCTGGGCTTCGCAGCTTTCTTCGTCCTCGACAAAACTATGCGGGTGCTGAACTCAGCGGCCGGCGAAGAGGGTCATTCGCACGGCCACAGCCACAGCCACAACCACGGTACCATCCATGCTCCCTCCTCAGCGACATCAACCTCAATCTCTACCACTCCTTCCAATACTGCACTCAGATCCCGCAAATCCCCAGACGACGTTGCCTCCACCCCTGCTGTTGCTCCTGGTGCTTCGCAGGAGAACAAAGACGAGATCCATGTGCCTAATCCGTCGCTAAAACTTTCGGCCTACTTGAATTTGTTTGGAGATTTCACGCATAATATTACGGATGGGCTGGCTATGGCTGCGAGCTTCTATTCGAGTCCGGCGTTGGGAGCTGTGACTACTATTGCGACTTTCTGTCATGAGATTCCACATGAGGTGAGTCAAAACTGTTCGACCGCTTGGCAGCGAGACTCAGGCTTCCATCCTGATCGCTTTTCGCCTCTGCTTTGTTGACATTGTCCATACCAGATCGCCGATTACTCCATTCTGATCAAATCAGGATTCACAAAACCTCAAGCAATGGCGTCTCAATTCCTCACAGCTGTCGGAGCTTTTGTAGGAACCTTTTTAGGCATCTGGATAGCAGAGACCTCTGGTCAGGGGACTAGCGGAACCGCTAACGCTGGCGGAGCGGTTGAGTTTGGGAAGGGTCTGTTCGGGACCAGCGTAGGAGGAGGAGAGCTGGTGATACCCATGACCGCAGGAGGTGAATCATTTCTAGGCCCGTCGATGTTACTCGGCACTGACAGCATCATTGGTGCGTTGTGATTATCAGGTTTCTTATATATCGCCAGTGTCAGCGTGATACCTGAGCTCTTGGCTGAGTCTCGGTCTGCCAAACAAGCCGTGAAGGAGGTAAGTGTGGTTTACGATTAATCAATGCCGGGCGAATTTGCTCTTGTGTAGTAGTGATCATTAGCTGATATGCCATGCCAGTATGCGGCCATGGCATTTGGTGTGTTTTGCATGGTAGGTTTTCCCGCTCCTGTGTCGGCTTTATGCTATTCGCTGACATGTATGTGACAGGCTGTCATTGCATGGAACGAGTAGATGATTAGGGTTGCTTGGTGGTGTGCTAAGCATAGGGGATGATCATCCGTGTATATATATGTATATGGTTGGTTGCAGATTGAAATATTGTTTCCGGTGGCTAAGGTCTTCCGTGAAGACGAAGTGGCACGGCCGGGGCCTTGAGACCGTGCACCTGCGTCATCGCCACAAGACTGCACTGCTGAGATTTGCTCCCGCGCACTTAGCCTCCCCATGCCCTCCCGGCTTCCCCCACATGCCCCCGATCCCTTGCCATCCTTCGTTTTCACAACACTACTTGTCACCACTCACCTCCCCCTCAGGTAGATAAACAGGGAGCTATCATCAGGCTATTCCCATCAACCATCAACCCAGCAAGCTAACCCCTCACTCGCCACTTGAAAAGACCCACCACTCAATCACTAAAAAGCAAACGTTCATTCCGATATGAGTCAACATCATGCAACCTTCACGTGGGGCGTCGGACCTCAAACGGTACGTTGATTCCTATCGCAGAATTCATAACATGACCGGCCCATAATCAACCAATGGAACGGGCAACGCCGCGAATATGATAATGCAGACTGGGTATAGATCAGACGACGACTGACACAAGTTTTTTTTTCTTACCTCCTTTCAATCTCGATATCAACCCCAACTGGTAATACCACACGTATAAATCCTCTCCTCGAATCTGTTGCGCTACCACCTACCTCTGCCCTATTACCCGTACGGATATTTAACCTACAGGTTTATGTCGCTGGCGGTTTCAACAACTGGTCAGGAGATGCTACGCCCTTGCATAAACAGGCAGACGGGAGCTTTTCGGCGGAAGTACCTATGCCTTACGGCGAGAAACAGGCGTTCAAATATGTTGTAGATGGCGGTGAGTAATATCATTGCTGTGGACGATGGAGTGAAGGCGGGCTATAGGAGGTGCGCCTCAGCTAGCGAAGACGATGCGACCGGGGGTGTTCTCTGATATATGGGCATGCGGAGGAGATTTAGGGGGAAAACCCTAAGAGGTAGGACTGTAGCAGAATGCTGACTACCGAATGACTCCGCAGAATGGAAAGTCAGAGAGGATGAGGCCAAGGAATGGGGTGAGTTTGGGTGACGGGCGACTCATCACCCTGACCGGATGTCCGCTAACATCAGCCAGATGCCGCTGGAAACATGAACAACGTCTATACCGCCCCTCCTGCGCCCCTCACTGAGGCCACCCCCGCTCCCGCCGCCGCCACTACTACGCCATCGAGTCATCCCGAACCAACGACTGTTCCTCCAGCTACAACCTCCGACATCGCCGCTCCAAGCACGACGAATGACACCGAACCTTCCACTCTTCTAGCAGCTTCTGCCCCATCAGCAGCGTCATCCGGTAACCCCTACGTCCTAGGTGCTATCTCTGGTGATGGCGTCTCTTCCTCGGTCCCAGTTGCTGCCACTGCTACCGAGCCAACATCCACTCCGGAGATCATCGAGAAGACGGCTGCTACTGCCCCTATCGGCGAGGCGACTCCTGCTGCGACCACTTCCACGGAGGAGACCTCACAGTCGTACACCGCTCAGGCTGCTGCGTACGGTGCCGCTGCTCTTGGTGTTCTGGGGGCTGTCGCTGGTTCTGCCGCTGTTGCCGTTGAGAAGGCGACTGGTGTTGACCTCACTCACTCTCAGCCCGTAGGTCATCCTTTGTTTGCAATATGTTGCCCTATCCCAATCCTATGCTCGATTCAACAGGATCAGGGCTGTTCTGCTCGTCATGACGAGCATCATATTGACTTTCTGCCCCGTTCTTTTTTCTTCCCTTTTCTCACTAGATCTCTGTCGAAGAAGCCAAGGCCCAGGGAATTGACATCAACTCTCTCCAGAACGTTGACGCTGCTACCGATACCACTTCGCCCGTTGGTACTGCTCCTCCAGCATCGGCCGTTGATGCACTTGAGGAGAAGGTCCAGGCCCTCAAGGTCGACAAACCTTCTACTACCGAGCTATCGGCTGTCCCATTGCCCAATGGATCAGCACCAAAGAGTGAGCTAACCATTGTTAGCTTTGTGACTGGAGATTCTCTGCTAACACTGGACTTGCTAGCCTCGGTCGACCCCTCAGTTCTTGACAACGTTGAAAAGGAAACCCCGGCCCCAGCCCACGACATCCCAGCTCAGGTCGAGACCACGGCAAATCACCACCACATCCCTATGCCCGAGATCACCACGATCGGAGAGAAGGACGCATCCAAGGACCGAACGTTGGCTGCACCTGAGAACACTGATAGTGCAACCACCAAACCCATTGATGGTAACCCGGCAGTATCAGCGGTAGAGGCTAAGAAGGATGCTGAATCGCATCCCTCAACCGCCACTCCCGCGACCCCAGCGACCGCCGTCCCAGTTGCTGTGACCACTACGCCTGAAGTTCCAGTCAAGGACGTCAGCGCTCCCTCAACCGCCACTGTCGTCCCGCCTGCTACACCTGCCAAGTCCTCGGCACCCGCTGTCGCCACTACACCCGCCAGCGTGACCTCGACGGCGGCTTCGACTCCAGCCAAGCACGGAAAAGAGAGCTCGTCGGGCTCGGATGTGAGGAAGAGGAAGTCAAGCTTCTTCAACAAGGTGCGTTCTGATTATCTGCCATTTCTTCTGTGTAAATCAAGATGAAGATGCTGATGGTTTACGTTGTTTTTAGATCAAGACTGCCTTCTCGCCAAAGGATAAGGCGAAGTAATCCTCTCCCTATCTCGTTTTATCGTCCGGACTATTCCCTAGCTTCAATCACCAAATTATTTTCCTACCTTAATACGAGTATCTCACTATTGATCCGTAACCTTAACCTAACCACAATCATATCGTTTCCTCCTTTCTTGCTTATTTTTTATTTCTTTCTGGCCTTTCCACTTGAAACCTTGCGCTTAGCGACCGAATGGATCTCAGCTGGATGGCGATGGCGTGGGGTTCGTGGTCGTGGATACCCCGTTTCTCCAGGTATCATAACAACTCTTAGATGGCTAAATGAATGGCGTGTCTGGGTCTTGTCTTATCTCGGAGGACTGGGACTGGGACTATCGCTGCACTTATCTTCGCACGGTTTAGTTGAATATACTAAGGAGTTGACCGAAATTGTCTCCCACGAAGGAGCGAGATGAGGTTGTGGGTTGGGAATATACAAATATACAAGGAGTTGCATAAGTGTATTGGTATAGACAGTTTTCATTTTGTTTTGTTTATCAAAAGATCTCAGCTGCTCTCGTTATCTACATGATTCTGCACCGCCATTGGCCCCTTGCCACCAACAAACCCGCAGCTGGTATTTAACAGTGTCGTTATCGCTATCGAGCTATCGTCATCGTGGAATATCGTGTACTTGTGATGATCATCAGAACATTCAAGGTAGCTGCTTCCTGAGCCCCTTTCCTCCCTTCTCTTCCCTCCGCCGCCCCCCCCCCCCCCCCTTCTCTTCCCTCCGCCGCCCCCCC